>CM040179.1:7056699-7604199 GCA_022606695.1 Vaccinium macrocarpon | reverse complement strand
TTAAAATTATGCCTAGACCACTGGAAGACCTTGGGTCGGCCTTGCCTGAAAACTTAGGCGAGAACAAATCCCCTAATTCTAAGGCAAAACCACTTTGCCAACCCATTGGGGTTGATAAATTCGATTGATATACTATAATGTAGTGAATTTAAACAGCTCGGTTGCTAAGTATCACAGTGAGAGGATATCCACAACTACAACAAAAATTGTTATTTCTCTGTAATAAATTTATGTGCATACGAGTTGACAGGAACTATATCTAAAAGAAAAATGCAAGAATGTGTAACAAAATTACAAAATGATTGAGTTGTGCGTTAAAATTCAATTTTTTTTTTTGGCTCCCCACCTATAGGAAGAATTTTTAGCAAGACTATGAGTACCTCCAGTGGTGGGTGTCATTTTTCGTGTGCCAAATCCAAATTCGGCACTGTTTTTGTGTTTTGCCATAATTTAGCCAAACTGCTCCAGTGGTGAAGGTGCCAAAATTCGGCACCCTTCCTTAAGTATCTTCCAACTACCTTTTCTCCAACTAATATTGTATTTAGTTTAATTGTTGTTTAACCACTTCTTAATAATGATTTTATTAATTACTCCCTCTGTCCTTGCTTCATAAATTCAACTTATTAAAGAGACATTATTGTTATACATTTCACATCAACTTTTTCCTCCATTGTATACTTTTCACATCAACTTTTACATTCACTTTTCAAAATTATCCTCCACTTTTACCCATTAACTCTTTACCAACTTACTTTTCAAAAGGGCAAAATAGTAATTGTATAAACTTTTACCCATTAAATTTTCAAAACACACATTTATTAAGGGACAACCCAAAAATGAAAACCTCAACACTAAAAAAGGGACGGAGGGAGTAAGTTTTATGAACCAACTAACTTTTTACCACAACTAATTTTCTATGCATCTCAACAAATTATTTAGATGCCACATTTTTTTTATTTACCTTTCCCTACCTAACTTTATTGGTTCCACCTAAACTTTTTTTGAAACTCTATATATATTACCATAAATTTCTTGAACAAACAACACACAAACCAATAAGCAATTTTAAAAAAGCAGTTAATAGAGGGGATTTTGACTCTTCTTCTTCTGATGATGATGATGACAATGATGATCTTAGAAGAACGATATTCACTTCAACGACATTAGAGTAACAGAATGGAAACATAACAATCAAGCCGTCAAAGCAAATATGGTGGCTTTTCAAGCGGCCACCGACACATCCAACCCAACATCTACTTTTTATTGGATATCCAACTCAACGGCTAAATGCACCCCTGCAATTTTTTTTCATGACCGTTGGATCAAGTAAGTTGCAACACACGCGTCCTACCAAAAATTTTCTCTCATTTTAGTTTCCTAGTAAACATCGGCACACACACACACAGATACAAAGAGTTCATCCATCTTCCTCTCCCTCTCTCATAGCAAACACATCTCTCTAAATATCTCAATCGATTTCAAATTTCTCTTTTAACAGATCACTCCGGCGACAATGCATCTCATAGTACTCATCTCTCTTTCTTCCGAAATCACTCTCTCTCCAAATATTTCTCTCTCTAGAGCAAGAATTGTCAATCACTCTGGTGGTGCCAACGGCGACAACTGGAGTGGTCAATCTCTCCAGGGACTTCGAATTTCACAGGTGTAGCGACTGGAGACTTCGAATTTCCTTTATAAAATTGAAAAGGGGTGCCAAAAATGAATTTAGCACCTAGTTTGGCCAGACGTTGGAGATGCTACAAGGGAAATGTCAAAAAAAAAAAATTCAGTCTATTTAAACTTTTCTTACAATTTCTAATATTTTCTCCTAAAGTATTTTTCCTTCTCTTGACTCTCTTCCTCTAAGCTATAAAAATAAAAATAAAAATAAAACTTTTCTTAAAAGTTGGAGACTTCGAATTTCCTTTATAAAAGTGAAAAGGGGTGCCAAAAATGAGTTTAGCACCTAATTTGGCTGGACGTTGGAGATGCTACAAGGGAAATGTCAAAAAAAAAAAATTCAGTCTATTTAAACTTTTCTTACAATTTCTAATATTTTCTCCTAAAGTATTTGCCCTTCTCTTCACTCTCTTCCTCTAAGCTAAAAAAAAAAAAACCGCTTGTAATTTTTGGGTAAATTACAATAACTTCCCCAAAGGCTAATTACCCCCCATCCCCAAAGTTTATAATAAAATACACTAATCTTCCTGCTAGTGTGGAAAACTACTGTCGCCCCCCTAGTTTAAAAACTACTAATCTGCAGATTCTTCCATTAAATTGTACCAATCCCATGTAATAGAATAGTTAAACCCTACTCACAAATAGTTTAGATTGTAATTACCTCCCATACTTTATATTGAGGCATATTTTTGTTGTATTTGCATATCACAAGTATAGATTACTACTTTATATATTGAATGTAAACAAATTACAAATAGAATTTTTTTTTAATTCAAAAACATCTTTTGTTCAAATATTTACTACCTGGGTTTCTCTCGTCTGTATGCTCTGCAAAATCTAAGAAATTTTCTGGTATACCAAAAATTATTAACGTAAAGAAATGAGTATCAAATTAGCTTCTGCTAGTTTTTTTTTCTTCATTTATCTTTAATATACTACTTTTTTAAAACTTGAGGATAACAAAATAAAATAAAATATACTCTTTTCGTTATCTTTAGTTCACTAAACTTCCAATCTACACCCTTAAAGTGCGGACCTCGTCCACACCTCAAATTTTCATGATCCTATAAGGTTTTTATGAAAAACTGCTCGGATCAAGTCTTTTTTCGGTATTTTTTTCTCATTTCTTTGGAGGGACCATTAGAAACACGTTTTAAACATATTGCACGGTTCGCATCGTCAAGATTTGGTCTAGAACTATTAGGTCCGGACGGAGTCCGTAACTTAAGGATATGGATATGAAGGAGATTCCAGACGGAGTCCGTAACTTAGGGGAGTGGATAAGAAGTGGACTGATCTTTTAGTGTATCTTCTTTCTAAGCTTTAGTAAATTGTTCTGTTTTTTGTATTCCAAAATTACATCTTACTCATCTAAGGTAAACTGTCCACTTTTTGCCCCTTCCCATTTACTCCACCAAATTTGCGCCGAGGATCCGGTCAGGACTCCCGGACCTAAGATAGGTCCGGACCTCCCACTTCCCGGCCATTTGGCCGGGATCCAAACCGTTGGATGTTTTTAAAATGTGTTTTTAAGGTTCCACGCGAGAAATGGGAAAAAAAAAATACCGGGAAGGGCTTCATCCGAGCATTTTTTGATAAAACTGCGATTTTACAGTTTTATCGAAAAATGCTCGGATGAAGCCCTTCCCGGTATTTTTTTTTTCCCATTTCTCGCGTGGAACCTTAAAAACACATTTTAAAAACATCCAACGGTTTGGATCCCGGCCAAATGGCCGGGAAGTGAAAATTCCGGACCTAAGATAGGTCCGGGAGTCCTGACCGGAACCGGACTCCCAAATTTGCGCAACCCATTTAAGTACAAGACCAGAACACAAAAACGCCATCAACCCCCACCCAAATAAAATACTCATTCCTAGAGACGAACAGTTCGCCCTAATAAAATAATCTCTCCAGCCCTTTCGAGATGAGCGATAACGTCGAAGACGGTCTCACTGGTAACGCTCCAGCACCAGAGGAACCAAAACCACTAGACCCAAAACCAGAAGACCCAAAACCACCAACAATGGCCGAAATCGACGAACAACCCCCACAAACCCTACCATCACAACCCGAAGTAGCCAAAATATCGGAGAGGATGAGCACCCTATCGTTCAGCATCTGGCCACCGACGCAGCGCACGCGCGACGCCGTTTTGAAGCGACTCGTGGAGACCCTATCCACGCCTTCCTCCGTCCTCTCCAAGCGCTACGGGACGATCCCCCAGAACGACGCCGCCGACGCCGCGCGCCGCATCGAGGACGAGGCCTTCGCCGCCGCCGCCGCCGCTGTTGCTTCTGCAGGCGCCGACGAAGACGGGATCGAAATCTTGCAGGTCTACTCGAAGGAGATCAGCAAGCGGATGCTCGACGCCGTTAAGTCCAGATCCGTTACGGGGTCGGTGCAGGACGGCGTCGGTGTGTCGCAGTCTGCTGATGTGGCCGCCGCTTCCGGTGAGGAGATCTCGGCCGTTGAGAGTGAGGCTTGATTTGATCTGATCTAGGGTTTTTTGACCCTCGGCTTTCAGATACGGTATATTAGGGTTTCAGTGATTTGAAATGCTATCTGATATGTATTTGAGTTGTATTTCGTAATTTTATCAGATTTTGGATTGAGATTGAGTAATTATTAAACTCGTATTACTGCTAAACCATTCTCGTAGTCGCTTGCTTCTATTTCCTATCAGCCCCTTTGGATTGTGAGAAATGTGGGAAAAGGGAAAAAAAAAAAAAAAGTCATTTTTTTTTTTGTACATTTATATCCATTTCTCACCAAATTACTGTCCTGATAAGTGATTTGGCAAGAAATTCTAATCCTTTCGTTTGTTATCTTATCGATTTCTTCAATCCAAAGGGGTTGCGTCTCTCCTGTTGTGTTGCATCAGGTTCCTATAGTTGAGCAATCTTTCATTTCAGTTATTATAGTTTTACTTTGAAAATATAAAATCTGATTTTAGATTAAATTATGTCCATTCATCATGAGTTGCTAAAGTTTTTGGACAAAAGTCAGTAAGTATAAACACCTGATGGGTGCAAGAGTCAGTAACAGAGGATATGATTTGTGCTTTGTGAGATCATATGTTTGATCTGTCTCAATCTTTCCTTGAATTACCTTGCTGTGTAGTTGGACCTCCCGTACATTTAAACCTCAGGTCTTCAGGATTTATTGAGGTCTAAAAATTACCTTCGTGGGATAGTGGGAGTAGCACCGATACAAGACAAGTATAAGACGAGAATATATTTAGGTGGTTTGGATATGTCTATCGTAGATTGGTAAATGTGATAGTTGGAGTGATATGGTTACAGTATAGCATAGTTGTAAAAGCTGTAGGCGGAGGTGAATCAAGGCTCACTCTTGGTGCCTGGAGGGTGTCCTGGCAATGTGACTAGACAAAGCCCAGGGCGAACAAGGCGTGTGCCCAGTTAGAGTCATGAGACTCTTTCAATTAGCACCAAATTTAATTTTGGAGGGCAAAAAAGTTACTAAGGTCTTTACACAAGGGCTAATCGATCCTCATGCAATCTGTTACACTATGTCAATCTTCATCTCTCAATCAACAACTCGAGCCAAATGATCTCTCTCATCGTTTATGTCAAAGATCAGATGATTGTACTTTTTCTTGAATTTGATTTGTTAGTTCTTCTCTATGCATGAATTGTTGACTATTTGGCATTTTGTTGATGATTTTATTGATTTTTACATGGTACAATTTGTATACTTCGTTGATTTTGTGTTTAGATTTTGGAGATCTTGTGTATGCTCTATTTGCAATTTGTTCTCGCCTAAGTGCACTTCACTTCAAATAGACCTGCACCTCTCACCCTTGATAACTATGGGTAGAGGGTAGTTTTAATGGGATAGGTAGAGTAAAAATGTAAAATTGACTTGACTTTAGAGGTTGTAGCTCGAAAATGTTTGTTGGATGTCATGTCATGGAACACAATGATATTGACAGATCTCAACGGAGTAAGTAGATTCATGTAGCCGATCCCAATTGGTTGGGATTTAAGGCCGGTTTTAGTTTGGTTTTGTTTGGTTTGCTTGCACATTGCATAGTGAAATCATCTATGTGCAATGTTGTTTTAGAGGCATGCCAGATTTTATAGCGTTTCTTTTTTTCTTTTTGGTTGGGCAGGCCATAGGTTATAGACTTACAGTGCTCAATGTCAGGTACTTATGTGTGTAACTATGAGTTAATCTTATTGCCAGAATTAATCGCAAGATGCCTATAAAGGTAAAATAAAAAATAAATAAATAAAGGGTCCAAGGACACAGGTGCATATCACCGTGACTGTATTTCTAGTAATTCTTGGGTTTTCTGTGGTGAATGATGTGTATGCGAGGTGTCAAAGAACATTTTGTGGATATTGTGAAGATTTGTGCATAGTTCTAACTTAGAAGATATATGGAATTATCATAGCTGCTTGCATTGTATATCTCCAAATTGAAATGTAAGACACGCATCTTGTACCCTGCATCCAAGTTTCGAGTAAATGGTATTACATTCGTTTAGACGAGTTCATTTAGCATGGCGGCCAGGTGAAACCTGTGCTGGATCATAGCCAATCTCAGCCCTTTCATTCATCATATGGATTGATCTGGGTTGTGGTTTTTGAAATAGTGCCTCAACCTATTGCTACTAGTAAAACTTGTTGTCAGAGCACATTTTCTTGGGGTTCTCTTAATTTTACTCAATTCTCTTGCTATGACCATTCACGTAAGCTTGATACTTTTGACTATTTTGTTAAATTTTCGTTGGGTGAATTTTTATATTGCTGGAAGGCAGAACGAACCGAACTTTCACCGTCCACTTTGTCTTCCACAAATGTGAACTGTTGACCTATCTAGTTGTGTACAATCGAGCTAATTTTATACAGGAACTTGTTTACCTCCCTTGGTTGCAGTTTCTGCTCTTCCTAGATCATTGAGTCCTTTTTGTTTATTTGACCTGTGGAATACCTTGGATAAGCCCTTGGAATACCTGGGACATTGCAGGATGGCTTACCTCTCTCTTGGATAAGCCCTTTTAAAACTGTGGGGACTAGTGAAACCGTAAGTAAGCAGTTCATTTTGTCCGGTCGAGTGCGATGCGTATTTTTTTTTGTTTTTTACATGAATTTTACAGCAATAATGTAGGGGTCTGGAAACCCATTTGATGGAAGTTCGATTTGTTTTGAATGTCGGTCTTTTTTTGTGAATGTCAGTTTATTGTTGTCCATCATTCAGGCTTATGGATGCCAATATAAGTGGTGAAAGTAACGATATCACCCTGTTGAAATGCTTTAAACGGGTGCCCAGGGTATGCTCTGTGGGATGGTTTAACTGTTCTGTTATCATCTTCTTGTTATTTTTTCAGGATAAATCATTGATGTATTGATTGGTGCAAATACATCAATCGGTAGACCAAAAATCACCCCCACAAGGACAGCGATGGCCTGATGGGTAGGACCGAAGGAGATTGTGGTAATTTGAGGATTGAAGGTGTTAGAGCATCCCCACAGCTTGGGTAAAATGGCTCAGATGCCATTTGGGCTAACCCATAGTCCAAATTAGGCCTCCAATAGCTTAGCCGAATGCTTGGCTATTTTACTTTTTCCCTAATTCTGCTACCCTAAGAGCATTTTGATCAGTTTAGCTATCTCTATCTCTATTTTGGCAAGAAAACTCCATTTGGATGGCCTCAAACCCTTCCATCATCCAGTAGAATAGCCATTTCGAAGAAGAAAAAAAAATGACGTCAGTTGTTCTCTCTCGCACAGGCGCATGCAATACACGCGCCGCAAATAGATCTGACTTGCCCACATGTGCATCTGTTGACTGGCACGTCGGGCTCCGGCGGAACGATTTGCCAACGAATCTTACACCGTTGACATTGTCTCAACGATTCCTAGTTCCTACAATCTTCTGGTATCAGATTGATTATATAACAAATATTCCGTTGTAGTCATTTTTCCGGCATTGGAGGAGAGAGAGAGATACTGCGGTAGTGAGCTAGCCTTCGATCGTCAAACCTCGCCGCCTATGGCGAGGTACTGTAGCTTCAACAGAAATGGCGAGGTGCTTGGTGAGGCCACTGGGTCTTCGTTTTCCAGTTTTGGGTTGCCGAAATGAGTTTGCTAGAGTTTTCGCTAGTCTGCTGGAGATGGTCTAAGTATTGTTCCCCCTCTAGAAATTGTTTATTATTACTCACACACACTAAAAGATGGAGACGCCGACTGGAAAGCACCCATCGATTCCATCACAGTCACCACCACTATCGATTCCCTCGACAAAGTAGGCAACTATAATCCTCAAAATGATGATGATGGTGGCTTTCTACTCCAGATCGACGGTAATGGTGGCTCTCTGCTCCAGATCGATGGCGATGAGGAGGTAGCGATGGGGACGATAGCGACGACGGAGGAGGAAGGCGGCAAAGGAGGAGGCAAGCGGCGGTTTGGTTTTAGATCTGTACTGTGTGTGTATGTATATGTATTGTGTGTGTATATATTTTGTTATTTTAGAAAAGGAGAAACAATATTTTAATAAAAAGATAGGTAAAATGAATAGTATTATTAGAGTGTTGAGAGTCACATGCTAACTATATACACTGTGGATCAAAGTTTTTGGCAATTTTTTACCCAGACTGTTGCTCTTTCTCTTACAGCTTTTTGTACTATGATGTTCGGTTACCCATAGGAAAAGTGAGTTTATTTTTTCGGCCAAAGTAATAGCGTTAGCTTGCTAGCTGTTACGTTGCGACAACAGTTTGATGTTGCTAGTCCGTCAAATAGTAGTACTTGAGACTTTCTATCATGGACACTGATTGAAGCCTCTCTCCACGACCACTTCTTGTAGCATAGATTTGATTTCGTAGCCATAGATTTGATTTCGTCCGCTAAAGTATTGATTCCCCAGTCCTTTGTTTCCCCCCTGGTTAACATCTTGATCACTTAGCAAGAGCTGCAGTTTGGGTAAAAAATTTGCTAAAATACCTGGTAAACAGTGCACATTTGCCTCGCATGCCTTTCAAAACTCTAACAATACCATATATTTTACTTATTCTATATTAAAATAATATTTTATTCTTTCTAAAATATTACTCTCTCCATCCCAAATTTGTTGTCCATTTACGGGCACTTATCATTTTTCAATTGTTTATATCTATCAATCTATAATGTTTTTTACAATTTTGAAAACTTTGTTTAATAAAACTCATCGAGAGCTATCAAACAAGACCCATAATGAATATATATAACATTATACATTTGAAAATATAAACAATTTTTTGAGGTGCTGTGAATAGTGTAATTGGACAAGAAATATGAGACGGAGGGAGTACAAGATATACACATATATAGCAGCCACCGGAACTCCATAGCCGGGAGAAGGCGGCAGCAGTAGCACCATCAAGCCAGAACTCCATAGCCGCCGCCGCCGCCTCTGTCAAAACCCATCTCCCTCTAGACTGCCGCCGATTGGAATAAAATTCCCTTTCCTCTGTCAAAATCCAATCACTGTCGATTGAAAAAAAAAAAAAAAAAAAAAAACCCACTTCTCCTTGGATCTTCTATTTGATCTTCTATTGCATCATTTCTCATTGTTTCTGGAAGGAGGAGGATATTCCTTATCAAGAACATCGTTGAATGATTTCTCGATTGCTGGAAAGCCAAGGACTTTGGAAATATGCATGGCTTATTTAACAAATCTTCTTCTTCCATAAGTATCCGGGTTTATCACTTGAGAGTTGCATCTGAGAAATCGCGTTCTTCTTATGCACAAGGGATTTGTCTCCTTTGTTGCAGAGAGACGTTTAGAGATAGAGAGAGAGTGGCGGAAGAAAAATAAAATAAAATATTCGATCCCATGTGAACAGTGGTTAGGGGTATATAGCTATGAGCAAGAGCATTAGTCTCTCTATAAGAGCATCTTTGCTATTTTAACTACCAAAATGAGGGAATTTGTGCTGCAGCAGTCTCTCTATACTCCTCGGGAGTTGAACCTTTCCTTTCTTTCTTGGTGGAACTCCTGTCAATGGAACTAGATAAGACGCCCCCGGTTTACGCTTGGCTTGACTACTCTCCCTACTCTCCTGAGCTCTCTCCTTCCTTTCTGTTGCTTTTCTACTGTACTGGATCCAAGGGTTTGGATTTCATAACCTCTCACCTAGTCGGGGAGGAAGTTTGCTTGTTGCGGCTTGTATTTTTTGATAGAGGTGTGCTTCTTTTTTTTTTTTGACTCTTAGTTGGCCATAGGAGTTTTTTGGAGTTTATTGTAAGAAAAGCTATTTAGTCATCGTATCGTGGCCAATTTACCGGTCCACCAGTCTAAATGTATATGTGGTCTTTCTCCTGTGGAGGAAGAACCGCCATCCATTAGAAGGCAAGTCATGTTCGCAACAGAGGATACATAATCTCTTTATCCTGAAAGTCACTCGATCCACAGTGACCAAGTAGAGGTTAAAGTGGTGCCTACTGTGCTCTTCACGGAAAGGAGTGAAAGGAGCAAGGAGAGAGAATTAACCTTAATGTCAGTGATAATAGGAAAGGAAGAGAGAGAATCATATCTGCTTGGCTGGTTGACACAGGTCCCTCGAAAGGGATGGTCTAAAGAAGAACTTGATCTTTCCGTCGACCCTTTTTTTTGCAGTTGGCGATTAGGCTTTCTTTTCCGCTTGGAGATGGAATTCTGACCTAGCTTGTCCTTTGCGATGCTACTAGTCCTTTCTTCTTACAGTGATGATAGTTTAGTCATTCAAAGCTCCTAAGCTCCTAATCCCGATGAATAAGTCAAGCCTTTCTGTAGACACAAGGCTTAGTTTCAGTCCATGCCTTCTGTCTTGTCTTGTAGTTGAGTAAGGACTGTCGCTCTTTACTTTTTTAGGGGCTTGGAGCAGATGAAGCCTTCCTTCTTTCTTCTCAGTCCGCTTTGGTTCCTTATCTTAAGCTCGCTGTTCTTGACTTCTTTTTTGAGTCCTGGCCTTTAGTTGTGTCTACCTTATTAATTGTCCCATGTTGTCCTTCTGCTTCAATCTTGGCCATTAATTCCCCAGTGATATTCCATTGCTGCTAGGTCAACCTTGCCAATATGCTCTGAACAAGGGAAATAATCAATAGTCCACCTATCATTGCCTTCCACACCCATTATTGTCTCAGTCACTCACATTTGCTACATTGTATACTGCACCTCGTGCTGATCTTCAAGGGTCCCTTTATACCTTAATTCTTGCGCCCTATCAACATAAGCACCTTTCTTCTAGGGGTTTAGTCTATAGGGTCTACCTTGGTCCCATTTACCTCATTGGTGGGCCACCTCGGATCAGGCAAGCTAACCAGGTAAACTCATTAACAAGCAGACACTCTTTCTCCGATCCATCAAGAAAGATTTTCGCGAGCGATGAACGAGTCCATTCCAGAACATTTGCATTCTATAAAAAAAGAAGAAGCTGAAAGTGCACCATTTTTGCTTTTTGCTACAATCTTGCTTACAAGACTAGTCAAGGGGTTTTTTTGAACCCAAAGCTCTGTTTTAGAGGCCAAGCTCTTGAACTGACTATGACAGAGTCAAGATTTGACGGCCAAATACATTGCAAAGTCCTATCCAATAGAGACTACCCATTTTTGTCTTGACAAAGTCTTTTTATTTTCTGGAAGTTGCACTAACAGCTAGCAATCAGAAATGCAGCTATTTAGCCGAAGCCGGGATCATTCATGAAGAAGCCGGCAAAGAAGGTTGTAATCAGCTTACAATAAGACAGTACCTGAAGGTTCACAAGCGGCTGAATAGGGAAGACTTAGCACATCAATTCCATAAGGATAAGGAAGTGTTTCTTCGGAAGAGAAAGACGGATTGTGACAGCTCAACCAGATGAGACATCTCTTATTTACAGAACTGTGCCAACACCTATATTGTTGGTATATTTGATTTACCAGTTCCGCGAAGAGATATTGATTGAATAGAAAGAATGAAACCAGTACCAGCTTATCGCCAATCGTTCTTGCTACTAACTCCGAAAACCCTAACCGGGGATATTGATTTAGCCCCACCTGCACCCACAACTGCTACCTCTACTTCAGATCCTCCTCTTCTTGTGCCGACTTCGCCAGCCTCACTCGAGATCTTGCGTGATATCAGAAAGCTAGGTACTCCCTCAAGCGTGGCACTAGGATCTTCCACTGTAGGGTGACCTTCCGCACTGGCTAAACAGGTTTGTATCCCTATCTTTCGTTTATTAGCCCGATTAGTCGACCAATTTCTCTACCCCGCCTATTCCTAGCTTAGCTTATCTTATAATCCGTTCAATCTGATGCGCCCCCCTCTTCTAAGATAAGAAGATCGTCTGCGCCCCCCTTTAGATAATATAGAGAGGGGTGAGCGTTCTTACTATTCTTTGTTTGAGCCTCTAGTATCTCATATTTTAAGCGAAAAAGAACTGGCTAGGCAGATGACCGTAGCTTCCACTATATATGTTATTTCTTCTATCCCTTTTTATGACCATTTCTGTGTACTAAAACCTTAACTCAAGTCGATGATGAAGTGAAAACCGGTCCATGATTGGACCGGGTGATTCCAATGTCAAACAGGATCAGCGAGATGAGACTGTCGATCTCAAGCCTGCAGACTTGTGACGCTCTTTGAGATCCTATTCGATCAAGTGTGTGAATTCATGTCTAGCATCTTTCATGCTCTCGGAGACCTTTTAATCAATCATTTGTTACTTCTCGGATACTCTTAACTCGAAGACCTTGTCCGTCCTATCACATAGTGGTGTGCCAAAAGAATGAATTCAGGTCACTGCTTTCGCTGGAACTAGGTGATGATGTGATAATAGCTGATGAAGCTGTAGCTAAGGTATACAAATAAGCCCTTTCTAACTTGGGATCAGTAGACAAAAGTAAAAAGTGAGGGCCAAACGATTCTAAGTTCGGGGAATGTCTACTCCTTCTGGTCCCCTGTTGAAGTGAGAATCAAGGGACGAGGCGGTTTCTGCACATCAGATGACTGATAACTTGACCCCTATTGTTGAGACTCATTAGAGGATCGGGTCTACTGACCTAGAGCTGGTTATATGTGGGCTCCACATCATGATGATATGGTAGATAAGGGATTGTATCCCACCATATGGATTTGGATGTGTACGTGTCCTTGCTTTTTGGGCTATAGCTAAATGAAGGTGCCGATGGCACTGATTACTTAGTTCTGGCGTGGGCACCACGGTCAGGAAGAAGGCTATTGTGAGTTTGATAGTCAATGCCAGGCTCAACGAGCCAACTCGAAATCGAAGGTCAAAAGATAGACCTCCACTGTGACTCTCTTGGGTTGCCACTGGGAGGGGACCCGGAAACTTTTTTGCTCGATTCCAAAGTTATGGTCCAACATGAGCTACAGTACCGAGCTACTAATACCTAAGCATTGTTCATCTCTAAACATTATTTTATACTCTTTTATTGTCTCTATCCTCTCTCTCTCTCCTCCTCTTTCTTTCGCTTCTAGGCTACATGGCCACATGGGAGGAATAAAAATAACAATAGTTTAAAAAAGGAGAGAAAAAATACCTAAGCTGCTTGAGAGAGTACTTGGGTAAAAATAAAATATTATTTTTTGTCTCTCTATTTTACCTTATTTTCTCCTACACTCTTGCACTTGCTCTAAGTATTGCAGCTCAGGGGAGGATACCAGATGGTTTACCCAATCTGTTGGAGGCAATTTTTTCACGTTTTGGTTGGCTAAAATGGCTTAGCTTGCTCTTTACCTAAGCTGACGTTGATGCTCTTAGAGCTACTTCACTAGTGGGAGCAATTTTTGGGGGTGTCAAATGCTATTTTTGTCTTGCTACAGTGTTTTTTTGGTCATAATTTGGCCTAACTACTCAATGATGTCATGCTAAATTTGGGTCATTTCCTCAACTACCTTTCAAGTATCATTTTCTCAACCAACTTTTAAATTTCCAACGAATATTTTATAACCTATACATCTTAACAAATTATTTTGGCGTCAAATATTTTTTTTATTTACCTTTCCTTACCTAACTTTATTGGTTCCACCTAATTTTTTAGAACTCTATAAATATTATCATACATTTGTTGGATAACAACACACAAATCAACGAGCAATTAAAAAAAGAAATTATTAGAGGAGATTTTGACTCTTCTTTTGATAACGATCATGGTCGTAGAAGAAAGATATTCACTACGATGGCATCAAAGTACCACAGGATGAAAACGCAACAATCAAGCTGTCAAAGCAAACATTGTGGCTTTTCAAGCAGACGCCGACACATCCCTCGAGATGGAGTCAGCGCAAAGGAACAACTACTGAGAGATTACTTTGCTGAAGATCCAATCTTTCCTACCCACAATTTTCGAAGGCAGTTTTGCATGAATCACGAGTTGTTTCTTCGTATCTTTAATACTGTTCAACTACAAAACTACTTTGTTCAAAAAGTAGACATAGAGGGATATGTTGGTTTATCTCGATACCAGAAAATGACTGCAACGATGCTTGCATGAATACGGCATACCTGCTGACTCCATTGATGAGCATGTCAAAATCCATGAAAGCACAACAATTGAGTCTTTAAAGAGGTTATGTAGAGAGATCGTCAATCAAAATCTTGTCGGCCTTGTAGTCAATTGTCCCAAAATGTGGCCCATCATACAATTATTCTTTGTCTGGCAAGAGTACATTTTGATCGATAAGAGTACTTGCAATGTAATTTCCTAATTATTCTTAGTATATTCAATCCCCAAATAAGGCAGACATTGCCAGTCTTCTACTTGCGTTAGCCACCCATGATATTTGGTACGACACTTATTGATTGTGTGCCAACAACTTTCGATAGATGATGGTGACCTTGTTGTATCACTGGTACAACCAACCCATATAATTTTCAAAAATTCACTTTCAAAAAACAAATTGGGCTTGCGAATTACCTATGACCAGATCTTGCATAATACATAACCAAGCATTACAAATTGCAACATCCTCTGCTTTTGAAAAATGCTTTCCCTCTCTTTGTAGTTTGTTTATATGCATAACCAAGCATTACAAAATTAGAATGACACTCAACTCAGCCCCTCTCTCTCTCCCTCTTGCCCATCGTTAATCCCTCTCAATCCCACCAATCACTTCCACTGATCATCTCCCTCCCCCAAAATCATCCCTCTCACTCCCACCAATCATCCCAACTGCGACTAGAAATTAGGTCTCACGAATGGAGGTCTGGTGAATGGAGTCCAACAAATGGAGGTCCATCGATTGGGGTGCGACAATGGTTCAAGGATTTGGCCAATTCTTATTTATTATTTTTTGTCTCTATCTCCTTTGATTTTGGGAAGGTAAAAACAGGTTTTTAGGTTTCCTAGTAATTTTTTTCCCCCACCAGTTTCCTTGTAGTATATTTTTTTGGTTTCCTTGATAATATGAAATTGAAATTTATAATTACGAAAATATTGGTGTAAAATTTGATTAGTCTTGTGATTTTGTTGAGTTTCAGAACCAGTTTTTTTTTTTTTCTTTTTTTACATTATTTATTTGTGTGAGTATTTTGGTAGTTGAAAATGGAGGGGGAGATCTGACGTGGAATAAATGGCATAGGCATGTTGCCTAGCCAAATATGTCCAAAAAATTGGCATGGCTGTTTTTGGCCGAAAGAAATGGTAGGGCTTTGTGGGAGGCTACAAGTGAACGGGCTGCCAAAAACAGGAATGATAGGGGTAATGGTAGGGAAACAACTGGACAAAAGAAATTGCGCACTTAGAAGGTCCCATCTTTGGTTCAAAAAAAAAAAAAGGTCCATTCTAAAACGTTCAATTTCTTCTTTCCACACCACCTCTCCTTACATCTTGCTATCTTGTTTTTAATTCAACTAGGCCCCGATTGGATGGGGTATTATTTTCAAGGGAATAAGTTTTACAGGGAAGATAAGATAAGAGGGGATATTATTTTTGGAGGGGGGCCCAGATTGATGTGATGTTTATGGATGGGTGATAAAAAGGTAGATGGTTTGGATGAAAGATTAAACATGATGATAACTTTTGGCTAGGTTTGTATAACTTAAAAATAATAGGAGGTGGATGATGGAAAAAGATTTCAAATGACTTATTTGCCTTTGTCGTGTACCAAACCTTATTAATGATTAATTTAATTATATAATTACATGAAATAATTTTTTTTTAGTTTTGGAAGATTTTAAGTTTAATTAAGTTATTTGACCGGAAAAAATAATTTTTTTTAAAAATATTTGTTTTAATTAAACATTTGAATGGTTGGTTGTCATGAAAAAAATTGAAGAAAGTAATTTTTTTTTCATTTGTTGGGCTATCTTATTTTGTTTTTTTTATTACATCAACACAATGAATAATAAATGAAAAAACTAAAACATTTATTAAATGGGTCACTCATACAAAACAAATTACAAAGAAATTTTATTAAACTCTCAATTAATTAATACAAATTTATTTGAGATACAATTACAATGAATTTAAAAAAACGATACATGTGGTCTCAAATAAATATACCAATTTATTTGAGATTTTATTACAAGGATAATAAAGTGCATAACTACAAGTTTATTTAATAAACTTTAACCAATTTCAATCTATTGACGTTCAAAGCAAAAGCTCCATCCGTCGAACAATGAAAATTGTTTGTAACGCCCCTAAAATTTGGGTTTGTTAATAAAAAATACATATACAATAACTGGGGTTTTACAATAGAAACACATAAGAAATTACATAAATCCTCCTTCCAAATACAATCATTCTCTACAGGGTTGACTAGATTTCTCTATTTCATCGCACGGCTGTCAATTCCGGCGGTGTCTTGCTCTGCTCCGTAAGCCTTTAAGCCATAATTCTCTCCTCTTATCCATCTCCATAGTCTGGCATAATACGCCGAGAAAGTCGTAGAAGCAACGTCACAGTATTATATTGGGCATACTGTTGTAAATAATCGTGAGTGATAACACCCAGTAGACTACATTACCCAATCTCTAACTAGCAATTCTAGAACAATAAACTTAAAAACAATATATAATATTTTTTAACGGTAAAACCATGCAATGCACCATGCGTGTCTATGTGGATCAAAGTACATGCGCAAAAAACCATAAGTCATTTCAATATCTCAAAACGGTGTCACGTGTCAGTTTCTTAAGCAGTATCTCATTTTAATAACGCATCACATGTCTCAAATCATTTTATCGTATAGTGTCGCTTTCAGCATTCTTCTTCAAATTTCAACCATGTCAATATCTCACACTACTCGAAAGTTATTGGTTTGTTTATGCCTCATTTCAGCTAATGGTACCAACCTTTCCGCCGAGGGCTCACCGCCGCGGCATCACCAAACCCAACGGTTTCTTTGCATGGTTCGTCCCCCGACTCACCACGACCACGGTCCGGCCCCATATCATTTTGAAACTTAACCCGGTCGTTTTATGAGGTCCGTTCAGCGTGTGTTGTGCACGCAATTTAAACATCCAAGTTCTCTCCGCTGAACCTGAAGCCATTTCTCGTTGCACTACCGCATCAAAACTATTCTTTCAAGTTCTCTCCGCGAGCTTGAGGTGGTAACAATTCATCTCATCACATTTCATTTTCAAATCTCATTTCATTTCATTTCCCGAAAATCTCATTTCATTTTATTTTCCCGAAAATCACCTTTCTCGTTTCAAAAAATCCATTTTCATTCTCATCACTATTTTCCGTAAATCGCTATTCGAAATTTTCAAGTCCGGTGTCGTAACGTATTGTGTACGTGCTCAACGCCACATGCTCAAATCATGCCCATGCAATATTCCGTAATTTCTTCTAAAATTCATATTTCTCCTAATAGATATTTCTCACATAAAATCATACAATTAAATACACACACACTCTAAATATAATATTTTATCTAGAAATTTTTCCATATAATATCATACATTTATTATACCAACTCTCTCCAAAATAATATTTCCAAATCTCCCAAATTCATTTCTCATCAAAACCTCATTTTCCACCTTTTCCTTTTATCTCTTTCAAAAGAAATAAAACTAGTCAACTTGCTCTCTCTAAAATAATTTAAACATATATTTCTTTTCTAGAAATTTCTTATCAAAGATTTAACTCTAGTAGTTATGGGTTTTCAAAAAAAAAAAAATTTCATCTCTCCAAAATGTATTATTTTAGGAAAAATCATATTAAACAATAACCATTTATTGAATCAACAATGAATAACTAATTCTTCCATGAAAGGTTAACATAATAACACTAGAACCTTGTCTAGAAAAATACATATTTTCTAATCAACTTCTAATCACTTCTAATAGACTTCTAATCACTTTAATTTTACTAATTCCACTTCTAATTTTATGAAGAACCACTCTAATTAGAACCTCATTAACATTCTTGTTTATCTCTCAACATGAAATCATCTTTCTTAAACACTAAGTAACATGCTTGATATCTTAATGCATGAATAAATTAACTCAATCAAACTCTAAAATCATGCTTAGAAAATTAATTAGAACATCATAATAAATCTAGAAATAACCAATTAGAAGGTCAGTTTAGCAAACTACCTTGTTTTCCTGGTGTAAACCGGAAGCCGAAAAGCTATCCTTGGTGTGGAGGCTCCTTAATCTATCTAGCTTACTCACTAATTAACTTAGTAAGTAGCTAATTAGAACTAATATAGGTTGACAAAAAGATGGTAGAAGTTGGTGGTTTGTTGGGGAATAGAAGAGACAAACAATTGTGGAAAGCATAAAGGTGGTCCAAAGTGAACAAATGGTGGCTATTTATAGACAAGATGGACCCCCCTCTCCCTCTTGGAAATTTTTAGCACACACACACACACACCTTGGCTGAACCATGCATGTGGGGGAAGAATAAATGGTGCTTTGAATGACACATGGCAAGTACACAAGTTGGCTACACCTCACACTCTAATTTTAGGTTAGGTCTTAGGTTATTACTTGCAAGAAAATGAAGAATCTTGGAGAAAGTACATTGAGTTAAGGTGGAAAGTAGTAGTGGGGGAAAATACGCCTCTCGTTGTGTAGGTTTTTGCATGGTCACCTTAGTTATGGGGTATTTTTAGGGTTAGATATACACAAAATGCATGTGAAAGCATCTAGTAGCTAAGGGGTAGCTTTAGTGGGATAAAAAGTAGGGGAATATTCTTCCCTAAAACAAGGAAGCATGTTTCATGGAGACTTGGAATGCAAGGTTAAGCATAATAGGTCTAGGTTGTGTAGATTGTGTTCTAATACATGTATTGTGTGGGTATTCATAGGTTACTCCTAAAATAGCAAGACTTATTCTAACTAGCTTGGGTACAAAATGTAGGCTTAGGTGGCTATCCTAAAACCCTCAACTTGCTTGTGCAAGTGAACAAACAATAAAACTTGCATGTGCAAGTGTACTTCATGCACACACTCACACTCTTCCTCTCTCTCTCTCTACCGAGCTCTCTCTTTCTCTCTCTCTCTCTCTCTCTCTCTCTCTAACTTGGCTAACACCAAGTTCAAAGGTGGGGAGGTGATGAGACTAGGTGGTACCGAGGTAGTTGGATGGAGTAAAGACGGTAGTTGGGTAGGTTTCGGGTACTAAACTCGGTCCCCGGGTGCTACGGTAGTGTAACGGATGTGTTACTCGGTCTCGTACGCGCATATACATGGCTAGAATTTTATTTATTCGAATTAAAAGAATTTTAATAGAAAAATATTCCAATAAACCGAAATTCAAAATAATTAATTAAAATTTTAAACGAAATTTTTATTTACAAAAATTCGGGTCGTTACATTGTTTGTCCTTGATATTCATAACCCATGGATGAACCTACATAAAGAGGGAGAAAATTGAATCTAAGGTTTTCAACACTGTACCAATAACGTTGTAATTTCGAATAGCATTTCAGCTATAGCTTTATGAAAATCACATATTGTTTGTATGCCTATATTTATGCTTAAGACATTCAATCAACAATAAAAAAATATTGTAAAAAATAATAATAATCATGATTGTAACATCGTATGTTAAGAGATAAAATGATATAACATTTTAGAACTAAGAAAATAAAGAAAATGGAAGAAATTTTTTCTGCACAATACTTTGAATTTGTTATTTTGTCACCTCTTTTTCTCTAAACTAAACACTTGAGAGAGAAATTTCTTAGAGGTAATTAAATATCCATCCGATTTTTGGGTGCAAATTAGATTTTCATCCCCCATTATTTATGAAAATATGTTTTCATCCTCTCGTAATGTGATTTACCCTTATTACCCTTCCTATATATATTAGAGGATGAAAAATACAAAATGGAAGTAATTTTTGAAATTCAAAAGAGGGATGAAATATTGTTTCAACAAATCAGATAGAAGTTCAAAAAGGGGATGAGGTTTACTGAATTATTAGGGATGTTTAAAAAAGGGGGGTAATGCCTGTGGTGGGATAGTTTGTTACCCCATGTTTCGGCGTTAATGGGTAGTGCTTGTGGTGGAAGCATTTTAATTACCTATCTACAATATGGTAATTAAAATGTTTTGTTATATCGAATTACGGTAAAAACTTTTTCAGATCATATAACATTGAACATGGTAAAAAGAAATCACAACTTATAAAAAAAAATGGTAAAAACTTGCCAACTTGCATTTCTTGATTTTATCATGGTACTTGTTTTCACCATGATTTTTCACTTTTCCTTTAATATGGTAAAAAATAATAATATAATGAAAACATGGTAAAAATAGAAAACATTTTACATGATTCCATGGTTAAAAAAATTATTTACAACAAATCATTGTAAAAGGACTGTATCCACAAATACCTAATAATGGTAAAATACATGACAGAACAATCACAAAGACATGGTAAAATCTGGTAAAATTTGTATCCACAGACACTAAATAATGGTAAAAAACAGACAGATCAACACCAAAGACATGGTAAAATGTGGTAAAAACTATATCCTTAAACACCTAATAATGGCAAAAAAAACATGACAGAACAACCACAGAGACATGGTAAAATCTGTATCCACAAACACCAAATAATAGTAAAAAACAGATAGATCAACTACAAAGACATGGTAAAATCTATATCCACAAACACGTAATATTGGTATAGTTTCACCAAAATTGTGTTTTTTTTTTCAGGATGTCTTTGTGACAATCTCTCAACTTTACTTCCTCTATCAAACTGATAATGCCACCAAGGCTACTCCTATACGGTATCACATCTTTCTCTTCATAGTTGGCTTCATTTTCCTCAACCCTCCTAGCCATAGTGGCATCCGCCTCCCTTTGTTTTTCCAGTCTTGTATCTCAAAAATCCACAGAATTCCAATGAATCCACAAAATCTCAATGAATTAGTGAGTTTAAAACCCAATTACAAGTTCTTTCTAATAATGAAGCAAGCATTTAATCAACCAATGCATGACTAAAACAATCTAATAATGTTCAAAACTGGAAAAAAATGAAGACTTTGGTACTGAAGGACCAAAAAACTAACCTTAATTTCAGGACAACGAGGATTCCTGGACTGATTTCATCGGGAAAACATAGAAGGTGGAATGAATGAGTGGTTTTTGTGATTTTTGGGTGAGTGAGATTTGGGATTCCATGACTTTTGTGATTTTTGGGTGAGGATGACGAGGATTCTGGGATAGATCGAGTTTGAAGAAAAACGACGATGGATGAACAATAATACAAAATAATAGGGATTGGGTTTTATCCGAATCTCATAACTACAATAGAAGACCTCGTAAATTTGAAAATGGTCCACTTCCAACCCCCCATATATGCAACTTTAAATTTAATCTTCAATCTCTTAATTTATTACAATTATATAATTATATATAGATAAATGGCATTTTAGGATTTTTTTGAATCTCGAGATGAAAACATAAGTTCTAAATAGGCTCAGAATAATTTTCTAATTGTAAGTGACTAAAATGATCATTATTTAAGTGCCCCCAATTTCTTAATCTTTCTTAAACTTTTTTGTTCGTTTGCACGAGCTCCAAACAAATCCTAACTAGTGGTTCAATTTTCGCAAACAAAAATGATAGGTACAAACCCTCTCAACCACTCCCCACCACATCTTCTCTCACATGTCTGGTGGGGCTCACCCGGTGGATCCCAGTGAGCCCCACTACACATGTGAGAAGGGTGTAGTGGGGAGTGGTTGAGAAGGTGTACCTATCATTGTTCTTCCGCAAAATATGGTGTGCTTTTTTAAGAACCCACGTCCGTCCATTTCCTTTCTTGTCTTCTTCGAAACCATCCTAAGCCAGGTGGACACCCACCACATGATAATTTCCCCATTAGATATCTATCTCTCTTCCAACACCCATCATTTCCTCTCAGATCGAAACAAAATCATCTCTCACTAAAGCCCTTTTCAATCAACCGGCGATGAAGCGACCGGTGGAAGAATCATCCGCCGATCCGGCCTCAACCGACGATGACGCTAAGACCAACAAGAAACCCAAACCAGACTCACAAGATCCAAATCCAGAACCCAACGACAACTCTTCCGTCGTATTAACCGATGAAAACTTACTCTACGAGGTTCTAAAGCACGCCGACGCTCGCACCGTCGCCTTATCGGCGTGCGTGAGCAAGCAGTGGCACAAGACGGCCAACGACGAGCGGCTCTGGGAGATGATCTGCACCAAGCACTCAGGCGGGACCCACCAGCTCCGATCAGTTGTTCTCGCCTTAGGCGGGTTTCGCCGCCTCCACTCGCTGTACCTCTGGCCTTTATCCAAACCTTCTTCCTCTGCTGCTGCTTCCGCGTCGTCATCGGCGTGGCCTTGTCTTCCGCTGCCGGCGCCGGTAGTTCCGGCGAAATCGGCTGCGGCGGCGGGGAAAAAGCGGTGGGGGAAGGATGAGGTGCACCTTTCGCTGTCGCTACTGTCGATTCGGTACTACGAGAAGATGAACTTCAATAATCGAGCGAAATGAAGTTGAATTGTTTGACGCTTGATTTTGGATTTGGTTTTTCTCGATTGGGTTTCTTCTTTTTGTGTAATTTTTTGGTTGTTGTTGTAGGAGTATAATTTATGCGGTCAGTGTGGTTGATTAGATCTGTATCGGAATTTATGTGGATTGATTGTTGTTTCTTGATCTGTGGCTGTAAAATTTGGTAATACTATCATCAATGCAATCCATTTCCGGATCTCATATGTTAATTGCGTAATGAAATATTAGATCTGTGTGTTTAATTCTCGGAATTGGATCCTCTCCGGTTCTACTACTTTTGGAGCAGAGGGGACTGTTACAATCTGGTCTTCGGAATTCTTGATTGGATACTGGGAAAGTGCGGAAAATGTTTAGTTTAGATTAGTGCGTTTGGCCTAATTAGTTTGTTTCCGTGTCAGTCGTTCATCGACATTTTATATGCGGATTTTCGACAATTGATCGTTGGATCAATTTGTCGTTTATTATTTGGTTGTATACTTTTCTCCTTTGACGTCATGCATTTTCCGTTGTATTTAGTTGAACTCGGTAGGTTGTAATATTCCTTATTAATGAAGTTCTTACACTTTTACTTGAAATGTATTTTTTTTTTTTTTCAATTTGTGTTAGACTTTTTAGATTTTTTAATTTTCCGTCCCAAGAAATTCAAGAAAATATGAAAAATGGGATTGAAATCGAAATAGTTTTAAATAAGACAACATTAAAGAGGCTAAAAGTACTTTTTTTAAACTACTAAAATTAGCAAAATTTTGTTTATTTTCAAAAATTGTTTTACATTTACGGAGGTTGCATGTTCAAAATTCAAATACCATGAAGAGTAGTTTGATATGAATTTATGATTGGTTGGGGTGAGGGTTAGGGTGAATATAGATTTTTCTATTATATGACAAAAAAATTAATTTGTTTGAGGTTTTTTGTCATGATTTTTTTTTTAAAAACTTTTTAGATATCGTTTATCAAAACAAATTACTAGATTCTGTTTCTCAAAATAAATTCCTATTCAAAAATTTTGACATGGATTAGAGAAAAAATAAATGATAAAAAAGAAAATAACAAAATTAATCATTTATCGAAAAGTACCCTTGGTGTAAAAATCATTTAATGTCCTTGAGGCCATGCCGTGTTTTAAGATGTTGTCCACTATACACTATGGTCCCGTGTTTCACTAAGTGGTTCCTTGAGGTTTTTTTTTTAATTTAATTTTTCACGCTTTATAAAATAGGTTATTTACCTTATATATATATCAACTAAAATAGTTTCAAATGCCAAAAAAATCTAAAAAAACAAAGTTAATGGAACAAAGCCTAAGATGAAAAGTAGAAGTGTATGAGCTTTATCTTACTGTTTGATGAAAGAGTGACTTGGGCCGGGGAAATGACTAATCTCTGGCGATAGTGTCTTCACACTTTATTTATAGTTTTTAAATTAATGTTAAAATATCACTTATTTCTAATAAAATTAATTATTTATAAATCATTAATTTTATTAGAGAAAATAACTTGTTTTAAATATTGAAAATTTTGAAATTATATATAAAAAATTATCCTTTAGGGAATACCATGAATTAATTGTGTGGTGCGATTTTGTGGTGGATGTTCTTTTATACTTGCTTTCCCCTCTTCGTGAGTGGACACAAAAGCAAAAAACCATTGGAGGTGTTGTTTGGTAGTGGCCTTAAATCTGTCAATTCCCACGGCCCTATAATTAGGGCTGCACAAAAAAACTGGTGAACCATGAATCCGGTCCGGACCGAACCGATCCGCGCGTTTTGGATTTTAACCGTGGATTAATGGTCCGGACACTGATTGAAAAATTAGTAAACCGTGACTCGCGTTCCGGACACGGATTTTGATTTTGAAACCGTGGATTAACCAATCCAGACCGTGAGATTTTTATTATATATAAATTTTAAAAATATATATATACACACACACACACACATAATTTTACACAAACTTCTACTACACAGACTAGGGGGTAAACCGTGATATCTTTCAAAACTTAGGGGTTAAACTATTACACATTTACTCTAACTTCTACTATATGTACTTGTTATCTATTTCTGAGGTAAACTATGATCTCTTTCAAAACTAGGTTGATAACCGTGTTTGGATGTGTATTTTTATTGATGACCCATGGAAGCAGTCTAATATTGCCGATCTGGAGTAAATAAACTCAAGATTTGTGACAACATATAGTAGATTCAATTAGTAGTTGTGTATTTGTGTTTACACCATTAGTGTGAGATCCAAACGAAGGCCTCTTCTCTAATTAGTTGTGTTTACACCATTAGGTAAAATTTCAAATATATAACTTTGTTACTTATTTATATATAACATGTAATCCGTGGATAAAACCGGAACCGATCCGTGACTCGTGGATCGGATTGGAACCGAACCGTGAGACTTTTGGTCCGGACACGGATTGTATTTTCTAAAAACCGTGACTCGCGGATTAGGATTGGATTCATGCTAATCCGATCCAATCCGGACCGTGTACACCCCTACCTATAATGCCACAATAAAGACAGACAGACACACTTATAGTCGTCTGTTCGGTAATTAATGGTCTCAATTAAATATAATTATCCTAAACGTAAGACATGTATTTTTATGTAAAGATAACCGGGACTTCATTACACCCTTGTAGTTAACAATCATGGCTGTCCGTTCTGCAATTAACGATCCTGATTAAATGTCATTATCCTATATGTAAGACGATTATCTTTTATGTAAAATAATTAAGACTGTTAATTGTCGAAAGGATGAATGTGATTGCTCATTACTAGAGTGTAGTGAGCTTACTGGCTACATGCCGATTCTCGAAAATGGTGTTTGCCTTGTTCTAACCTAAACCCAATTGTCATATTCCTTGGCATTTTTCTCTAAAAAATATCATCGTGAGGGAGATGAAAAATACAGCCAGTACAAAAAACAAAAAACATATATACTCCGCAACACTATGACACTGTATGATTGTGACGGTTCTGTACGATTTTGCTCAAATTAGAGCAAATCCAACGGGGGATGGATATCCAGTTGCATTGCTATTATACAATCAAAAAATGCAAATCTTCAATCCATTGCATAGCTATATTCAATTGCAAAATGCATCAGTTGGATAATTGGTTGCAAATAGCCATCCTATAGCCATCCTTGCCACATCATCAAGGATAACTGTCATCTTCACAAAACCAACCAGAGTGTACCTGAATATGGCCGGAAAATTGCTGGAATCTCATACACTCGCCGGAATCTGCTCCTGTCGCCGGAATCTACTATGGTCGCCTAAATCTGCTGCTGTCTGCAACACTGGAGCACCGGAATCTTGTTATGGCGCCCTCGGTTTGATCATTCAGCACCGGAATCTTGCAACCATGGCCGATCGGACTTAGGGTTTTCGTGAGAAAGTTATGGGTTTTGATCGACAGAGAAAGAGAGGGGTGGGTTTGATCGAGAGAGAGAGAGAGATGGGTTTTGATCGACGAGAGAGAGGGGAGGTCTTCCGATCGGGTAGAATTGGGGAAGAGAGAGTTCGTCCATTACACACACACACAGAGAGAGAGAGAGAGAGAGAGAGAGAGAGAGAGAGAGAGACATAGATGAGTTCGTAGAAGCAGTAATTTTGCTTCACACTTTACTTCCTTTATTAGCTCTTTTCTTCTTTTCCTTTCCCCAATTTATTTTTTATTTTAGGTTAATTTATTTTCTCGGGGTAAATACTTTCTCCTTATTTTTTTTGTTCTTTCACAACTTTTGTCAAAATACTTTTTTCTCCTCTTTTTTTTTTTCTTTCACAACTTTTGTCAAAATACTTTTTCTCCTCATTTTTTTTTTTCTTTCACAACTTTTGTCAAAATACTTTTTCTCCTTATTTTTTTTGTTCTTTCACAACTTTTGTCAAAATATTTTAACTTCAACACAACCTTATTTTTTTATTTACTAGAATTGAAACAGTGGATAAAAAAAACGTAATTAAAAAATAGTTGGGAATGGAGGTTAAAAAATTGGATCACAACGGAATTGAAAATAACGTACATAGTTGAATTGGGGATTAAAAACGTAATTAAAAGTGAGCTGGTGGGAAAGTTAGTTAAATTTGGAAATGTTTGGTTCTATTTTACAACCAAGCATTGGAGACTGGGTTGCATTTTAGCACAAAAAACCACTTTTTGGTGCCAAATTATAGCAATGGCCATAACCATTTTCCATTTAGCATTGGATTTGCTCTTAGGAATGGGAAATTTAGAGGACTCACGTCTTTAGGGTTAGGGTTCAACAAAATTTTTGCACAAAGCTGGACCGGTCTAGTCTCGTTGTCTCGTAGGCTCACTACACACGACCACTTTTCTTTCTTAACAAAATTTGAAATTTTCTTCTTTCTTCGGGACTATGGTAAGAAATTCATTACAATAATGAATTAAACATCACCTTACGATGAAGATACCAGGGATCGTTGGCAATGTGTGCCGATGCAATTCAAAAAAAGATGAAAAACTACCAGCAGCGGTTTCATTATCAGATTTATTTGCAAAAATCATACTAAATTACTGATAACCAATTAAGTACTGAAAATCCAAGGTAAACGATGACCACACGGATCTAAAATAGTCAATTTAGCACAATCATAAATAGATAAAGGATTTAGACGATGGGCAAAATGTGCTCTAGCAAATCGTATCGGGTTGGAGGTGGGTTTCAAGACACTGCTTCGAGACCTCGGCATTTGGGGACCAAGAAGATAGTGGAACCTGACATATGGAAAGGAAAGAAGGTTTCTCATGTGGAAGACATTAGTGGCGCTGATAATGCAAGGCTTCATGTGGAGGAAGAGGAAGAGGGAGTGGGTTGAGTTATTTTTCTTGTACCCATAACTTTGTTTTGTAGATCTTCTTGTCTTGCTTGTATGTGTGCACTGGGCTTGTTGCTGGGTCTTGCTATATATGTTGTTTTTCTAGATGTGTTTGGTGGGGCTATATAATGTTGGGGATTTGGGCATTGAAAGTTCAAGTCCAAAGAAAAGAGTTGTTGGAATTTTGGTCCAATTTTCACGTTATCATTTTAAAAAGATCAATTGTGGATTCAATAATTGTCCAATTTCTCACATAAGCTGATCTTTTGAATGATGTATTGTAAAAGAATAATTTGTCTGGTAAAACGCATTAAGTCAGTTGAAGTCAGTTTTGAGAATAAACCAGCAATTGAAACAAGATCACTAGTCCCAACCCTAGAGGTTTGACCATAGGCATGAAAAAACAATAAGTGTTTGGCCTCAATGAGGTTGCACATTTGAATCTCACAGAGGCGAAACATTCCAAACATTCCAAGTTTTGAGGCCACTGGAGATCAATTAGTCTAGTCGTTAATTCAAGGTCCCAGAATTAGTTAAGATGCGCACAAGTTGACCCGGATATCCAGGTATATAGTAAAAAAAAAAAAGAAGTCGTGGGAGTCCCAGTTAGATTTATGCATTACATTAGCCATTGACCTTTTCAAAACCTGTTTCAACTGAAGACAGTTGAAGGACAGCACCCTGTTCATTGTGTATTTGAATGGTTTTTGACCCAATGAAAAACAAATTGGATATCTTACTAACCCTCTTTGAATACATGAATACAGAATTACAGTATACCAGGAAAAAGGAGATTTGAATAACAGGAAAAAAGAAAGAGAGAAAGTAACAGGGAGTCGAACAGGACTAGTGCAATAGTGGCCTTTCAAATACTAGTTATTTTCTTGGGAGGAAGTTTCTCAGAATCCCATTTATATGAAGAAAATTGAAGGATTGATGCAAGATTTGAATGTTCAACCTTGTGTGGGAAGAAAAACTATGGAGATATATATATTGAAAATTTGTAATTTGGGTCATCGGTGGTTAGGAGTCAATTCGTTTTCGTTTATAAATTATTGCTGAATTTTAATCAGAATTTGAATTGGTGCAACATTAACTCAACTTTACATATTTGAATCTTGATTCAACCTTAGACAACTCAGGTACCAATAGTCTGTTTAACTTGGAGGGGCAGTAAGACTGGCTATTGTGGCTGGTATGTTTTTTTAGAAGTTTAATGGATTGTCTCGTATGGCTTTCTAAGTGTACAACAGAGAAGGAAAGCCATACGAGACAAGTCATTCCCACAACCTCTGCTAACCCACTAACATATGTGTTGTATACTTTTACTGCTTTTTTTTTTTCTTTAAGAAAACATTAACGAGTTTTTCTAGAAAGTGGCTTAAAAACTAATTTATTGACTTTACGAGACAAGTTATTCCCTCACAATACATCAACTCAAAAATCTAACATAAGCCAATTTGTAACAGAAAGTCAATTTTTGGAACAAATCCTAAATTACCGGTATATTCCGGTGGTTAACCCAATTACAGGATGTGAAAATTGGTAACCGTACTTTAAATTGAGGAAAAGCAGCAGGCTTTGTTCGGTTCAACACTCTTTATCACTCGAGCTGGAATACAGAGTTTAAAATTTTGATATTCAACTGAGGAAAAGCAGCAGGTTGCTAAGAGTATCTCCACTCTCTACCCAAATTTTTACTCAAATTTTATAAAAATTTGGGTAAAAACTTGATTTGATATGGCTCATTCCAACCCATACTCAAATTATATGGTGGAGATTTAATCTACACTATTGAATGACAAAAGGATAAATATAAGTGCAAAAAAAGAGCCTTGAAAATTTGGTTCAAAATTTCTCGATGAGCAAATTAGGTGAAACATTTGAGTAAAACCAAATTTGGTGAAGGAATGAAGTGTGATTTTTGGTGTTTTTTTTACTCAAATTTGATTTTGGTGAAAGATTTGATGAAGGGGTGGAGATGCTCTAAAGGTACAGGTTGCATAATTGCACAAAGAAATGCATCATAAATTCCAATTGAAGGAAGAAGAGGCGCTTTACCACACGCCTTCGTTTACTTACCACGGGCTTTCTTTTATCGTTAGGATCCAAAAGCGGCTAGTTGCGCAAAGTTGTTAGACTGGTCCATAAAAGTTGAAGCAAGAAAAATGATAGAAAGAACAAGAACATTTTTATGCGATGGAGTTGAACCAATCCTTCATGGAGAAGCCCATTATAGATATAGACCGATGTGAACATCGCGAACTGTCCCATAGCAAAACCAGCCACCGTTGCTACCTGTCTTCAGTTGTCTTTTTTTTTTTTTTTGTAAGAAGTTGTATACAACGAAGACATAGCCGATACCTACGGTGGATGTGATCATAAATCCCTAAAAGAGTCATGATCCCATAATAGAATTTAGCATTGTATTAAGTATTTTATTAAAAATACTTTTATCTCTATCATGATCACCAAATTTAACCTCAAAAACATTTTTTATACTTTAGTAGGTCACTTTATCAAAACCTCAAAGTATCCTTATTGGGAGCACTAAATTAAACCTTAGAAACACATTTTATACTTTAGTAAGTCACTTTTTAAAAAACTCACAAAATTAGACTCTCTAGTCTAACTCCACTGTATTAAATTATTATTTCTTTTTACTCCAACCCCAAAAAAAAAAAAAAAAAAAACAAAAACAAAAACAAAACAAAAAAACAAAAAAATGAAAAAAACAAAAACAATTCACCTTTCATGATATCCCACTTGTCAAGAAAAGTAATAAAAAAATGAGAAGTGAATAATAGTGACTACTCAAATTTGAGTAGATATTGTAGCCAAAACAAATTGGTGAGGGGAGAGAGGTAGCCTGATTTTTTTTTAATGATTTTTGGGGGAATTAGCTGTTTAGTTTTGCTTAAAAGTTAATTTAGGTAGTCACATATTGATGCTCTCACAGATTCAGACTCTCTATTCAAAATTTTGCAAGTCACTTTATCAAACTCTCTATCCAAACTTTTACTCTTCTCTCCTCCTCTTTTGGTTCATGAACAGTATGTCAACTCTTTTCGTGTGTTACTCTAGCAAAGTTAAGAAATGTAGCAAATTGTAAGGCATTTGATCAGACTGATTTTTGAGGTTTTGTGGGAGTTTGTTCTCTATTTTAACTTTTAAGTTAAAGTAAATATGCTAATATTGATGATCTAAGGGTTTCCATGTTTTTTTTTATAGCTTTTGGTTTGGGCTTAGGGCATCCTTATCTGACACACCAAATTTAACCTCAAAAACACTTTTTATACTTTAGCAAGTCACTTTTCAAAATTTTTATAAAATCAGACTCTCTATTCAAACTTTAACAAGTCACTTTATCAAAAACTCACAGAATTAGATTCTTTATTCAAATTTTTACTCTTCCCTCCCTTCTCTTCTTTCGGTGAGTGAACAGTAGGTCACCAAATTTGTTAAGTTATTGTAGCAAAGTTAAAAAATCTTCAAATTGGTGAGTTCATTTAATGAAATTGATTTTTAAGGTTTTGAAGAAGTTTGCTCTGATATTGATGCTCTCCTATGTTTGTATTGAGTATGCCTTTTGATGTACTTGGCTTCATTGTTTTTGTTGTTTGTACTGGGTTAGGCCACTAGGTGATTTGGGCTTTGACCTATTAGGTGTTTTAATTTTTTCACCTCGGTTGAAGTCCTCTCCTCTCTCTCTCTCTCTCTCTCTCTCTCTCTCGACTTGATGGACTCTTGTCAAGTTTCACTAATAAAAAACAAAAAACTATGAGTAAAATCTATAAGAGCATCTCCAACAAACTCAACAAAATTCTCACCAAATTGGCTACAAAATATGCCACACACTCATATAACTAGCCAAAAATTAACACCTCTACCCAACACACTAGTCATTTAGCTCAAAAAAAAAAAAAAAAAACCTCTAGCTCGTCTTCTACCCCAGTACGGCGTGTCAAACTCAACTGCGAGAGTGAATCTCACTCTCTCGCATGCGCGGACTTTCACCGGCGCGTGTGACCTCCGGCCATCTCCTTTGACGATGAGCCTTAGACCATTGACATTGCCTCGACGAGACCTTCAACTTTCTTTTGTCAAATTGATTTTATGATCAGTCCTCCAGAGATTCGTTTTTTCCGGCCAAGAGGAGAGAGTGAGAGAGTTCCTGGCGAGCTCGCGATCTCTCGCCAAACCTCGCTGCCTATGGCGAGGTATTGTAGCTTCCATGAAAATGGCAACGACCTTGGTGAGGCTGTTGGGTGTTGTTTTGGTGGGTTTCAGTCGCCATTTTGGCTTTGCCGGCGATATAGCTATACTGCTAGAGATGGTCTAAAGGGTTATTTGGTCTATCAACTCTGATGTCTCTGGGGTTAGGCCATTGTCCCTTGCCTTGCCAATCAAATAAAGAAAAATTAGTTTCGTGAGATCAAAGGGGGTCTCGATCGATTGGTAACTCCTTGTTGAGAAACCAATTGGATCGCATGTAAGGTTCTATGGGCCTATGGCCATGTTTGAATAAGAATTAATTAAATTAAATCTCTTGACTCTTGGGGTTGGCATTTGGTTGCAATTTTTATTTTAATATTATAGGACCTGGCTTCTCTGCATTGTTGGTCAAACTGTAGAAGAGCTTTTGCAGTTCAATCTCAGTTGTTCATTTCAGCAATTAATTATTCAAATTGCAAAAACAATTTTGGATGGCTTGAGATTACGAGAAGTGTCCACTATGGACAAGGCATATTGAATATTGATTAATGTATTCAAGGGACATTTTGCTTCAGTGGCCGTTCATGAACTTTTAAATTAATTTTTTTTTATCAAAACCTTTTAAATTAATTAGCTAAGTGGATTTGTGAGAGAGAGAGAGAGAGAGAGAGAGAGAGAGAGAGAGAGAGGTGGTGGGAATATGCAGACGTCAGTAAAATACATCTTTAGAATATTTCATTTGCCACCACCTTCAACATGTATAAAATTACTTGACCAGGAATTCAAGAACTATCAAATATGTTTATGCAATTGATCACGCAAGCTAACTTCAGGAAATTTCATGGAACTGTAATATTGCGCTTTGCTTTTCGATCCTCCACCCTTCATCTCTGTTAGGGTTTTGCCTAACTTTTTGGTGATTTTTCAACACAGTAATGCGATGTACCCAGAAAAATTGCACAGAATTTATCCAAAAAAGAGTAATGAGTGGCTCAGATTCACTTAGGAGTGAATCTCAGTCACTCATTGCTATTTTCTAGATAAATTATGTGCAACTTTTCTATGTACTTGGCATTAATGCTAGACAAAAAGAATAAGAGAAGTATAAAAGTAGAATTTTTTTTTGAAAAGTATTCATATAAGATGACGAAAAAGACCGAGGTTTGTTTTGGTTGACTTATATAACTTTTTTTAAAACTTTTTAATTTTATTTATATGCTTTTTCGATTACTCTCATTGAGACAATAAATATGGTATACAAATTTGACCTGAATATGATATAGATTAAGTAAAAATAACCAAAAAGACCTTCCAAAAAATGTCACAAAATTAAAAGTTTGGTCAAACTTGTAGCAATAAATTTAGCCAAAGATTCAAAGTAGAATCAAGATTCTGGTAGCTAGGAGTATTTTCTTTTTCCTGTTGGAAATGGGTAGCTGTGGTCTCCTCTCCTGCATCTCATTTTTAAGGTCCGGTCCCCTTTTGCATTCCCATTCAGAAGAATATGGAGGTGGCGGCACCCTTCCAAGGCCTTTCAACCCACCCACGTGTTTGAATTCATTTCACTCAGTCAAATCAGCCTCATATCTATAAATACAGGACACCAATCTCGCCTTGCCTCCATCATCCAAAACCTACTCTCTTTCTCAATACACACTATTTCAAGACTCCCCCCACTTCAAATTTCCGGACATCCGGTTATTAAAAAAAAACGCTCCCCAAATGGCTCAAACTCTCAATTCTCTAACCTTGTTCTTAGTTCTCCTCCTCATCAACACTTCATTTTTCATTTCCCAAGCTCGTCCTCTCAATGCTGCTTATAAGCCTCGTGCATGTATAGACAAAGCGATTGACAATGTGTTTGAAGGACTATACATTGAAGCGATCAAGAACTCTGGCCCGAGCCCCAGTGGAAAGGGACACGAGGAGCCCACCATTGATGAAACACTAGGCGGGATCAAAAACTCCGGTCCGAGTGATGGAGGAGAGGGACACGGATTCACCAACACCGGAACTCTTGGGGGAATAAAATCCTCTGCTGGTCCGAGTCGTGGAGGGGAGGGACATGAATCCACCAACACCGAAGCTCTTGGGGGGATCAAACGCTCGGCTGGACCAAGCGATGGAGGAGCCGGGCATGGATTCATTAACAAGGAAACACTAGGGGGAATAAAAAATTCTGCAAGTCCGAGTGATGGAGGTGAGGGACATGGCTTCACTAATATTGAAACACTAGGAGGGATAAAAAACACGGCTGATCCGAGCGATGGAAGGGGTCATTAGTCCATTAACGATCGACTAGAGCAGGATAAGAACTCTGCTGACATTCGGATATACGAGATGCTCTCCCGATTTCTTTCGCAAAAAAGGAAAAAAAAAACGATTCTTTTATTTCTTTGTTAGTCTGGGGCTCAATTTAGCTCATAAAAAAATTATTTATTCTTTGTGTCTGGTTTGATGTTCATTTTTTCTTTTACTTCGACTTGTTATGTTTCAAGACTCGGTATAACTGAATTCATGTTGTATCCTATATATATGAGATTCATTTTGTGTGCTTGTTCAAAAAACCATTTTGTTCTACATGGATATTCGTAGCTTGTAATTCTTCATTTCTTCCTCAGCAATGCTTGGACACTGTCACTTTTACAAACAAAAAGATACTCTCAAACAAGTCTTATATGTGAGAGTGTTTATACATACGAACTTGTCGGTGTCCGTCTCTCTAACATTTTTTTTTCTTCCCATTTTTAGTTCATGTGGGGGTATGCCGATATGTCGATTTCATGCATGCAAGTCGCTCTAAAGACTTCAGTTGGTTTGAATATATTTGTATACATTAATAGGAAAGGAGCACATTGATAAACTTATCGGACTCACTTTCAATAAAATGATTTTTTTCCCCCTAATATCCAATGTATGCCACTATTAGATTCCGAGCTACAGTCGCCAGTATTCATTTGAAGATCAAAATCCTTAGTTTGTGCACACGTTAAATGTATAGAGAAAGACGACACAATTGAATAACACCAATATATCGCTTCTCGTACAGTATTGAAAACAACACTGACCCAAGACTAAACCAAAGAAAGAAGCAATCTGAACTTTAGAAGAACAACAAGAAAAAATTATTGCTACACAGGAAAAATTACTAGCACAAGTTGGAGAAACAACCAAAAGTCTCTAAATAGGATTACAGCAGATGAGGATACATAAAGGAGCAGATTTACTGCCATGAAAATCTAAGGATTAACGGTAATAAAGAGGGTACAGAAAATAGGCATTGGGTGATGAAAAGGTTTGTGAAAAAACAAACAACTCTAGTTAAAGGACCAGAAAAATGAGAGAAATAAAACAGCTAGAAAAAGACTTTAATTTTTAACAGTCCCCCTTAAAGTGATTTTCCGGAGATCATGCCAAGCTTGCTGCGGAGAAGTTCGAATGGTACCTTGGACACTGACTTTGTGAAGATGTCAGCGACATTGTCATTGCTTCGCACCTCATGGACTTCAATTGTTTTGTCAATAACCTTCTCACGAATAAAATGATGTTCAATCTCAATATGTTTGGTCCTTGCGTGACAAACCGGATTAGTTGCAAGCTTGAGAGCACTTTGATTGTCAAAAAAAAAATGGTAGTCGGTTTAATGATTTGAGAAGTAACATCCCCCACCAATCACTTTATGTCACGCCCTTATTTTTAATAACCGAAATACAAGTGTTTTCCACATAGGATAAGTAAACATAGTGCATATCTCTATTGAAAAGTCAAAGTCAAATATACAACTTCATCGTGTCTCGCACCAAAGTGTATCCCTACCCAAGTACTAGAGTATCAAAATAATGTAAAGTTATTACATGTTTCGAATATTTTCAAAAGATTGAAGAAATTCAAGTAAAATAATCATCTTCCAAAAATGCTAAGTATGAATATGAGAAAATAACTTCATAATCATATATAACTTTCATGGCATGCATTTACACTCTAAGCATTCAACTCATGTTCATTGTCTTGTACCTGAAAATGATAGGGTGAGCTTACTAACCCAGTAGGAAACTATTCTACTAGCGCTAGGTATATAAAGATGATAAGTGCACCGGGATTTGAAACGTTGTGAGTAAAATGAGCAATCCATGTTTTGAGGTCAAAAATAATTTACAAGTGTCCACCAAACATCTAAGTGTCCAAAGAATCTTAAAGTGTCCAAAGAAGCACCAAGTGTCCATAATGTACCCAAGTGTCCCTCGAATGTATCCGTGTGTCCCAAACGTATCCAAGTGTCCAAAACCATTTCAAAGTACCCAAATGAAACTTGAAAATCCATTTAGTAAGTCTAAATTGCCAACAAGTATCATATGTGTCCAAATTATTGTCCAAGTATCCAATGTTTGCAAAAATGCCATTTTCACTTCAAAACATTACCATTTCAAACTTGTTCATAAGATCAACCATTTCATTTAATAGGGAATGAATCCCTCTGTCAGATTTCTTGGGCTCCGTCCACCCCTACATGGATTCATTAACAAGGAAGCACTAGGGGGAATTAAAAATTCTGCAAGTCCGAGTGATGGAGGTGAGGGGCATGGCTTCACTAATATTGAAACACTAGGAGGGATAAAAAACACGGCTGGTCCGAGCGATGGAAGGGATCATTAGTCCATTAACGATCGACTAGAGCAGGATAACAACTCTGCTGACATTCGGATATACGAGATGCTCGATCTCCCGATTTTTTTTTGTAAAAATGAAAATACCGATTCTTTTATTCTTTGTATCTGGTTTAATGTTCATTTTTTCTTTTACTTCGACTTTTTATGTTTCAAGACTCAGTATAACTGAATTCATGTTGTATCCTATATATGAGATTCATTTTGTGTGCTTGTTCAAAAAACCATTTTGTTCTACATGGATATTCGTAGCTTGTAATTCTTCATTTCTTCCTCAGAAATGCTTGGACACTGTCACTTTTACAAACAAAAAGATACTCTCAAACAAGTCTTACATGTGAGAGTGTTTATATATACGAACTTGTCGGTGTTCGTCTCTCTAACATTTTTTTTTCTCCCCATTTTTATGTTCATGTGGGGATCAAAATATGCCGATATGTCGATTTCATGCATGCAAGCCGCTCTAAAGACTTAAGTTGGTTTGAATCTATTTGTATACGTTAATAGCAAAGGGGCACATTGATAAACTTATCGGACTCACTTTCAATAAAATGATTTTTTTCCCCTAATATCCAATGTATGCCACTATTAGATTCTGAGCTACAGTCGCCAGTATTCATTTGAAGATCAAAATCCTTAGTTTGTGCACACGTTAAATGAGCAGAATGAAGGAGAGAATCCGTCCAAGGTATTGTAAGAGGGTAATTACGCTTGACATGGTACGCTACAGCTGACACGTGGAATTGGAAAAAGAGCAACAAGTGTACAAAACCAAATCGCGGTCCTTGGCCGCGGGACCAATTTGTCTGTGGTTCTAAATATACGAGCCCTGGCCGAGGAGCCTGCCCGCCGGATCAAGCTGGCAGCTGGTCTGAATCACAAACCCAAGCTACGGGTCCCAACCATATATAGGAGCTGGCCATATCAAGCTGGTTGCTGGCTTAAACCGCGAGCCTTGCGTCGGGAGCTCTGGACATGGGCTTAAACCTTGAAAGCCCAACCGCGGGATCCACCCACAAAGGCCGAACCATGAGACCCAACAAGTGTTAGAAATTTATACTAAAAGTCATGCTTTCGTATAATGGATTAATATTTAATTACTTAATTATTCATCAATTTTATTTTTTTTTATGAGAATTTATTATGGTTAATGTTTCCATGATATTATAGTATGCTGTGCATATGTGTCTTTTATTTTAGAGATAATTTTATTTTTATCCCTTAAACTATGCACATTTTTTGTATGTAGTCCCCAAATTAAAAATTGCTTCTATTTCGTCCTTAAACTATTCAATTTCTTTCCATGTGGTCCATTTGCTAACATTCCGTCTCATTTTGGACGGAAAAGGAACCACGTGATCACCACGTGGAATTATACCCCATACAAAAGGGGCAAAAATGCCATTTTACCTCACAACCTTTGTATTCTCTCTCTCTCCTCTCTCTCTCTCTCTCTCTCTCTCTATTCCCTTAACACATGTCCACATGAGCATCGACACAGCCCCTGCCATTGACCACCTCTAGCACCACCGAAGAAAGGGGCAAAATGCCATTTTATCTCACACAACCTCTGTATTCTCTCTCTCTCCTCTCTCTATATCCCCTCACCCTCGTTCCACACCACCACCAACGCAGCCCTCGCCATCGACCACCTATGGCACCACGGAAGTCAAAATCTTGATCGAGAAGCTTTAATGTCGAATGAGATTTGAATTTACATCTTTCTTGGGTTCCAAGAGCTGTGAACTAAGCAGCCTATTGAATTGCTCGCTCTGTTTTACTCTATGCATTTATTTATTTATTTTCAATCGGCCCTTTGTTTTGTATAGGTTAACCCATGTTGGGTTTTTTATCCTCCAATCGGGCTTAAAGCCATTTTGTATCAGCATTGTTATTTGCTTTCTCAATGATTTATGAGAGTTGGCCACTAAAAAAAAGGTTTAATTGAAAACAAACCTCCAAATCTCGGCCTTTGTTGAAATTGGCCTATGAAAAAATAAACAAAAAAAGTGTAATCAAAATCAGTTTGCTTGTTTTTTTTTATCTCCTTTCATCTTCCAAAATCAGAGCGCCCAAAAACAGAGTACCTCACAAACTTCCAAAATTTGGGCATTCCGAGAAAAGACATTCCACTAAGGCATTTCATCGAACACTTCACGCACTCACACATTTAACAACTACTACATCAGGTAAAATGCCCATGCGTATACACTTGCCATGAATGACTTTCATGGTACAAGTGATTTTTCGACTACCCATTAATCATTTTGTTCTACATATAACATTCTAGTATCAAATGAGTCGAAAATGGGTCGAGCATCAACTCGATTTTGACATACTGTGTATGCGTAGATGAGTTTGGTTGCTAGGGGGTGTTTGTTGAAGACTCGAAGCCAAGGCGGAAAAGGCAGGTATTGGATTGTTTGGTGTTCATGCATGTGTGTGTGTGTGTGTGTGAGAGAGAGAGAGAGAGAGAGAGAGAGAGAGCAGGGGAAGAAGAATTGGTTTTGGGAGCTTATGGGATGTGGGCTGACCCTTTTACCCCTTTCATTTGGGATTTCACCACACGTAACCATCACATGTGTGTCGTTTCTGTCTAAATTGATAACAACCATTATCAAACGAACCAAATGGAAGGAAATCAAATAGTTTAAGGATGAAATAGAAGCATTTTTTAGTTTAAGGACTACATAGAAAAAATGTGCATAGTTTAGGGGATAAAAACAAAATTAACTATTTCATTTTACATAGCAGATGATTCACTGCGTAGAGTACGGCTTACACAAAAAAAAATTGAATCATCAGTTCTTATATAATATAAGTCTTTGGTTCATAATTTTAGATGAAATTTGACACGTCATCAGTGCGATTGTAGCACAATGTTATAGTAGGTCTCTCTTGGTTACAAAGAACACTTCTAGTTCCAACTCAATATGCTAGTACACTTTGTGTGTATTGAACAAGATTGCTTTAAGGTAATTGTCTTAATACTGATATTGTATGACATTTAGAACCTTATGGTTATTATAAATGATGACTATGCTCTTAATCCAAAGATAATTAACTGGTATATACATTTAATGTTGTTGACTTTAATTCATTATTAAATGAGATCCTCTTTATAGTCAATAGTCTTAATTGAGTTGGGTTATGACATTATATATCTGATATATATTGATATTAATCATTAATGAAATTCATCTCCTTGTAAGGATTGATGATACCCATTTGAGTAAGTTTATAAGTTTCGATTATGTCAATCCCTAATGATGAATATTTGTATTTGACATATCAAATTAGTTAAGGGGAAAGTCTCAAGGTAATTTAGATGTTGATTAAATATAATTGTCAATAATTTAATTTAATCAATAGATATCTGTAATTTTAACATGGAGAGATATTAAAGTATTTAATAACATGAAGCTTGAAACATAATTGAGATAAAGATGGAATTGCAATTATAATTTTGTAGTGTTGTGAATTATATTTTGTGAAATAAGATAGTATAATCTTGGTGGATTAAGGATTCGTATTTGCATAAGGAGTTTAGATTTATTTTCTCTTAGGTCTCTGTCCTAGCCCTATAAATATATCATTATGTTCTCTAGGCTTACACAGTCATTTAGAAAAATTAAGAGAGAGACTGTAAGAGAGAGAACAAAGAGACTACGTAGAAGTCCATGCTTGGCTACGTGATCGAGGTATAATGGAATATTGCATGTGATCATTGTAACGCCCCGAAAATTGGGTACATTAATACATAAATTGCAAAATTTATTTGAATGAAATACCAGCTTCTTGAAAATTTCAAAGAATACTTAATAATTTTTTTTTACAAGAAAGCTAAAATTTCAAAGAATACTTATTACAACCCAGAATAAAAAGAACTTTACAATCGTCTGGAAAACTTAAACATTTATTTAAAAAAAATCAACTGAAAGGAAAGAATAGAGCCATCTAGCTAGAGATCAAGTGGTACAACTACGGCTCCGACACTTCGTAACCTTCTTGCTACTCCATTCCCTCAAACTTAGCAAGCAGTTCATCTTCTCCTTTTATACCTGGCGTTGGGGACACTAGGGGCCACAAAAGTAGCACTGTGAGTTGTAAAATTACACTCAATAGAACACCAAAACTACCCCTTTACAAAAATATACTCATGCAGCAGTTAAAACACATGAGACATTAATTTAAGACATATAACAATATTTCTCAACAAAATGAATTTGGTAGATTTAATACTCCTTCATCAACCCAAGGTTTCACAAATTTTGTTCCCACTTTGAATAAAATAATTTTCATCAACGGCTTTCGCCCACAGTATACTCAGGTGCTTGATCACACAACAAAGTCACCTAAGGGTATACTGTGCACGACTCACGATTGATCACCCATTGATCAATCTTTATCCGGCATCGATTCCCACCCACAGTAAATTTCCGGCGCCCGATCACACAGCAAAACTACATAAAAGTATAACTGCGCATGGCTCAAGACCCATACTGGACACATCTCATTCCCCAAATCCGATAAGTGAACACTAATTTTTTACTTTATTAATTTAACCAAAATAATTATTTACCCAAATTTAATGGTTTAAAAAAATACCAGTAAGCAAACACATGCATCCAATTATAGCATGAAATGAAAATTTACTGAAGATTGACTATCTCGAGCCATACATGTCAGTTATAAATCCAACCACTAAAAATAGTAAACGGTTTCCAAAAATCACGAGACTTTACAGTAAGATATCTCATCCAATTTTTCACAAGTTCACTATCTTGATCGAAGCCTAAATCCAGTCCTAAACGAAGCAAAATAGCGTTTTAAGCTAGACAGTGAATCTGTCCCGAAACTGTTAAGTTCAGCCAACTTCGAAAAATCACAGTTAATTCTACAAACCTCGGATTGAAATGAGTTCTATATGAAAGTTTCTTAACTTTTTAAGATCTACAACTTCGAAGATTTACGTTTTCTCTAAATCCAAACAGAAACACCCGAAAACCAGCAGAACAGAATAACGCACAAGAAAATGGTTTTCGTCTCTTTGGTTCCGTTTTAGATTTACAAAACATTATCGGTTGGAAACAAAATTGCAACAAATGATCTCACATCATATTCATATCATCACTATATTTAGATATATGTCGATGCACGAAAACACAAAAAATAATATACTTAAGTAAAAAGTAAGTTTTGATATCCTACCTTTCCTCCGAAGGTATAGCGCGCTATGAACGTGATATGATTTAATGTTGTTGAACAGTTACGTTCTCAGAATTTAAATCTGTGAAAGAAATGGTATTATTCACGAGAGAGAATCATGAAAATTAAACGGTAGAGAAAGAAGAACGTTTACCGTACGAAAGAGACAAACCGAGAACGAGGGCCCGAGAGAGAGTTGATGTGGAAGGACAATGGAATTGGGACATTTTTTTTCTATTGCCGAGACTTTGGAGTATTGAGGAAGAAGGGAATAAGGAAGGTGAAGAGAAGAAGGAAAAGCATAAGGCAAAGGGAATTATAGAATGAAGAAAAATAAGAAAAGAAATGAGGGAGTAATTAGGAGATGGAAAATCCATATAGGAAGGAATGGCATATGGAAATGAAGTTGGTAGGATTTTATTTTTTTGGAGAATTATATTACTTAGGCAAGATTTCTACCTTACTTAGGAAGCACATTTTAAAAAGGCAAACTTAGATTAGGCAATATACAATCTAGGAAAATCTAATTTTAGGGAAGCAAATAATTGAATAAACGTATAAATGGAAATGCTAGAGAATTAATACATATGGAAAATAGTTTATATATATAGCATGCTAATAAAACTTATATACGTATTATATTTAATTAAATAATGTAACTACTAAAATTACGGTCTTTACAATCATGAGGTATCGTCGAGTAGAGTTTGGTGTGTACAATAATCGGATCTTTCAAGTTCTAAAAATGAAATAAGTCATCCAGCATTCTTGCTATAGATGGGAGGTAAACCCAAATTTGATCTGCCTCGTAAGAATTCTGTAGTTGTCGTTGTTGTTGTTGTTGTTTTTTGTCTAATCTGTACACGTTACTACTGTGTTCTGGGATTTATTTTCCAACAACAAAAGGATCATAACTACCTGATCCACGGTGAGGGCCAAATTGTGCCATTAGCAATATTGCTTGAGTTTAGATAAAGAACACTAACAAAGAAAAACGATGGTGATTCCCGAAGATTTAGGGCACAACGCAAATAAAATTGGCCCTTTAAAAATGACTTGACCTGGACATCGGGTTATGCCCTAGTTGACTTGGCAAGACCATATGATGAGCCATTAGAGGCTTGGTGCAATAATGGCAAGAGAGAGGTACTCTTTAACATGATCTATAGCGACAACAACAAAAATTGAGGTAGACCTTGACCGCATCGTTTACTCAGAATAACTAGAGATCTAATAGTTTGGTGGCTAAAGAAGAAGGGATTGCTTCAAAAAGGCGCTCGCGGAGTAGCACCTACGAGAATATTGTAGCCATCATGAGGGCAAGGGCCTGAAGTACAAAAAGAATATTCGCTCATGATTTCGTTTGACACATGTCTAGAGTTTGTATGTTGGTTCACTTAGCTTAAAAGAGAGGCTGAGTTGCCTATAACTGAGACATTCCTCCTACATTTCAGGGTTTTTTTTTACTAGTGGCCTTGTTCTTGGAAGTAGATTCACTATCCCGAACTTCCTATCCCAACTCCCTATCCCGTCCATCCGAACCGTCCATCTGAGCAATCAACAGCTCAGATTCCATTTCACCCCAAACAAATCTGAGCCATACACATTCATTTGCAAATCTGAGTTGTCAAGTACTCGGATGAACAAGACACAGAGTCGAGACAAAGTTTTCGGGATAGCAGATCCGCAACCCTTGTTCTTACACCAACCCATATTTTCAACTAGTCTATACACTTTAATTGTTCATTATTCTCATCTCTCTTCGAATATTCTAACCCCGAATTTCTCACCTTTTACTTGTACCAAGTACGAGAGAAACATAAACGTTGTCCGACGGTAAAACTATGCCAATCTCAGTAGAAAAGAGCCAAGTGTTTGTTCTTTCATTGTTTGTATTTTCTTAACAATGACAAGTTTGAATAAAATGCGATCACGATAGTTTTTTTTTCTTTGAACTCCTAAAAAGGAACGGAAATCAAGTAAGAAAAGTGATTACTGATTCTAAAAAGAAATGTTAGCTGCCTAGCTGGTTTAAATAATTGGCTCCCAAGTTCACCTTCTATCCAATGCCATTCTTTAGTGCTTAAGACCATCTCCAACAGTCTTGCCAATGCTTCGGTAAAACCAAAATGGAGAGATTTTCCCCCTCAAAATGGCACCCAACAGCCTCGCTACTCCATTGTCATTTTGATTTTTTTACTTTTTGCCTCGCTTGTCTTAACGAGTTACTGTAGCCCTCACTATCACCGCACCGCAACGTTGCCGTCATTCGACTACTCCAGCCAGTGAAAAATTACTCTCTCTCTCCTCTTCTCCGGCTGGATTTTGGTCGGATTGTAGTGGGTTTTGGTTGGATTCCATGGTGAGGCAACCCCGGAGGGCCTACAGGCAATCGTGGTTGCAGCCATGGCCGGATTTTGGTCGAGGCGATGATGATATTACAGATCTGAGCCTTCTGTGTGTGTGTGTGTGTGTGTAGATTTCGGCCGAAGTCGTCGCCGTGTTCTGACTTACATAATGGTAACCCCTCACTCTCTTCATCTTCTTCTATGATCTGGGTTTTCGATTTGTGGACTCGGCAAATTAATACATTGGGTTTTGTTTGGGGCGGGATGATGGTGGTCTGATCGTGATTGATGGTGGTTGGTGGCAGTGAGGTGATGGTGTGCGTCGGTGTAATGGTGGTTGGTGAGGTGATGATGAACCGACAAAGACTTTTGATTTTTGATTTTTTTAGTTTTTTATTGAGTTAAATGGCTAGTCTATTGGGTAGATGTGTTATTTTTTGGCTAACTATATCAGCGTATGACACATTTAGTAGTTAATTTGGTGAGAATTTTGTTGACGCAGTTGGAGATGCTCTAAGCACTAATGGGCACCGGATTCATCTAAAATAGGTCATCAAAGCAGAAGTGATGGAGCCCACACAGTTCAAATAAAAGCCCACACAGTTCAAAATGGATCCCGCACAGCCCCAGTGTAGTGTGGAAAGCAGAAGTGATGGAGCAATGAACAATTTTTCCTAGACGTGAACCTCCTTTGGCTTAAAAAAACCATCTTGGTTTTTTCGTTAGCCCTTATTCATTTTATTTTTGAATTTGTTAGTTTTACGTTATTTTTTTATCTTTTTTGGCTCCTCTTGACTAGGGGAATATAAAATGTGTAAAATTATTAGCCAAACTAAAAATTTTGTGAATAAGGACGAATTTTCGTCCTTATTCACAAAATTTTTAGTTTGGCTAATAATTTTATACTAAATTTTTTTTTAATTTTGACTAATAATTTTATAATATTTAGATTCTTCCACAGAAAATTGACCGAAACTAACAAATACAAAAAAAAATTCAATAAGTACAAAACAAAAAACTATTTTAGTTTTCAGAAAATTGGTGTTAAGGCCTGATTTAGTAGCTAAATGGGCCAAAAGTCCAGCTTAGTTTTATTTAATGGGCCGAATCCATTGGTTTGGAAATAATACTGTCGGAGGTCCATATGTGGACTAAATTGCCCTGAGGATATCGGCTATAAAAATACGTTAATTTCAAAATCGATCAAAGCCACGTCGCTCGCCGTCTCTCTTCTGCCGTCTCTCTCTCTCTCTCTCTCTCTCTCTCTCTCTCTCTCTCTCTCTCTCTCTCTCTCTCTCTCTCTCTCTCGTTGCGATTTCCGGTGACCGCATTTTTACTCTGCGGCGATAATCTCCGGCGATCTCGATTTCTTTTTTCTTTTTCTTGCGATATTCTCAGGCCATCTCATTGCTTTCGCGTTCTATTTGTTAGCGTTTTTTGGTGTGTTCATATACATTTTGTCCTCATGATCTCGTCCTCCGCGATCTCTGTCCATCTCTGTGGTTTGTGGTTGAAAGCGATAGGTATTTTCTCTCTCTCTCTCTCTCTCTCTCTCTCTCTCTCTCTCTCTTATCTTTGTTGTTGTTTTTGGATCATTACTAGTGATCTTAGCATATTATTGTTTCTAGATTTTTAGGTTTAGATCTTTGTTTTTATGCATTACGTCTTCTTGTTTTTTTTGGAAGAAGATCATGTATGTTGAAATGTGATTACACAATCTCTTGTTGTCTTTATTTGGAATATAATGTAGATTAACATCGATTAGGTTTTTTTTTTTTGTTACTGAGACATATTATGCAATGTACTGTTGTTTTGTTTGGAATATAATGCGGATTAATGTAGATTATGTAATCTGTTGTTTTTTGTTTGGAATATAATGCGGATTAATGTAGATTATGTAATCTACTGTTGTTTTGTTTGGAATATAATGCAGATTAATGTAGATTATGTAATCTACTGTTGTTTTGTTTGGAATATAATGCAGATTGATGTAGATTTATACTGTTGTTTTCATTACTATTGTAATGCAAGTTAATGTAGATTATGTTATCTGCTGTTGTTATCATTTGGTTTGTTTTTATTTCATTTGAGGTAATGGTACTGTTGTTTTCATTTTTGCAGTGAAATTTTGTTTACTTTTGGGAATGGAAGCTAGTATGATTCTTCTTTGCAAGTATGGATCATTTACAGTTGTTCTTACTGTGACGAGAGATTTTCGATTTGATGATCTGGTGCAAAGTATTTGTGAGAAGTGGCAAGATTTGGAATTGAAGAGATTTCAATTTGTTATATATGTCGCGGTCGATCACCATAATTGTCACTTAGATAATGATGTTGATTTTGCTAATATGTTTGTGTTGGTAGGGGCATATGGTGTTAGTTGTGTGGATGTAGATGTTGAAGTGCTCTCTTCTTGTTAGGTTGAATGTGGTGAATTGGAAAGTCTTTGAAAGTAGTATTGTACATGGAGTGGAAGACGATCCATTTGAAAATTTTTGTCCACACCATAAGATTGTTCGTCTTTCTTCTGGCTGGGCTAAGTTGATTACTCATGTCGGACAAGAGTTTAGAGGTGGAGTAGAAGACTTTAGGAGTTGTTTGGCAAAGTTTGCTATTGAAGTTGGTTTCGTGTATATGTTTTTGAAGAATGACAAGACTAGGGTAACAGCGGTGTGTTCAAAGAAGGGGGAATCTGGTTGTAAATGGTTTATTCAAGCAACATTGAATAGAGCAAATGGCTTTTTTCGTGTTAGAGAGTTTGTGAAAGAACACAATTGTGTTGGTGTTTTTGCTAGTTCCAAGAATCCTCGAATGAGTTCAAAGTTAGTTGCGCAAGAGATTAGGGAGGAAGTTAAGTAGTAAAAATTGTATGCACCGATACAAGTTGTGGAAGTTTTTGAGAAGTATTATGGGAGTAAAATCGGTTACAATCATGCTTGGCTTGGCGTTGAGAAGGCGGTGAGGAGTTGTATGGAGATTACGCATTGTCTTTTGACCGGCTTAGGTGGTATCTTTGATGTAGCAAAGGAGAAAAACCCAGGAAGCGTCATTGATGTTGAGTATTGTGAGACAACTCATTGTTTTCAGAGAATATTTGTTGCATTTGATGCATGTATCAAAGGTTTTAACTACTGCCGCCCTTTGTTGGCCCTTGATGGTACTTTCCTAAAGGGGAGGTACACGGGAACTCTTCTGGGAGCCACAGGAAAAGATGGCAACCAAGGTTAGTTTTTTATTTTTTTTTAGTTTTTATGCACAGACGTACACATATTATGTAATCTGTTTGTGTTTTAAGAAAACAGAGGCGGATGGTTAAAGATTACCATATATGTCTGATTATTTTCATTTTCTGAGTCCAGATCCTTACATATTTCGTAATCTGTTATTGATGCTGGCATGAAACAGAGGCCAGATGGGAAAAGATTACCATATATGTTAGCATTAAATGCATGATACCGAGTGCTGATCTGTACATATTTGGTAATCTGCTTATATTTTTCTTTATGCTCTTTTTGTGTGTTTTTTTTTTTTTTTGGTTGGTTAGGATTATTTCCGGTGGCCTTTGGTATTGTTGATGCTGAGGATGATGGGAATTGGCTTTGGTTTTTGAGGAAGTTGTCGGGAATTCTATCACCTCGTCCGATTACATTCATTACTGATCGGCATTCCGGCCTTTTGAAAGGTATTCCGGAGGTTTTCCCTAACGGACATCATGCATATTGTTTGCAGCATTTGAAGAATAACTTGAGGGATAAGCTTACGGGCCGGTTGTCGAATGGCTTTAGGGAGCAAGTGATAAGTTTGTTTTCTGACTGTGCATATGCACCAACCTTGTTAGACTTTGAGGAAGCTCTACAGGAACTCTATTCAGTTGGTGGGGCAAAGGTGAAAAACTTTGTTGAATCATTGCCGAGAGAGAATTGGGCGAATGCTTATTTCCAAGGCAAAAGATATGGAGAGATGTGTTCAAATGCAGCTGAGTCTTTTAATAAGTGGATTTTAGAGGCGTGTCACCTTCCCATATTGAGTGCAATCGACAAGATAAGGATTCAATTGATGACACAAATGTGTGACCGGAGACAGAAGTCGACGAAAATGAATGGGATTGTGTGTCCTGAAATGGACGGTAGGTTAGTTGAAGCTTTCAGCAAAGGGAAGGTGTGGACCGTAGCACAGTCAAGTGAAGAGGTGTTTGAAGTTTTCTCTCTTCCAACGGTGGTGGTTAATCTTCAAAATCAGCGTTGTACATGCTCTCGGTGGCAGATCAACAGTTTCCCGTGTATGCATGCAATAACGGCCATTCAAAAGTTTGGAAAACAAGTTACAAATTACTTAGATCCGTTTTGCCGTTGACGATATCGATTGACTATGAGCTCCCAATAAATCCTATCCCAACGCTTGGAGCTCCAAATGTGCCAAATGAGTTCTGTATAATTCTTCCACCAAAGACAAGGAGGCCTCGGGGTAGACCAAAGATTCAATGGATACGTTCAAGGGGAGAAAAGTTGAGGCAAATGAGGTGTTCAAGGTGTAAAAAGTTGGGAAAACACAATAGAAAAACTTGTAAAGAGGCCGTCGATTAAACTTCAAAATTTTTCTTATGAATTTGAACATTTGTCAATAGATTGTTACTTTAGTTGTTGAAATGGGGAATAAAATTTCAATATTGTCTCTTTGTTGAATGAAAATATATGGTATTATGTTTGTTTTGTGGTTTGAAACAGAGGACAGGTCACGACAGATTAGGGTATTTGTCTGCAAATCTGTTTTTATCAAAGCACTGATGTTAACATATTATGTAATCTTTTTCATTTTGTCTGGAAATCTGACATGATTCAGACTGCAGATGTGAACATACTATGTAATCTTTTGCATTTTTGGATTGAAACAGAAAGCAGATTCCAACAGACTACCATATATATGCGGAAATCGACATGATTGAGAAAGTGAGATGTGAACATACTATGTAATCTGTTGCATTTTTGGAATGAAACAGAAAGCAGATTCCAACAGACTACCATATATGTCTGGAAATTGACATGATTCTGATTGCAGATGTGAACATACTATGTAATCTGTTGAAACAGCAGACTATGCACATAGGAAGAAGAAATATTCGATGACTACAAAAAGCATGCTATGATTACATTTCCCCAAAACTTCATCAGAATTAGCATCCTACATTTACATTCCAGCAAAAGTAATTATAATATCAGACCTACACGTTGTTTTCCTACAGCTCTGTTAAAAGAAGTTAAACCGTCCCCAAATTTCAGTCACATTCAGTAATTTCAACTTGCATGAACTCTTGACTAGATTTTCAGTCTAGAATCGACTCATCTCCCTGGAGTTCCAGTCCGCAAGTGACCACGATCTTGGTGGATCGTTCAAGAAGACGTTCACCAAATGAAGTCTGAATTTGGAAACATCATCTTGACTGATTGACGGAGGGATTGGCTCTTGATTTGCTAATTTCGCCATTATGAAGCAGACAATTATTCCACAATCAACCCTGCAGTTTTTTTTTGTAGATAGCAGTTAAAGAGTGACGATTATAATCCTTATTCAAACAATTACAATAAGTGGAACTTACGTTGTTGCATATTGCTGTGGCGCATCTTGAGCTGAGGTGATTGGAGCATTAAAATCATGACTTTGAAAGAGTGTTGTCGGAGATGAAAAGAGGTTGAAGGATGGTTGCGTTATTTTATCGGCATACTTCTCCCTCATGAATTTTTCAACATAGTTTTTCTGTGTTGCCAAAACAAAACATTAGTGTTTGTGTAATTGTTTGAATAAGGATTATGAGAATTGCAATAAATGTAAATGAATTTTACCCTTTGTGATTGCATCTTGTAGATATGGATCGCACCATTTCTCTTCCTCAAAGAATTGTAGTGTTTCCATTCGAGCTTCGTGGGCGTCATAAAAGAGAATCGTCCGAAAGGTGCGGATTAGAATTTTTATTTGAGGGCTGTTTCCCAACGAATTCATTGGGAACACCAAAACCGGTAGTAGTCACGGGCCATGTTTCTCCATGTTGTCAAACACTTCTTGTAGTTTTTGCCGAGGAGAACTTTTCTTCAATTCGTGATTTTTTGAGTGGATTAATGTCTGTTGAATGACAGTTGGTTAGTTACTTTTTCTCCAATACTCATGAAATGAGAGATACGTAAATCAAAGGGAAAATGAAAAAATAAGAGGGATTCCATTTACCCAGCATGTGGACAGGAAATACGCATTGTTTCCACTCGTCTTTTGTAGTGCTGCTTGCACGTTCTCTAGGAGCAAAGCAAAGCCATCAATTACTGAGTTTGATACATCTCCATCATCCAACAGTTTAATTATGTCGCTTAATGCCACGGTGTCATTTGACGCATCGTTTGTCCAGACAGCGATGCTGCATTTGGTAAAGGAAATCATCATGCAAAGATAATAGATTACATAATATGTTCATATCGATTACTCACGTATAATGCAAGATTTCGTATACATATCTTAGTAGTCCTGTCAAAACACGGATTACGAGTCATGCCATGAACACAAAAAGATTACATAATATGTTGGAGTCCAGGCTCTGATTCAATACAAGTGAACAAACAGATTACATTTTAGCAACATTTTGTTGGAGAATTTACGCAATGGGACAGCGACGCTGCATTTGGTAAATAAAATCATCATGCAAAGATAATAGATTACATAATATGTTCATATCAGCACTCTGTATAATGGAAGATTTCAGACATATACTGTAGTTTGTTAAAATCTGGCTTCTGAGTCATCCCAAGAACACAAAAAGATTACATAATATGTTGGAGACTAGGCTCTGATTCAATACAACTTAACAAACAGATTACATTTTAGCAACATTTTGTTTGAGAATTTACGCAATGGGAGTGTAGGAATGTGGTTTAACTTACTTTGGATCATCATTCTCGCAATCACACAGCTGATTCAATAACTCCTCATCTTCTGGCGACATCAATTTATGCAACTTTGACATATGAGGCCTCCATTCTTTCTCTTTGGTTGGTTTTTTCTTGTTTCCTTTTTTGTCATCAGGGTACACGTAGTCCTCCAACCTCTTTTCTGTTCTTGTAGTTGTTTTCTTAACACCCTTGACAAGAGAAGACGGGTCACCTTGTACCTTCTTACCCTTTTCGGTCACCGGATTGTCATCACCTAGTATTTCTATGTATGCTCCAATGGTTGTCCTTTCCACTTCTTCATCTGGGACCATTTCGTCCTCGAGTCCACCTTGCTTTTTCTTTTCCTTATGCTCTCCAACATCTTCATTTTTCTGTTTTATAGAAACAATGCGAACTTGTAAGTCATCTATGTTGTTCCTATAGACAGACAACGAAAAGAAACAATCATTAGACAAGGAAGTATGTTCAGCGTACCTTGTATTCTTGCGTAATATTGTGTGTCTCCAAGTCATCAATATTGTCCAACAACTCACCGATTTTTTCTTCTTTCTGTTCCACTTGCTCTTTTAAAATGTCATTAATAACCAAGAAGGTTCCAATCTCTGATTCCTTGTTGATAATGTCACTCTGCAACACCTGTTTCTCACTCTGTAAGACTTCCTTCTCAACATGCACGGTTTCGATTTCAAATCCAAGGTCAGCAATCGCATCATTCTCAAATGCACGTTGATGAAAGCTATCATCCCTCTGCTGTTCAAGCATTGAAATTGTTTTCCGAAGCTGAAAATTCTCTTCTTTCAACCTATTTACTTCATTTCGGAGCGTTTGATTTTCTGCCTGAAGTTCTGAATTGGCATCCGTAGCATGCTTCTTGTTGTCCACCTCCTGCTCCTTGGTTTGCTCCTTACCAGCCGGCTTTATCGGCTCCTCATCATCATCCGGCTCGGATTTCACAACCTCCACAAATTGCAACAATTTTTGCTCTTCATCAGTTGGCACCAATTCAGAGTCTATCACCTGTAATGAAAATAAGTCAAAGACATTGATATTATTCATATTGAATAGAAGGTAGTAAGGTTCTTATACACGAATAAGCTTACATTTTCCGGTTCAAGAGATTGCAATGGAGTGTTTGCCAGCAACTCAGTTACGTCACTTATCCTCCATTTGTTAAATCTTGGGAAGTTTGCCGGAGCGCCTCTCTTTACCAGAGTTGTATGCTCACACAGCCAATACTGTTTTTTTTTTTTTTGTGAGTACAAAGAGCAAAAGATATGGTAATCTTTTCAAAATTTCAAAACACAAATAGCAAAAGATATGGTAGTCTTTCAAAATTTCTAAGGACAAACAGCAAAAGATATGGTAGTCTTTCACAATTACTGAACACAAACAGAAAAAGATATGGTAGTCTTTTCAATATTTCTTAACAGAAACAGCAAAAGATATGGTAGTCTGTCAGACTTGCAGCAGATAGCAACAGATTGTCTAATTTAATCATCAAAACATCACAAATAATAATATCGAGACATGCTAAACTTGCAGGTTCCAGATTAGTAACACCGACAAACAGATAGCCAAAAATTATCTAATTTGTAGGTATGACATGAGAAAGCATAGAGATTATTACCAGAAGTCCCATAACACATCCGCCAACATTTTTTGGTTCCTTGGTGTCGAGCTCTTTAATCAAAAAATCGGTAATGTATGTCGACCATGCGTACGATGTGCTCGTCTCCAAGTCTTCAACAAATTCCAAGTAATTCCAATTTAGTCTTGATGTGCTGAGTGGGCAAAAAAATGTAGCAAGGAGGTATAGAGTGAGCACACGTGCTACATCCTTTGCATCTTCTGGACTGTTTTTCTTCACAACTTTCTCAAAGCATGCCCTCAGACTAGGAATGGTTACAATCCTATCATGCTTGGCGCAAATTCGATCAGCAAACTTTGTATCTGGTTTCTTTGATTTTGGAGGCAATCTAATCCTGTTGGGGCCAGATTGTAGTCCAAATATAAGGGTAATCTCTTTTTCTGTTAGCTTGACCGTTTTGCTCCCCAATTTGAACCTTCCTCTATGGCCTTGGTACTGATTCACCAATTTCAAAGTCTCGAAATCACTCTTCTTCACGTAGCTCTCATCCATCAACTTCTCAATAACACAAAGAAGAAGATTACCAAATGGTGATTTTCTAATCTCTTCTTTTTGCAATTTAGAGAATTTTATTCCCCTCACAAGTTTTACCAAACTAACGAGGTTGGACGCAAGAAGTTTTAACGGAAAAAGAATCAAAGGTTTGTAACACAAAGAAGTTTTTCATTTTAGGAATGAAACAGAAGGCAGATTCCAACAGACTACCATATATGTCTGGGAATCTGATATGATTCAGAGTGCAGATGTGAACATACTATGTAATCTTTTGCATTTTTGATTGAAACAGAAACCAAATTCCAACAGACTACCATATATGTCTGGAAATCTGACATGATTCACAGTGCAGATGTGAACATGAAACAGAAAGCAAATTCCAACAGACTACCATATATGTCTGGAAATCTGACATGATTCACAGTGCAGATGTGAACATGAAACAGAAAGCAAATTCCAACAGACTACCATATATGTTTGGAAATCTGACATGATTCAGAGGGCAGATGTGAACATACTATGTAATCTCTTGATGTCATTGGGATGAAAATGAGGTAGATTGAAACAAACAACAGCATATAGTTGTCTAAGTTGAATTATACAAGGTACGGAAACAATGCTAAGAGCTAACTTTGTCATCAATACCACCTTCTTTGACGTCCACTTCTTGAACCTCCCCTTCTTCGACAACAGTTTTCGCTTTTCTTTCCTTCTTCACCTTCTTCTGCTTAACATCTTCTTCACTTTCATGCTTCCTCTTTTCGCTCTTCATTTTGCTTACACCCTCCATCGCCTCAGATTTTCTTTTCTCAACTGGCTTCTTCTTTTGAGTAGTAGTAGGGCTTTTTGCAATGGGAATAGACCTGCAAGGATTTGCAGATTCAGATTTTGAAAAAGAGAAAGATTATCTAATTTGTAGATATTTTTTGAATGATACAAATTGACTTAAACAAACCTTTGCTTCGAACGAGTGGATTTTTTTGGCATAGCATATTGTTCTTCTTCTTCTTCTTGTTCTTCTATTTCTTCTTCTTCTTCTGTTTCTTCCTCCTTCTCCTCCTCATCTTCTTCATCCGCAGTTTCCTTTTCCTTTGTCTTTTCTTTGCGCCTTGGCAATTGTTTTGCAGGTTTTTTGGCAGTTGGTGATGCCTGAGCCTTCCTCTCTGTCTTTTTTATTGGACTTTGCAAGGATTCCTTTTTGGTGGCAGATCTTGTTCTTTGGGATGGACTCAACTGTTCTTCTTGGTCTTTTACGGCTCTCTTTCTTGGACTCTGGACAACATGGGTCGGCTTTTCCATTTTCTTTGTTCTCTCTCTCTTTCTTGGACTCATTTTTGCAGGTTCTTGGTCTGCCTTCTTCGTCTTGATGTTAGCCTTTTTATCTGTTGTTTTTTTCCTAACAGTCCTCTTTTTTGTAGGACTTGGAGGAATTACTGCTATTGGCTCAGTTTGATAATCGACAGACACTAATTCCAGTCCAGTTTCTTGAGCCACACCTTGGCTAGTTGATTCACTTGATTGGTCTGCCATTTTCTGAAATTACAGAATAGATTTTGATATTAATATCCTGAATCCAAAGATTATAATATCTACCATAAAATGAAGGAACAACTTATAACAACCAGATTTGATATTCTTTCACTATTACTGAACATAAATAGCACAAGATATGGTAGTCTTTCAATATTAATGAAACAAAAAAAGTCAAAGATATGGTAGTCTTTCAATATTAATGAAACAAAAACAGCCAATGATATGGTAGTCTTTCACAATTACTGAACACAAACAGCAAAAATATGCTAGTCTTTCACTATTAATGAACACAAACAGAAAAAGATATCATAGTCTTTCAATATTAATGAAACAAAAACTGAAAAAGATATGGTAGTCTTTCACTATTAATGAACACAAACAGAAAAAGATATCATAGTCTTTCAATATTAATGAAACAAAAACTGAAAAAGATATGGTAGTCTTTCACTATTACTGAACACAAACAGCAAAAGATATCATACTCTTTCAATATTAATGAAACAAAAACTGAAAAAGATATGGTAGTCTTTCACTATTACTGAACACAAACAGCAAAAGATATGGTAGTCTTTCACTATTACTGAACACAAACAGCAAAAGATATGGTAGTCCTCAGAAACAGCAAACAATATGTGGTAGTCTTTCAATATTTAAGAACACAAACAACAATAGATATCATAGTCTTTCACCATATTGCTGGAAAAAATTTCTGAACTAGGAAAAAATTTCTAGATCAACCATAATCAGTAGAAACAGAGTAGAAATAACCAAAGACAAAGTAAGGAACAACAAAAACCAAAGGAAAACTGAAACAAAAACACTAATCAGTAATAGAATAGAGAGAAAAAACCAAAGGAACAGGTAATGAACAGTAATTTAGTGGTTAGAGACGAAAGAAAAACACTAATCAGTAATAGTAATCGGAAAATGAGTCGCAAAACGGAAGTACAACAGAAAATCATGTAGATCGTACTATTTTTCTTCCACTTTGTAGCATTAGAGTAAAGGAGAAACCCTAACTCACCGGAGATGGTCAAGACGACGACAGAAACAGAACGACGATCACGACGAAGGCGGCGACTCACAGACGCGGGTCGCGAAGAAAGCGATTGCGGACGACGATGGAAAGCGGTTCGGCGTGGTTCTCTCTCTCTCTCTCTCTCTCTCTCTCTCGCCTACGTTTGAAAAATCGAAAAGCAGCGAGAAAAATGGCGGTTACAACTTGGCCCACGTTTTTATACACGACAGTTTTGGGGGTATTTTTGGAAAGTGGGTACAATTTGTCCTGTTGGAAGTACGAAAAAAATCTTATGTCCTTATTACAGTAAAAGCACCTTTACTATGTCCTTCTAAAAAACGGACCCTTTACTTTTTTAACGCAAAGGAGGTTAGATATTTTCCGTACACCGACACGTGGAAAACTCTTGCAGATAAAAACTGATGCGTCTAATCGATTTCACCCCAGCCACCACCGTGGTTTTTTTTTTCCCGACCGAAGAATCGCCGGAGGTCCACAATCGTACCACCGTGGTCCACCACCACACGATAGGACTGCCCCCGCTTCCAACGGCTTCTCTCTCCTCTGTATCGGAATCGTTGATAACATAGCGGCGAAGTAACTTAGCTGAAACAATGGGAAGCTCTAACGCAGGGGTTACGGTTACGGACGACTCCACCGCCACGGCCACTGTCTCCGAAGAGGACGGCGTCACAACAGATACTGCTGTCGACTCTTCTCTTCCCTCCGATCACAGTCCCTTCTACCAAGGCGAGAAGGTCCTCGCCTTCTTTAAAAATCACATTTACCCAGCCAAGGTACTATCCCCACCTTCTCTTCGTCCCTTGATTTTCAGCGAATAACGATTAAAACTCTCTCTCTCTCTCTCTCTCTCTCTCTCTCTCTCTCTCTCTCTCTCTCTCTCTCTCTCTCGTTTTGTTTGGCTTTTTACGAAGGATCTCACGTCTAAATTAGCTCTGGTTGTGAAATGCTAAGCTTTTTCGCGTTTCTCCTTCGATTGGATTCAATTGTTATGGACCAAAATATATGTTTTCGGATTTTAGTGTATAGGTAATGCCTGTCACTTCCTCTTATCCTATGGCTATAAAGCTAAATAATGTAAGCTGTTTCGTTTTGTTACCTTCGGACACAGGATTTGCTTGCAAATTTGTGTCGTTTGCATTCTTATAAAATACTGTTAATCTTGGTATTTTTCTTTTCTGGTTTCTGCTTGCTTGTACTTATTCGGTTTCATTACTTAACCTTTTGTAATTGAACTAGTGCAAGTGGTACCTTATCATTCTTGTAACTCCATTAGAAGATTTTGGTGATGCTGCATTTTCTGATACAGAACTAGAAGGGTGGCACACACTGCTTGTGTGCATTAGTGGTTATATTTTGTCGTTTCGTTATTCTACATATTGTCGTGAGATTTGTTGAGTTTCCTAGGTGATAATGAGCAGTTTTGTAGGTTTTTCACCCAACTAAACTGGTTTCTCACCTGTCATTTATTGTATGTTCGTAAGGTCAAATTTCAAGGTTTTTCTTAGTACATATGGTCTAATAAAAATGCAACTGTGTTTTGTTGATAGTTTTGGAAAAAAAAATTTGAGATAGTGTTTGGTTTGGTTTTTGGAAATGAGAATAATGATCGGAGAGGGGTAATAAGTGGAGAGAGACATGTGAGTAATGGTTGGAGAGAAAGGAAATGAGTGGGCAATCTTTTTGGAATTTTTGTTTCAAGAAGGCCAAAATGAACGCAGCCATTAACACGTGGGGTGGTAGGTCACGTTTTGCTCATCTGGTTCAACGCGCCTTCTCCCAAGCTCCTTGTGCCTAGGGTTGATAGTCGAGCCAAAAAAGCCAAGCACAACATTGCTCAGGCTTGGTTCGACCCCTTATTACATGTGTTCAAGCTTGGCTCGAGTTTGAGAATTTTTGGAGACTAATTGTTCAAGCTTGGCTCAGGTTTGAAGTTCTGTGTTAATTATATGCTTGGCTTGGCTCGTGGAATATGAAGTCAATCTTGAGCTTTCAAGCCTAAGCTTAAGATCGTGAAGTTTTGAGCTTTCAAGCTTGAGTTTCAGCTTAAGTTCATAAAGTGCCAATTTGAAATGGGCTAATTTAAAGCCAGGAACCCTAAATTTTCTTATGTCATTGAAGAAGTTTCCAATTTCGATACAAGAATATTGCAAGTAGTGGTGAAAAGATTTTAATGGAAGTCCAATCTCTTATTTGTGGGAAATTTGTGGATTAAACCCTATCTTTTGAATATTTACGGAAAAATCCATTGTTCATGAGCCTATCGAGCCAAACGCTCATATGCTCTAGCTTGGCTTGAATTTATTGACAAACAATAAAAAGTGATTGAGCTTGGCTTATAGTCTTTTTGAATGGGCTTGGACGAGCCAAAAGTCGAGCCAAGGTTGACCAGAGCTCAAGCTGTTTGGTTTGTATAGCAGCCCTACTTGTGCCTACAAAACAGAGCAACCAATTAGCGCCACTCAGGCTAAAGACACTGGAGAGCACTCCGAAGCTCAAGTTAGCACAGGGAGAAGAAGAGAATACAAAACAATATTTAGATATGGAACGGTGTACATATCTTAAGGTTTATCCTAGAGTATACAGGTAATCTTGTACTTGTCCTCCAAGTCACATGTGCTTGGCACAAGCACATGTCGTCACCCATAACTGCTTCGGTTAGTGACGTCATGGATGACACTCAACAAGCACTTGGCCTAACCCATGTGCTCATGAAAGGTCACCTACAATCCCTCCGACCGATTCGCTGGTCGGGTCCCTTTGGCCCGAACAGAAACTGCTTTATCCGGACATACTCCTCGACCCACTGGGCCATACAGAACGGGTGGGCTGTCAGTTTGGCCTTCCGTGAACTTGGGCTGCCCCATACTGGTTTGCCCAATTAAGGTCGGGTTCGACACACTAAACAACCATTGGGAAGAATTTGTGGAAAGGCATTTGCCTGGTGGGGCAAACTGGGTGAGGTTTTTGAAATATCAGTGGTGTGGTGGTGATGTCTTGCTTTAATCAGCCTTCCCTGTCATCTTTCAACATTTTGTTGATTGTGTAGGCACATGTGGCTGATTATTTGATTTTGTGGGATATATGTGGCATTAGGCTTTGAAGGTCTTTGCAGACTGGGAATTTGAGCAGATTTTGGGGGCTCATTTTGCTTTATAGCATTCACCATTTTTCACGAGGGAGAGGTTAATTGTCTTAAAGAGTGAGGAGGTGTCTTCTTTGATGTTTCTTCCTTCTTTAACGCTCTGAATGGGACTGCAGAGGGTGGTTTATGCAGCAGGGGATTTGGAACGTTGGTGTGCTGGGGCGCCATCTATGGTGGCTTTTTCCGTGGATTGTGGCTCATGGAACAATACCGAACGGTGACAACCTTATTGTGAGCTGAAGTTTCCTTGTGAATCAGTGTTGCATATGGAAAATGGATAGAGAGTCAGTGTCTCATATCCTTTGCCATTGCTGGTTTCTATCGAGTAGTGGATATTGGTTTTACTTTGTTTGGGATTGATTGGGTGCTTGATGGCAATGTGAAGGGGGTGAAAAGGAGCTGGAGAGGCGCAAGAGTGGGAAAACTGAGGATGAGAGGTTGGTTGCTATCTCTTCTTTGGCTCATGTTGGCAGGAGGAGAGTAGGAGATGTTTTCAAGGAGTAGAGGAATTGGTTCCCAGACTTGAGTATTTATTGGTGTTGATTTTGTGGTGTTAGGTTATAGGACCTGAGTCCGAGGATAGTTTAGTGTATATTTTGCCTTGTTGGGTTTCTGGGTTATAGGACCTGAGTCTTGACCCTTTTTTTGATTTTGCTGACTCCCTCTTATCTTGTGCAGTGCAAGCCTTTTTACCTTCAGTTCCTTTTGATTTTGAGGGTCATCTTCTCTTCTTAACGTGGCAGCATCCAGCTGATACCCTTTTTAGACACGCTATGTTACCTACTGTATTCAGTCTGAAAACAGGAGGTTGTTACCTCAACCAAAGGCTTCAGTGAGGACGAAAGCATCAGTACTATCCATAGGTTTATGTTCTTTCTTGTTTTGTCCTATCGACTATCAACTTCCCTCAACTAGAAAAATGACTAGTGCTATGGATTATGTTCCCGTTATGCTTGATGTGGTTAGTTTGGAGAGAGTGGATTGGAAGATATTTAGACAGATGCTGTTCAAAATTAAGATTGTGCTTGATGTGGTTAATTTGGAGTGAGTGGAATTGAAGATATTTAGACAGGCAGAAGAGGCCGTTGTTCAAAATTAAGATTCTGTTCCTTTTTACTATGTCTACATTGGATCATTCCTTGATATGATAGATATTGTTGGTGTTTAGAGGGGTATATAAGTCGTTTTATTGACTTGCTTTTTTTTTTTTGGTCCCTTGGTTTCTTTTGTACATAAGTGGCATCCCCTTGATGCCTTTTCTATAAAAAGATATTTACTCAGAAACATAGAAGAATAACTGAATGCTTTTCACAAATAAGATGGGCTGCATTTTTTCCTAGATTAGGGCATTAGACGGATTATATTTAAAGTACTGACGGAAGAATTACCAACTTGAACATGGATGCTTGAAAAGCATGATGAAATCATTCAATCTCCAAACACTAGATCAAAGCAAATCAAGTATCTAAAATAGCACCGGAAGAGAAAAAACACCATAACTACAAGATAAGTTCTATATCCGGGAATAAACAAATTATGCATGTGTAAACCCCAGTAAGGAGACCAATCTGAGAATTTTGGGCTTGTTTCTCAAATTAAAATAGTGGTGTTGTGAGTCTCTACCAGAGAGAACATGGACTGCAGAGGAGAAGCCAAGGTGTGACAGGATTCTAGAGAGGCCTACTACTTGTGTAATAAAACTTGGAGACAATTTCCTTTGCTATGGGGAGCATGGCTGTTAACCGTGCAGACGGGATCAGTTATGGCACAGAGAGAGAATTGTAGAAGTATCTCGATTGAGTTATTCACAGAAAGTGCCATTCGGACTATTAAACTGATCTCGATTGAGATAGTTTCAAACTAAAATAACAGCTTCATAATAAAGCAGACACCACAATGGTGATTTCCTTTTCTACAGTAACTGTAGATGTTCAGGGAGTAAGTTATCTAACTAGTAATTACTAGCAATGACTTGTTTAGAGGAGTTTTTTTTGTTCCTATGTTAATTTTTTTTGTACGAAACGATCTGCTTTCTGGGTTATGTTTTTCCTCATGGCTAAACTCCAACATGCTACATGATTTTTGGTTGCAAGGTGCAAAAAGTTGAGGTCCGACTGAAGGAATGGAGATTCTTCGTTCATTATCTCGTAAGAATTTTTTCCCCAGATGATCTATTGGAAGTAGTAGTATCATGTCAATCTTTTGGTGTTTGGTTTTTGGCTTCTATCTCATTGATGTCTTTTCTATTTGCATAACCTGTAAAAGTTTCTCATCTGGGTTTTTCTCGAAAATGTCAATTCCCTTTTTATCACTTAAATAAAGTTCTCCCTTTGTTTTGCAGGGGTGGAAAAAGAAGTGAGTGCATCCTCTACGTTATTACTAATTTCAAAGTAACTTTCTGACTGAAGAAGACGAGGAGTTGTATGATTGAAGGGTTGTTGTACTTTTCACTTGTGATATGTTTTTTCTTTTCAATCATGCATCTTCAGATATGTGGTTTCAAAGAACATTAAAGTTTCTCTAATCTTACTGAAGTGCACTTTTTAGCAGCCTACTGGTTGCCCAAAGTCCTAGTTCCACAGTAATTTAGAGCTTTGTCTAGAGGCTGCGGTACATTTATAATGATTTCACTTCACTTGTCAAGTTAAATGTAATTACGCAGATATAGATGTGCGGGGGATTGCAAATGGTATTGTTTGTTATATTGTAACTGTGCTTCTGCAGGAGTTTTTTTGATCAGTTTTGACTCTGGTTCTATTTACCTTGAACATCTGAATATTTATATATCTGAGATTTTGAATTATTACAAGAGGGAAGGATGAGGTTTGCATTTTGAGATTCATTTCATCCAAGAAGAACCAGAGTGGCCTAGTTTTTGAAAGTTAACATCTTGATCATTTCTATACAGGTGGGATGAATGGGTGAGCATGGATCGTCTAATGAAATTGACTGAAGAGAATCTGCAGAAGCAAGTGGTGCTTAACAAGAGAACGAGTGCAGAGAAGACCACAAAGACAGGTTTGTCACATGCTAGGCCAAGAGATTCTGGATTTGATCATTTCTAGAATTAGGCAATCATGGAAAGTAGCTACACTGCTTTCTCTGGTAGCCAAACAATGGGAAATAAGTTATATATTTTCTTCTGTTCTCCACTCTGCCTTCAGTTAATTTTCGCTTTCCCATGCCTTATCCAGATGTACTTGTATCATGCTACAAACAAGCTTGCAAGTTCTCATCTATGATGGCGATTCTACTTCTTCAGTTCTTTGCATGACTGAGTAGACAAACAATAATGTCTATCTAGTAGAGTTAAAAGTCGAGTAATTGTTTTATTTTTTCACTTAATGATGCTGAATACATTGTTTGAAAAATAGTCTCCTGCTAGTTTCTGATCATTGGATGAACAGTTTTGACAAATCAATCAGTTATTTTGATTAGTATATGGCTTACTGCTCCACGCATAAGTTCAATGTTCAAGTAATCATATGATTTTTATAACTTGAGACCAAAAAAAATGATATGTGTCTACAAGAATTCGTTACCCCCACTGTCCAAATTTCTTCATCCATTTTTATAACTTGAGACCCAAAAAAAAATATTGTCCATATTTTTTCAGTTATTCTTTTAGGTGATTACAAAAACTTAGTCTGCAAGAACTAATTCAAATCCAGCGAATATTGGGAAAAAAGATTTTCTAACGAAGATTTTTTATTTGTTCCTATTATAGGGCAATGTAACTTGGTTCTACTATGATTGAACCATATCTTCTAGGACGCTCTATTGCTAGGCTACCCAACCTTCTCTCCGGGGAAATACAAAAACGAAAATTTACCTGAACTGCAACCAAGGTAGCCCCGGTGATAGTGGTCCATGGCCTCACCATCTCTGTCATAGTGATATTGCCTCCAAACAATTATTATGTTTTCTGCTAAGACAATGTTTTTTTGACTGAATATATCTGGAAATTATTATCTTGAGTGCTCATTTCTGTGAGCTGTGATTTGAAAACTTTTTCAGTGGCAAGAGGGAAGAAGCGGAAGAATGAATCTGTTAGTAAGGTATATTCTGGTTAACCTGGTATAGCCGTTGTTCCTCAATAGCTCAGTCATAGGGGGTTCCACTGTTGGTCACTAGTTGTAGGTTCAAATCCGAAAGTGCTTCCAAAAATCTTGTTTAATATCTCCAGTTAGTCTAAATCTTGGGAATGAAAAAAGAAAAAAAAATTGATTCATGGTTTCGTGTGAATATGGTGGAAAGATTGACATCGCATTTATATAGTCATTTCTTTATAGAATGCTTTCTTTCGAGTCATATGGTGCCATAAAAAGCAAACCAGTATCTTCAGAAAGCCTCATTGCAGCTAAAAAATACACCAAATTCTAGCCATTGATACACATTAGCTTTGTACTGTATTTTCCAATTGTTAAAGGTACAGAAGAATAGGGATTCAATATTTTAATGTGCTTACTAATGAAGGATGGCTTCCTGGACAAGAATGTGATCACCTATATATCTGATTATCCATGACAGTTTTTATGATAAGGCATTTTCTATGGCATTGTTCTGAGTGGCTCATAGACTCATAATGGGAATTTATGTGAATAGAAATATATCATATATGCTTTTGATGCCATTTTAGTGGATAATTATAACCTGAACCTATTATAATGTTAATTTGTTCATGGGTATTTTTTTATTCACTCCAAGAACTTTTGCATTGTGGCACTTTTTGGCTTATTGATTTTCAAAATTAAATCAGTCCTGGAAAAGGGAAAATGAGCTATTGGGCCATTCAGTCATTGTTGGACATGCAAAATTGCAGAGGCAATTAACGCATGGATCTTTTCTGCTTCCCTTTAGTGTCGTGTTTCAAACACTCTTTTACTAGTCTTACCAATTAATGCAACTGGATCGTAATATGCTTTAGCTTTGAGTTTGTGATGACTTGTTTCTCTAATAGACTAAAAGTTTTAGTTTCTTTTACTAAGTAAGAAGTTAATCAAGTATTTGTCCCTTTACAAACAATGACACCCAAGCCATAACCGGTTTAGAAATTAGCTTATCATTTTCATTTACCTATTCAAGTTTTCCAGAGGATTGCATTTAATATTTTCGGGCCTTATAGACTAAGTTTATGGTTTGTCATGCAAGGAGGACAATTTGACACCAGAAAAGCTACTCAGCATCCTTCTTCCTTCAACATTAAAGAAGCAATTAGTTGATGATTGCGAGTTTATTACTCATCTGGGCAAGGTATTTTAACATTTCAATGGCTTTATCTTCACTATGGATCAGATGGTGCTGCAAATTTTTTAAAGGAACACAATTTTTGGGTAATATGTAGTACATTTGGTTTTTCACTCCTATTAATCTTGTTAAAGCACTCTGTCTCTCTCTCACACACCCACACACACACACACCCACCCACCCACACACACACAGAATTAGTTTGTGCAAATGTTGACCAATTTTACTAGTGCAGCTAATTATGCTTTTTTCATTGCTAGACTTGTAACTCAAATATGGATGTTGAGTTTATGGTTAAACTGCTAAGATGCATGCTATTATCTGTACTGTTGATGGGGATCCTTTTATACTGTTGAAAGTTGGATCATTTCAGATTTAATATGTTAGCTCTTTCTTGTCTGATTTTTTTCCTTCTGTGTAAAGGAAAACACCTCACACACTACCTCTCAACATGGCTGGCTTTACTAGGCATTGAAGGGGTTTTAGCAAACCCCATTGGTTAAAAATATGAACTAAAGTTTTGTTTAAAATGAAAATCTACTTAAATTTGTGAGTAAGAATCGTACAGTTCGAAAAAAAAATAAAAAAATAAGGCCTAAAATTTTTTAACCAAATAAAGAACTTTATGTTATATAGAGTTCTGCATCAAAAGATTTTTTTTTTTACACAATTCTATCATCAACAACGACGACATAACCCATCTAGTCCCCAATCGTTGGGGGTATGGGTGGAGGCTGATTGGAGATAGACCTAACCTTTAGGAATAGGCAGAAAATGGCTGCTCTTAAAATACCACTGAGGTAGTGGTCCCCCTAAACCTCTAAGAACCGAGGAGCTACAGGGACGTTTTGCTGCAAAACCATGCCCCCAAATCAAAGCCAAAAGGCACCAAAGATGGCAGGCCTAGAGACCTAAATCAATTTATGTTCTTATTATCATGCTTCCTTCATTCATGGTCCAAAGCATCTGACTAGTAAGCTAATATCATGGACCACCCCTGCATGTGAAGGTTCTTAAAAGCGGTAACCATCGCGATTCTGATCGTTACAACCGCTTCCGCTTTTTCAATGCAACAGTTGTAGCCTTACAGTAGTGATAAGTTCCAGAGATGTGAATTTTTTTATTACTGCCCAACATAAGAAAAAATACTGATATCGATATATTCTTTGAGAATTACACTTTGTTGGGATTTAAAATGATGTTTGATGATTAAGATGATATTTGATGACATTTTTTCAATTTCTATTCCCAATCTTATATAATTTCTAATCTAAGCCATTTTAATTTCAAATTTAAGCCATTTTGGAAATAGGTTTTTATGAAGTTTTGTGTCATGAATTTCTAGTGTGTCAATTGAATGTTATTTAGTATTGCAAAGGGGGCAAGGGGCAAATGATACTTTGTGTCAATTGAATTTTTTTTTTTTCATTTGCAACTTCAACAAAATTTTAATTTGATTTGTTGTGTCAGTATTCTAAGAATGAAAGATTGAAATTCGAAACTCATTCATTGTCAATTTCCCAAACCCAAGATACACATTGCCGCGCATAGAGCTTACAATTACATATTGCAAGCGAGGCTAATAAATTGGTTCAAAAGTGTCTCACATTGCTAATTACTATGAAAAAGAAGTACATCACATATACTGCCAAAAAAGCAGATTTGCTGGTTGATGGGGTCCGATTTTCAGTCAACAACCCACTTTTGGAGGCAATTTATTGTCCTACTAGCAGATTGCCCGTGCCTGAAGGAACTCCCAAATGAAATCTCAATAGTTTCTATTGACCTGTATGTATAGCGTATGCTTACATCTGTACCATTTTTAATCGTGTACTAATTCATTTTAATATTCATAATTACAACATCTTGAATTTGTAATGATTACGTGTCTTGATGAGTATTGTACAAGAGGAGATTATGAATTGTATAGTAGTACGTATGTTAATTGATGGCTATTGCTGAAAATCAGTGAGGAAAGAAATATTTCAAACATGTGCATATTTTTAAGTTAGAAAATGTGTGGAGAAAATAGTAATTTTGGATGTTACCATAAGTATTGAAACTATTGAATTACCAAAAAATGAGGAGGAAGAGCGCGAGAGTGATTAGATTTGATAGAGAAAATACTGATTTACTTTTCCTTTTTCTGAATTTTGTCGATCACATGGCTACAACTGGCTAAAACTTAAACAGAAATTGAGTTCGGACATTTGAGGGATTCCTCTTGTTTGTATGCGTAGACTTTTGTGGAAACCCGCCTGTTTTTTAATATAAATGGCTACCACTTCAACAGAATGAGATCGGACAGCTGAGAGATTGCTCATGTTTTTATGCCTAGACATTTTTGTGAAAAAACCGCTCTGTTTTATAATATAGATTGCAGATTTTTCTGTGACATTAAGTGAATCCAAGGGTATTTCAATTAATATCATCCACCATGTCCTTGTAAGATTTTTTTGTATACCATAAATATCAATTATTCATCTTATCCTCATGTAATCCATTTGTCCCGTATGCTTGGTCCTTTATGAGAGTTCTAACTGTTTTAAGGGGACATGCAATTAATGTAGGTTATTTCAAATGAATTTTATTGTATTCCTAACTTCCTTGTAAGATTTTTTCATATACTATAAATATCAATTATTCATTGTATCCTCATGTAATCCATCTGTCCTGTATTCTTGGTCCTTTATGAGAGTTCTAACTCTTTTAAGGGGACATACAATTAATGTAGGTTATTTCAAATGAATTTTCATTATATTCCTAACTTCTCCGCAATTTTCTTTCAAATACATGAATAGTTGATATAGTTATGTAATGCATAACTTTGGAAAATTATGAACTTTTCGTTTCAATTTTTCAAACTGGACTTACATTGTGGGACATCCCAAAATGATTTACTAGATCACCAATATGGACCAATGGGAGTATTAGCTATTGCTTATCCTTCGGGTACATCCAAATCTATTCACCCCTCTCTGGATAATCCCGTGTTCTGCCACTATTGTGCAATACAGTATTATTAATACATGACAACATAGACCGGCGTAGGGCTCAGAGCCCCAAACCAACCCACATATGTTGCCATATAAAGCTAGTTTCGTATTATTATGCTACAAACTTTTATTGTGGTAGTATTTGTTTTGTTAGACACTTTATTGTTCTACCAACTACATGCATGCATATAGCTTGCCAGACCGCATCATTCTTGTTTTGTAGCCAACTCTACCTTTCTTGCACTGGCTATACCCTTTTGCTTTGAAATCCATTTTATTGTCAGATTATATTTCCTTTTAAACAAATTTGGGATTTTTAGTTTTTGGGGACTTTGCCTTTTGCTAGAATGTTCGTATGCAATACCGTCAGTTTGGTTCTTTATTTCTCTAAAATTGCAGTACCATTAAATGTTTGTCTTTCTGATACGTTTTTCCTATCCATTAATATGGACCTACTGTAAATGCTTCTTTAGGTCGTAAACTTAACAATGACAAAAGGTTTTATATACTAGTAACTGACAAATGTATGACCATTTAGTTGATGAATATTAAAAGATCAACACAACACTAATAGTCTTGTAAGAACATTTATTTCATAATGTAGACACCAATATCCCATATCACGTGACTTATGGCCATTTGTGGTGTCGAAGATTGTTAGATTGATCTCTTTCCTATCTCTAGCTTATTTTTAGGATTCAATTAACGTGAAGAGTCCTTCACTGCAGCTTGTACAACTTCCGCGAAATCCAAATGTTGAAGATATATTGGAGAAGTATCTCGATCACAGGTTGAAAAAGGATGGTGCCGCGTAAGTTCATGGTCTATTGATTCTGCAATTCCCAACCTTCCGTTCTGCTTCTTTTTCTTTTTCTTTTTCTGCGGCAGTTCGGAAATGTTATTTTAATTTTTTTTTCATGGTCTCTCTCAAAATTCCGCTATTGTTTTTGCTCAGCTTCAAAATTCCACTTCTTAAGAAAATATCGCAAATGTGGAACTTGTTTACTCCTGCAAATGCCACTTTTAAGATAGTATTGAGAAGGACAGATTATCTAATACCAATGCGGGGGCTTGTGGGTACAAATTGTTCAATCTATTCATTCAAACGTCCAATGACCTTAAGACCTTATTCCCTGCATTTCGTGATTAAGTGGCTCAACTGAACCACAATATCTTTTCATGCCTAGAAGTCTTTAAATGTCCACTATTGTAATGACGGTTCTTTCGGTTGATGGTGTCCAAATGTTTGGATGACCAAGACAGAGAAGACAAACATTTTGGTTGTTCCTAGCACAGAGAGCTACTACATTTGGTAGACCTCATTTGTTGTTCCTGCAAACTTTTTTTGATGTTTCTGCAGCACACCAACAAAACCAACAAAAGTAGACACAAAAACAAAATTTTGAAGTAATATTACAATAAATATAATGCATATCAGTAGTAGCTAGTAACCTTATCTTACACTGTTTATTGATGGATGTAGGATAGCTGATTCAGTTCAAGAGATTGTACATGGTTTACAATGTTACTTTGACAAAGCATTGCCAGCTATGCTTCTCTACAAAAGTGAGCGCCAGCAATACCAAGAAGCAATTGCAGATCATGTCTCTCCTTCAACTGTATATGGTGCTGAACATCTATTACGACTCTTTGGTATGCTACTCTTTTATGTTCAGAAAGTTACTTTGATTGAAAAAAGTTTATCATTTTCTCTGTTCGCTTTGCAAAAGTACTGCTATATATTTTGGACCATTGGATGTTGCCCTTTTGCTTTGTGTGTTTGCATGTGTCGAGTAGTTCTAATTCTAGTTGTCTCTTTATTTGACTTGTAAAGTTTTATAATTTTGGTATGTTTCTTGCATAAAGTAATTGTTCTCAATATCATGTTAGATGTTACAATGCTAAGCTAACAAGAACGGACACTCCCCCAGGGCTTACAAATCCATATCCCAGATGTATCAGACATGGATACACTCTGACACGTCCCCCGACACATGTCCGATACGAGAAATTAAGTGTCTGAATGTTTTTAATTTTTTTTGAGTTACACAGTTTCCGATATGCTCGGATACGTAATTGACAAGTTTTCGACACACTCAGATAAGTAATGGGCACGTTTTGGACATCTATGGGTCTGAATCATAGTTGTCAAAGGCGAAATACGCACCAAAACGCAAAGTCTCATGGGGGCTAAGGTGAGAGGCGAGGTGTGCCTCTTTGAAGCGAGGCGAACCTATGCGGAAAAAAAATAGAAAAAATAGCAGACACCAATACTTTTAACTAATGACACTAAGCTAATGAGTTTTAGATAGCATACCATCCAAAAGATGCATAAAAACATCTACCAAATGTCAATAGTTTACGGTTTGCATAGAGGAGAACTAAAACATCGAAATCAACAAAACACAAGTGTCCAATATTTGAGATAAATTTAAAGCAAATAGTTACCCCAATTGGGCTTCACATCATCCCAAGGAGGATTAACTAATCATCGTCAACTTAAATCCCAAGTAAATCAACATCTTCTTCATCTTCATCAACAGACTTGTATCCCTCGTCATCTTCCTCTCCTTCCGTCTCTTCGGAATTTGTCTCTTCTTCATCTATCGTATGAATTGGATTTGTTGCCCTTGCTCGTGCTTTTGATGTTTGCTACTTTCTCCCACTATTGAAGCTCTGGACACAACACTCCATGTTAAACTATCATCCCCAAACAACCTTATTCTCTTCATCCGATTCTCCATTTATCACCCCACTCAACCACTCATTACTCTCACCAACCTTTGTCAAAGAAATAGGATCAATTGCATCTTGCATATCATATCAACGTTTTAATGCCCTGTTATACTTGACAAAAATCGTGTCATTGAGGCGTTTTTGTGGGAGCCTATTCCTTTTTTTTTGCTATAGAGCTGCAACAATCACAATCAAATACTTTTATACAGGAATGTTTAAAAACTAATAGAAAATAGGAATATACATGACTTGAGGTAGATACTTACATGTTTAAATACACTCCAATTTCGTTCACAACCGGAAGAACATGTGAGGCTAAGAACCCATATCACAAACTTTTGCAAATGAGGAGTCGTAGAACCATATGTAACCCACCAATCAGCTATTCAGCTGTGGATTTGAACTATTTAGCCATCAAGTTATGGTAAAAATAGATTGTCTAGTAGAACATACTTTAAATTACTTGCTGCCCTTGTAGCTCTTTACCTAATTGCTAGTGGCATTCCAAAAAGCCCCAATTGGGTATTTTATTTATTTTTAAAAAATTAACATTAAAATGGGTGAATTTGTCAATATGAGTGACTCTTGCTTAATTACATCGCGTGTTTGGTTGAGCAACTGTTGGTTTGGAGTCGGCCCATTTACTTAATCGTGTCGTACTGTGCCCTTTTTTAATCGTGTCGTGCCGTGCCGAGCCACTTACTTAATCGTGCTGTGTCGTTGACGGCCCGCTTAATCGTTTGACTCGTTTCTTGCCATGTAGTGCCCGTTTACTTAATCGGAGACAGAGAGTCCGACGGTGGGGAATAAGCAGTGTGCTGGAAAGGATTCTGTGGTTATGGTGTCGAGGCTTTTGGTTGTGGAGATCTTCCGACGATACGATACGTTTGGGGTTGAGGCCGGGACCTCGGCGTTAGGTCCCTCAGGTTTCATGTAAGCAGTCATCTGAGAAGTGATTTGATTTTGGGTCTCTTAATGTGCAACTAACTTTGCTATGCAACTATAAATACCTGTCATAACCTCAACATCTTGGGTTTGAGTGAAAAAACTCCAGATTCAAAAAAGGCCCCGCAGCAACTGGATTGACCACCTATTGTCAATAATCCTATAGATTTCTTCGTATTTCTCAACCTTTTCACCAAATAATTTGGCTACAGCTTCTTTCGCCCTGTCCATAGCCTCATAGATGTATCCCATGGGAGGCATCCACTCACTATCAGCCAATCTTAACACCCTAACAAGAGGGCCCGTGACCTTAAGAGAAATTATGGTATTATTCCAAAATGAAAGCATCATTAGATATCATTGCACGGTTTTACTTGCGGGCTCTTTTGCCCATTTGCTTTTTGTCCAATCTTTTGAAAAGAACATCTTCCTCAAATTGTTCTTTTGAAGATGAATCCTAGGTAAAGTGAGGAAAGTAGTTGCGAATCTTGTTTTTGCATGCCTGACCATTTCCTTTTCTTTGGTATAATGCCTCATCATATTAAGTATGCCGGTATGAGCATCAAAATAGCCATTCATTTTGATGGCCCTTTCGAAAACCACCTTAAATTGTCATATCTTGAAAATAGCTTCCAACATCAAGTCGATGCAATGGGCTGCACATAGTGTCCAATAAATATTTGGTCGCTTTGCTACCAAAAACTTTCCTATTAGAAGTTTAAACTGATAGAAAGTATTAATACAAAGTACAAACTACAAATTTCTAACTATAAAAACAAACCATAAACTTTTTTTATGATGAAGTAAGAGATAAGTTTCTTACCAGCGAGTAAATTAGCTGAAGCACTGTTCGTGACACTTTGAACTACATTGGCTTCACCGACGAGGTCCACATACTTGTCAAGAAGATCAAACAATTTTTTTCCATCCGTAGCATGGCTTGAGGCATCAATGGACTCGATAAACATTGTTCCTTTTGGACAATTCACTAAAAAAATTGATCAAGGTCTTCGAATTCCTATCAATCCATCCATCCGCCACTATAGAGCACCCATATTTCACCCAATCCTCATTGTGATCCTTCATCAAATTTTGAGTATTAATCACCTCCTTGTTCAAATAGGTGTCACATGATAACTTGGTGGTTTCATGCCCGGACTATATTGCCCAAAAGCTTCAACTGCTGGCCCAAAGCTTTTATATTTAACTGCATTAAAAGCAATACCAGCATTATACATCCACCTTGCGAATCTCGTCACTGCACGATCTCTTAGTTCTTTCTTGTATCGGTCATTCACATCAATTGTTGGCTGTTTACCTTTACGATCTTGCACCTCATCCGGATCGGGAGTGAAGTATACATCCATAGGCTCTTTCCTCTTTGGTTTTTTTGGCAAAGGTTTAGAAATGAAGCCTTGACTGCTTTCCAACAGATTTACCTCGGCCTTGGGCAATTGTAATCTCTGTAACATTGTCATCCTCCTCATCAAAACCATATTCATCAATGTCCGGCATCATTTGCATTTGCTCTTCCAATGAGTTCTTATTTCCCATATACTCTCGAATCTCTTCTTTTACATGGGGTGGGTATCTTGGACAAGCTGTCACATCTTTATAACCTCCCACAAGGTGTTTCGTTGCCGACCTAACCCCTCCACTGGTTACTTTGTCACAAAAATTACACTTTAGAGTTTGTGGGATTCGCCAAATGATGATACTGCCATGTGGGATCCGTTCTAGTATTAACTTTATCTCCACTTGACATCTAAAAATAAAACAAACGAGTAAATCTACTTTACCTAAAGAAATTTATAAGCAGTTAAATGAAACAGAGTGAGTAAACCCACATAAAACACGTTTTAAACACATTGTACGAGTAAATTTACTTTAGTAAAGTGCGGGATCCCTCATAGGAAGAGATCGTTGAAATTTATATGTACAGTTTGGATCGTTGAAATTTCGATAGAATCCTTGTATGTATAGTTTTATCTTTTATCAAAATTGCTCGGATCAAGCCCTTCCTAGATATTTTTTTTTTGATGATTCCTTGCGTGGACCCTTAGAAACACGATTTAAACACATTGAACGGTTTGGATCATCAAAATTTCTCGGGAAAGGTGAGAATGAGGGGGATCCCGCATTTTAATAAAATGTGGGATCCTACACTAGAAAGGGTTATGTATTAAATAAAGGGTTATATATGTATAAATGTTCCTTGCCAAAAACTTGTCTTCGTTTATTACTTTTGGCCTTTCTTAGATAAAATTTGTAAGAGGTTCAAAACTGTAATCTATGAGAGGGTTATGCATTTAAAAAAAGTTATAATCCATGTGAGGGAGATCTATGTCATCGCTATGCGTATCCTAAGTTTTGGCTAGGTATGCAAGCATCAGGATTCAGGTAGATTGTGTTAACTGCAATTGGATTTCTCATGCTTAGACAAGATGCTGAATAATTTTGGACATCTACTATCCAGCTCCTGTACGTATGCAAATGTTCTATACAATATCATGTGTTGAGAATTTGTACTCATCTAGATTTAGTTGCTGGAAATCTACCATGTTTTTTGCTGTAAATATTTACTGGTTACACGGTAAAGCATGCTTGGCATATTCAAAGGACTTTGTTTGTGGGAACTGTAAGCATTATTTAAGTCCTGCCTTAATGCCTTGCTTCTTCAGGTGCTTGAGTTTTTTTAATTGGTTATTTGCAGTTAAGTTGCCAGAGATGCTTTATTCTGCCAACATTGACGAGGAGACACTGAAGGAGTTACACCAGAAGCTGCTGGACTTTCTCAAGTATAATTTCTTTCATTCCTCTGATTATGGTTTCTAACACTCGGAAGCTCTTTTATCATTATTTGCCATCTTCCTTGAGTTAGAACTACATGTCTGAGGAAGGAAAAAGAAAACTCAAAGTTGGAAATAAAATAGATTTATAACAGTTGTTTGCGGTGGACAATGAAGCTGACATTGGACCTTATTTTGTTAATTGACTTCTAGTTTAGTTGGTAGCAGCTGTGGGTTTCTTATATCTCTGCAATGGCTATTTGGTGTCGAATTTATTAAAAATAAAATAAGAAATACAAATGAAATAGGTAGTACTTCAATGAGCTAACTCATTAATGTGGCTGTTGAACAAGAACATCCACTACCCGATAATGGACAAGTTTGATCCAATTTGATGTACTAGAAGATAGGACGAGAGAATAGATTGTGGTGATTTGGATGTCTATTGTTGATTAGTCGATGTGGTTGTTATGAGAAGTGACGTGGTTGCGGTAGGTGGTGGTTGTAAGGGAAGGGGTAGACCAAAACTTACCCAGAGGCGATAGTTCAAAAAGATGTAGGTTTTTTGGATAGCACGAGACACAATGCTCTAAACAATACTCAATGGATAAAACCAATGGCGGAGCTAGGATTTTGCTTTGGGAGGGGCCAAACCTCGTAAAAGACAAACTTTCAATTTATGCTAAAATCTAAATTTTAATAACTTTAATTGATTATCTCAATTAATCAAGATTGATTAATTTGGTGTATTTGAAATCCTGAGAGTCCAAATCAAATGAAAGTAGGAGTATAAAAAAGACATTTTTCGTTTGTGACATGAGAGAGTCTCAAAGATAAACGAATTTTTAGTTTATTTAAATCACTTTTTAGCTCCAAAGTTGCTTGTAAACCTATGTACCATTCTCTACATATTTATATGCATATGTGTAAGTAGGAAAAAAGAGGGTGGGGCTAGGGGCCCCCGTCAGCCCTTGCATGGCTCCGCCTATGGATTAAACAAGCTCATGTTGCCGACCCCAATTAAGGATTTTGGTTTATTTTGTGCACATAAGCTCATGTACCCCTAGTTGCCAGTAAAAAAAAGGGGGTACCCTTAGTAGCTCTAGTGAATGATATTTCTCTAAATTTTGTTGCACATTAGTTGCTCTAGTGTACTATATTTCTCCATCACATCTTGTGCAAAATAAATACCAGTAGTAGCTCTAGTGAATGACAGTTCTCCATCGTAAGTTCATAAAATATATTGGCTGTGTTTGGTTTAGAGTTTTAGTTTAGTTTTGATGATGTAAGCAGGTGTAATAAGTGGAGAGAGATAGAGAGAGAAATGATGATGTCATCAAAACCAAAACTAGCTCAAAACTTGTAAACGAACATGGCCATTATTTAACACGTACAACGGGTTGGCCAAGTTGTCTTCATTCATATGGCTTGTTTGTGAGTAATGAATAGAACCATTGTGATCATACTTGGGCTGAGAGATCGCTTTGATTTTAATACAGATTCCTGCAGAAAAATCAAAGTTCTTTGTTCCTATCTACTTATCAGACAGTTGAAGGTTCCGATGCAAGCACTAAGAAACAAGGTGATTGAGCCAAGGACGGATGCTGGTGACGTGTATATAAAACCATCAAAGTGCTTGATTTATAGGTCCTTAGACCATTGCCTTTTTTCAATCCTTGTCTTCTAATTTGCTGAACCTGTGTTTGATATTTATGGAAACCATGTAGAGTCCTAGCTTGTGTACTTGTCAGAGTAGATTAAAGGCTGTAGGGTGCTTACCTTGAATACGTTCTTCCCCATTTTCTTATGAACATAAAGAGAATCATTTGATAATAGTCCTTCATGAAGAATACATGTTTTGCTGTATTAGATGTATCTTCGGCTGGAATCTTGTATAAGTTTCCACCATGTGACGAGTCCCATACTAGGAAGGAGTGTCTGTGAGGTGTAGATCAGATATAAATTGAATCTTTGACATTAAATGTACAAAATGATTGTTGTCAGACTCGAACCCACGACCTTGAAGGTAATATAAAATTGTACACGCTTGACACAATCTAAGATTAGTCAAGTCATAGTTATCATAAGAGACCTTGAGGTAATATAAAATTGTACAGGCTTGACACAATCCAAGATTAGTCAAGTCATAGTTATCATAAGAGAAATGGATGGTTCATTTCTCTCTTCAATTTTGTTACATTCAAGTGTTGCTCATGGCCAATCAATCTGTGTAGTTTTTTTTTTTTTTTTTTGCATGAAAGATAGACATCTATTGAGACTCGTCAAAACGAAAGACTCAATTTGTCAAAGTGAGGGTACAATGAGTTTGTTTTTGTACTGAACGAGTCACATAAGAAGAATATTCGCACAAAAGCATCCACATCGTCTCGCACATGGCCACATGTCGACAAGGAGTTCAATTATTCCAACCAAGAGGCCTAGCTTTAAAAAATAAACGTCCTCTTTAATCCGGATGCTCATTCCTATGCATTTGGGAAAGAGACCTCTACCGTCGAATTGTACCCCGTTTGGATCAGATTTTTGCTGTTGGCTTTAAATTATGCAAGGACATGTTCCTTTCCTTGTACATATGAAGTATCTGGCTACCATTATTCACAATTTCTCACTTCCATTGTTCATCCAAACATGGGTAGAAGCTTAGTTGAAGTTACTAAAAGAGGGGATGTTGTGAATGGTTGATCCAAACAGGACATTAGAATTGTCATTAGGCACCCAGAAGTCAAGAGGTCAATTTTGGAAAAATATAGATTACCATCAATATAAGCAATGTATTTTCCATCTGTTACCATCAGCAGGTCAATCGTCGAACCCTATTTGAACCGCAAGTAGAGATGGCAATTCAAACCGCCGAGCCCCAAACCCGCCATACCCAACTGGAGCGGATTTTTGTCAACTTTTCCGGGTGTTGGGTAGGAGGAGAATATTGGGACGGGATCAATCACAAAGCGTGTGAGATCAATAGTGTGCGCGACTCCAACCAATCACTTCTTAATTCTCGGGCCTACTCCATTTTCTTGCGTTCATGTGTTGAGTTGATCTCTATATATTTTCACAACTACCAAAACCAAATCCACACATACTGCAACCATAATTCCATTCCTGAACACCAAATGAATACACCGATTCCAATCCTCCTCATTTCCGTACTTCTATCATCACTACCTCTATTCTCGATCTCATCACAACCGCATGATACCTTACTCGCACCCTTTTCCCTTTCAATATCCGACGTCCTAACTTCCCCAAACAAAGTCTTTTCAGCCGGCTTCCACTCAGTCGGCAAAAACGCCTACTCCTTTTCCATATGGTTCACCAAACCCACCTCCGATGGCAATCTGACCATCGTTTGGACAGCCAATCGCGATCAACCCGTCAACGGAATACACTCAAAACTCTCTCTCCTCAAATCTGGCAACCTCATACTAACTGACGCATCCCAATTCACGGTCTGGTCCACAGACACCAAATCTGTTTCCCCACTTGAATTACTGCTTCTAAATACTGGTAACCTTATTCTTAAAAACCCAGAAAGTTCAATTAGTAGTGTTTGGGAAAGTTTCGATTCACCAACGGATACCCTTCTTCCAAACCAAACCTTAACCCAAAATTCAAAACTCGTCTCCTCTCGAAGCCATAGCAATTTCTCATCTGGGTATTATACCCTGTTTTTCAACTATGATAATGTCCTCCGTTTACTATTCGACAGCCCGGATATTTCCAGCATTTACTGGCCTGACCCGTGGAAGAATATCTGGGAAGCGGGTCGGACCAGTTATTATACTCGAAAAAGTAAGGCGGCGTTTAATTCATCTGGGTATTTCAAGTCAAGTGATGATTTCGCTTTTAAAGCTTTGGATTATGGGGTAGTGGGGGTTTGGAGGAGGTTGAAGATGGATGTGGATGGTAATGTGAGAATGTACAGTTTGGATGAGAAGAGCATGATTTGGAGTGTTTCTTGGCAAGTCGTACAACAGCCGTGTCAGATCCACGGAGTTTGTGGGCCGAATACGATTTGTAATTATGATTTTCCAGGGGAGAATGCTGGCAGGAGGTGCTCTTGTTTACCCGGGTAATGCTCTTGGCTTTGATAATTATGGTAATTACAGTGGTTATTATGAATAATTAACTTGCATTTATTTTTAATAATAACGTGCATAGAACATAGGGGAAAGCACGGGCATCTCCAGTTTTTTGGGTCGTGCATGCCAAGCTGCATTAGTTTCAAAAAATGCACCAAAAGCTCCTCTCTCTCTCTCTCTCTCTCTCTCTCTCTCTCTCTCTATATATATATATATATATATATATATATATATATATATATATATATATATATATATATATATATATATAAATTTTTTTTTTTGGAACCCATAAATCGTATGAAAGTGTTTAAATCCTAGTGTATCTTATGAAAGTGCATAAATCTAAACCCTAGGGTACCCTATAAAAATGCCCAAACCACTAAAACTCTATAGTACGAAAGTGCACCATAAACCTAAACCTTGAAAGTATCACATTTTAAAAATCTTTTAAATCTTTAGGAAACCTTATAAAAGTAAATTTAAACCTAACCCCTAGGATCTTTATGAAAGTGTATATAAAATCTTTTAAGATGCTTCTATGAAAGTAATAAATTATAAATTCTAAATGTACAGTCTAAATTTTAAATCTACGGTCTGAATTCTAAATGTACAGTCTAAATTCTAAATGAATAGTCTAAATTCTAAATGTACGTTCTAAATGAACGGTCTAAATTCTAAATGTATGTTTTAAATTATAATGTACAGTGTAAATTCTAAAATATAGTGTAAATTTAGGTTTCTTAAACTTTAGAGTACCCTATGAAAGTGGCTAAAATCCTAGGATACCTTTTGAAAGTGTCTAAACCACTAAAACACTCTAACAAGAAAGTGCACCCAAACATAAACCTAAAAAAAAGAATAATTAACCTTAATGGTAATTAAAAGGAGTGACTGATCTTAATGGTAATAAATATTTGTTTTGTGACCTTAATGGTAATGAACTCTAGAACGTACTAATAGCCCCTTTGGTTGGTGAGGGGAGAAAAGAAAAGAAAGGGGAGGGGTTTCCCACTGTTTCATCAAAATAATCCTGAGAAATCACTCTCTCTCTCTCCCAAAATTCAGGTGGCCTTAGCTTCGGTTTTGATCGCGGATCAGAACTTCTATACCGATGAGATGAGGACGCGTTCAAGTACTGGGCGATACAACGACGAGGTGGACCGCCTGTGCTTCCGACAATCTATTTCTCACTAAGGGTTCTAGAATCTCACCGTTTCTCTTCCTCTCCCACCAATTTGGTCATCCAAATAAGGGGAGAGCTTACTCCCGCTCCGTTTCCTTTCTTTTCTCTTGTTTCCCCTCCATCCAAAGGGGGTGTAAGAGTGGAAATTGTTATAAAAATTTGGCTACCATGCTTCATCAATCCCCCCAAATTGTACTGTTATTCCTACAGCCGTTGGTTCATCAGACTTTCTTTTCATCTCTGCTGTTGAAATCAAAATTGAAGAAACCGGGGTAGCCAGTCAAGAAAAACTCCCCAAGTCCCAACGCTCCTTTCCATGGAAATGGGGACACTGTAGGGCGGCTTTGTAAGACACATATGGATTCTCCAAAAATATTTTGGACAGTCCAGAGAGTTCTATTTAAATCCGGACTATCGATTGCGGAGATGGATGGTCCGAATATGCCCTAAAGGACCCCCGGGTGATCTTTCCATATCCCTGGGTCACACTCTTCTTGCTGGCTTTGTTTTGATGGTGGTCCCTGCTCATGTTTAGTCGATCATCGGTGTCGTTGAGTCTTCCATTGCTGGAATCCTCTCATGTTTAGTAGATTGTTTAATTTAATTATGTCTCTTTTATCTTCACGGATGATTAAACCCTGAAACGGCATTTTTTTTATTTTTTATTTTGCATTATTAAAAGTTCACTTTACAAAGTTGCATTTTTTCCTTGGTTAGTACTAAGAACATTGGTGTTTCTTGGGTTCCATCTCCAAATAGAATTCCTTGCTCTATCCCAGAATTTTAGTTAAGAGCATCCATGTCCCACCTTCACATATTGTAAACTAATGTTTTGGCCAAATAATCGAGCTGGATTATTTTTTGTCCTTATTCAAACTTTTTTTGTATTTATTAATTGTGTCAATTTTTTTTTTTGGATTATTGGTTCATCTCGACGAGGATGAATCTAATAAGTAAAAAATTATTAATCAATTTTTTTGTGAAAAAGTTTTTTGACTTTAGTAAAATTTATTAAAATTTAGTATCCACAATTTTTTACTTTTTAGATTCCTCTCATTAAGACGAACCAATAATCCAAGAAAAAAAATCAACGAAGAACTAACAAATCCAATTTTTTTAATAAGGACAAAAAATAATTTGAATCAATTATTTTACCGAAACACTCATTGTATAACAAAATCATTGTAAACTGAATCGGATAACAAAATCAGAAAATCAGTCATTTATGTTCCACGCCTTATAAAGAAGCTTGCTGGGCACACTAAAAAATGGCTTCTAAAATATGGTTCAAATTTGGCGAGAAGATGCTCTAAGAGCAACAGCAGCAGAATGGGTATAAGAGAATCTTAAAATGCCCAAGTGATGCTTAAAAACAAGGCAGCAGCAGCTTGTCTATTGGTATGTCAAAAAAAAAAGCAGCTTGTCTATTGCTTTAAGTATTTTTCCTTTTCTCCAAATTTGCTACAGTATCTCCGTAAAACTATCAAATCTGGAAAACTATCGAAATACTGTGCTTCGGCCATCCATTATTTTACAGTACTTTTTTTTCTACCATTTCTCTCTCCTTCTCCCTCTCAGCTCTCTCTCTCTCTCTCTCTCTCTCCTACTTTTTACACTTTTATAATATTTTATAGAAATAGAGAAAGTAATAGAGAGGAATATTGTTGTAGTTTTGGAAGAAATGTGAATAAGTGAAAAATGTGCATTGTATACTAGGCCTAATTTGGCCTAAAAGTGGTTTTTGGATTATTGGTTTTTTCGTTTTGTTTTTGTTCAATTTTTTTTGCATTTGTTACCGTTTACGCGTCGATTTTTTGTGGTTTATGGATTAATAATGCCAAAAGGCGATTATCTTGAATCCATAATATTGTGGCTTTATTCAAATTTTTTTGAATAAAGACCAAAATATTATTATTGGTGTAGATTCGCATTTCGCCGGTAAAAATCCATAAACCACAAAAATCGTTGACGCGAAAACTAACAAACAAAAAAAAAAAATGAACAAAAAAACTAAAACTAAAAACCAATAATCCAAAAACCACTTTTAAGCCAAATTAGGTAAGTTTTTTTTGCTCAAATTATACTCAAACTGCTCTGTTGCTCTAACAGTGTCAAGATCTGTTTGGTATGTCTATCGTATTCGCTAATTTTGTTAAAAATTTGTACCAGTAAGTATTTTACAGCAAAAAGTACTACCTCTGACGATCTGTCCCTATTTTTGTGTTTAAGTTTTCATTAGGGGCTGTCTATTAATAAGTGTCTGTTTTGAAAAGTTAGTGGATAAAAGTTTGTGCAATTATTATTTTGCCCTTTTAAAAAATTAATGGGTAAAGAGTTAATGAGTAAAAGTGGATGATAATTTTGAAAAGTGGAGGTAAAAGTTGATGTCAAAAGTGTAAATTGCATGTACGAGCTGGTGTGAAATGTGTATTTATGATGTCTCTTTCATAATTTAGATTTACGAAGCAAGACACTTAAAAGGGGAGGAGTAATACTTTAGATGGCACAATATTATACGGGCCATTGGTAGATGGCTCGCCAATCCAGCTTTGAGGGTGTTATAATGAATGAATGAAATTTCACACAAGAAGATGCAAATGCTTTTTTTTTTTTTGTTCTTTTGTCACTTGAAAGACGGAGATGTTTCTTGGATGTTGCGTCATAACGAAATTAATCCAGGTATATAGACACATTTTCCAGTGTTAACTAATACTCCATCTGTTTTTTAAAAAGAGTAGTGATTTATATTTTGGGTTGCTCCTAAAGTTTGATGTTAAAAAGTTATTAGGTTCTATTTTGAAAAGTTAGTGAGTAAAATTTAATGATGGTGTTTCTATCAAGGGCAATAATAGAAAATGAATGTATGTAAAAGTTAATGTGAAAGGAACAATGATGTTACTTTTTTGCTGTAATGAAAAGTTAAATTACGAAATACAGACTTAAAAAGGAATAAATGGAGTAGTGTTTTTCAAAAGTGGTATTACTCCCTCCGTCCCAATTTCTTGGCCCCTTTTGGGAAAGCGGGTTTTTAAGGGGTGTGAAAATTTTGTATTGACCAGTTAATATTACTATAACCAAATTTGTGAGACTAATTTATTATATGAAAGTCAAAACATATTCAATATGGATCTTGTTTGATAGATATCGATTAGTTTTATTATACAAAATTTTCAAAATCATAAAAACCGTTATAAAATAAAAGATAATAAGCTAGCCAATTAAGATAGGAAAAGTACTTTTTAAGGGTAAAATTGAAAAGTGACACAATTTTTATAGATGTTTTTAGAGGTGGGACAAATATTTTGGAACATTCCAAAATGGAAAGAAGGACCAAGAAATTGAGACGGAAGAGGTAATTCATTAATTTTTTGACATTTCAAATTGCAAAACAATAACCATTAATGTTCTGCTGACTGGAACATAAAGAAAACTTACATCATTGCCCTAGGGTACTTTACCGCCGGGAATCATCCAACAGACGCTGCTCAAGCCAGTTAGGAAAAATCTGAAAAACAACAAGACTATAACTAGTAATAGAACTAAAACTGGCAAAACCTTTAGCACATTTGTTAGCTTCGCAGAAGATATGAAGCTTCTTCCGATTTGAGGAAATCCAAAAGAGACCTGCAGTAAAAAATAACGTTGCTTAGCTCGTGATTTCCAAGATTTTTATCCAAGATTTCACCTGAGCCTAGGGCCGGCCCTGCGCATAATCTCATCAAGCCATCGCTTAGAGCCTCCAATTTTGGACCCAATAATAAGACCCTCAAATTTTTATGTTGTAATAAATATTATATAAGTCCGTTGCTTTGCAGATAGCATTATAATGGTTCAACGGTTAGGCATCCCCCTCACATAACCATCAGGTCTCGTATTCAAGGCTTCGTCCTCGCTTTTTTTTTTTTTTTACACCAAGGTATTTGGAATATGCACAAAATATGTAGGCCATTGCAAACGGTGTGAATAGAACTCGTGACCTCGTGTTTTAGGTGTTACCTATCTCAGACGACCACTGCGCCAAAACATGCTTATGATATTGAACAACAAATATACATATAACAATTTTGAAAAAGCCCATTGTTAAAACTTGCTTAGGGCTCTGAAAATCTCCGGGTTGGGTCTGCTTGAGCCTTTTGATCCACCTAACCATTCACTTGAGCTCCTCTTTTGCTCATGAAACAACTGCATTAGAGCCTAACTGGACAGTGGCTTGTCTGAAAAGACACTTTGACATTCTAGTGAGAAGAGGAAGAAGAAAAGAACTACAAGCAAGAGTTTAGGGTTTTGAGAGTGGAAATAGGCATGAGGCATACCCTTTTTGGCGGATGGTTTTATAGTAAATGCTTGGATTGTCCTCCAAGTACCGTCATGCCTAGCACGTGTGGTAAGCACTTTGCTGATGTCACACCTGACGATAGGAATAAATGCGGTTACCTGCACATGCTATGAGTTGTACTCCGAAACGTGTCATAACCGTTCAGCTGACATCACACCTAGCATTATAAATAAGAATGAAAATAGTTACTTGTGCACAGGATGAGATGACTTATGTTGATGTGACGTCTCATACCTATTATGTTAGTGAAAAGTTACTTTTTATCAAAAGAGTTTAGGTGCCCAAAATCACCTCTAGAACACATAATCATAACTGAATGACTTCGATTGCTCACTTAGCGATCCAAGAGTCTCACCTCCAAAGTGATTCACATTTGCGTATTATATTCTCTTTATGTGTATTTCTTTTGTTGACACTCAAAAATTTAGATGGCCATTCTTTTATGCCTGGCGTCTAATAAATAGCCTCACATAAATAGAGTTTGCAATTAGGTGTGATCCTTAGGGATTTCTATCTTTCAGTTGTGGGATAATCATTAAATGACGTATATTTTATTGGAATCTACAAGATGACAACTTATCCTATGTATTCTTTTAATTATCTACTCAAGAGATAATTACATAACTTCTACCAATCACAATAATGTTTATCAACATATTGCAATTAAACCTCTAAAAATAGAGAATTATAAGTGAGAATAGCCTATTGAACAACTGCTCCAATTTTCTCTCTCCGAACTAGGTGTCTGTCGAGGTGTTCTTGCTACAATGTTACCCAAAGGGCCTTATGTTCACATCATTAAATACCCCCTCCACCCTTTTTTAAATGTCTACTATAGGAATACATACAATTTCAAACCCCTAAAAAATGTATATTTTTTTATGCAATTTTTAAAATTTTTATGCTAAATTAAAGTGCTCATAGAGTAAATCAATTTAGTGCAAAAATATAAAAGACATTCTATGGAGATACATTTTTTAACCTCCACAAAAATATGTGTTTCTCAAAGGGGACATTTAAAAAGGGTCGGGTTAATTACCTATATATCCCTTCGACTTTCACACAAGTTTCACTTTAGTCCTTCTGGTTTCAATTTGGACAATAAAAACCTTCCAATTTCTAATGAGTTTCAATGTGACCCCTCTGCAACATTCCGTCCAATTTTTGGACGGAAAAAGCCATGTGTCATCCACTTGACAATGCTATAAGGGTATTTTGGACATTTTCATTCCACCCTCTTCCCCCGGAAAACACAACCCTTAAATCCATAAATATCTTGTCCCCGAAAAAATTTTAAAAATGCAACGGACAGCTCGGATTGAAAGTGTCGGACGGATTTAAAAAAAAGCAAAAAAAAAAGGGTTTCAATCCGAGCCGTCCGTTGCAATTTTGGTCGGCTGAGATGCAGTGCACGGGCACCTACACGAAATTTTTTTGGGTGCGTGTACGGCAGGGTACACATGAGCTGTCCAAAAATGCAACGGACGGCTCACGGGTACCAAAATACTCCCTCCGTCTCAATTTCTTGGTCCTTCTTTCCATTTTGGGATGTCCCAAAATATTTGTCCCACCTCTAAATGTTGGGATGAAACCTGTTCTAAAAGCCAAGAGAGAGATCTCTGAAGTTTTGGTCCGGACAGGGTCCCAAGCGGTCCGGACAGAAAATGCAGAAAGCTGTCTGCAGGTTTTTGGTGAAATTTTGAAGTTGCTGAAATTCTAGTCCGGACGGGGGTCAAGTCGGTCCGGACGGGATTGGTTTTTGGTCTGGACGGGGGTCAAGTCGGTCCGCACGGAAAAAATGCGCGATTTTGCGTTTTTTAGGGTTTCTGATGTATTGTGTCACCTTACACTATAAAAGGGACACTTAGGGCAGCCCCCAATGTAATGTGTGAATTATTGTTCATCATAGTGAAACACCCCAGCACCCCGTGGAGTACGATTAAGCAATCAGCTTAAGTCGGAACCATGTAAAAATCTCTGTGTCTTGTTCTTTCTTGTTTCTCATTGTTTTCTGTTCTTGGTTTGTTCTTCGATTGTGTGTGTTTGTCTGTGGTTTTCAAGCGCGCGAATCCCCAACACTAAAAACATCCATAAAAATTGTGTCACTTTTCAATTTTACCCTTAAAAAGTACTTTTCCTATCTTAATTGGCTAGCCTATTATCTTTTATTTTATAACGGTTTTTATGATTTTGAAAATTTTGTATAATAAAACTAATCGATATCTATCAAACAAGATCTATATTGAATATGTTTTGACTTTCATATAATAAATTAGTCTCACAAATTTGATTATAGTAATATTGACTGGATTTAGGTGCAAAATAGAAAAATCAATACAAAATTTTTACCCCCTTTAAAAACTCGCTTCCCCAAAAGGGGCCAAAAAATTGGGACGGAGGGAGTATCTTTTTTTGGCATAATTCTTACAATACTCCAGTTCGGCCACGTTCTGTGGTTCGGATTGAGGATTCAGTTCCGCTATAAGTTTTCTGGTTCCGCCACGTTCCCCGGTTCCACGATTCGGCCATGTTTTGGTTCGGCCATGTTACTTTGATCTTACAAGCTACTGTGTACTTTCTGTTCTATCTTTTGGTTACTGTGGTAGTGATATTTTTCCCAGTTCCTAACTTGATTTTGTGCATACCTTTAATACAATTGTTAGTCAACTGTCAATCAGGTACAAGGCAAAAAGTGTTACAGACTGGTCGCTTGGGTGTGAACTGGCGTTCAACTTCTCTTGCGATACTACCGAATCCAGTTTCATCAAACTTGCTCACGTCCAATTCATCGGTGAGGATCTCCAATTCTACAAAAATTACACGTTGGAAAGGTGTAAGAAAGTATGTTTAGAAAGATGTAATTGCTCCGGCTTCACTTTCCCATTTGTTGGTGGTCATTACAATTGTTATCTCAAGTCACTGTTCCTCAATGGATACAGATCCCCAGGATTTCAGGATTCTTCGTATATAAGATTGCCCAAATCCTATCGTACTTCTGATGTAAATCGAAAACAAGAAGTCAGGTTACAATGCCCGCGCACACATAACTTGCCACTCAATAGAGTTTACAAGAAACCCAAACAAAACGGAACCTTGCAATTTATGGTTTGGTTTGCCGTTGCATTTGGTGGAGTTGAAATCATTTGTGTTTGTTTTGTATGGTTGTTTTTGTACAAAACCCAACAAAGTTCAAGTGAAAACACACAAGGTTACCTTCAAGTTGCGAGTGGGTTTAGAAGATTCACTTATGATGAGCTGAAGAAAGCGTCGGGAAATTTTACTGAAGAAATCGGAAGAGGAGGTGGTGGAGTTGTGTACAAAGGGATATTATCCGATCGTAGAGTTGCAGCAATCAAGCGACTCAACGAGGCTAATCAAGGGGAAGCAGAATTCTTAGCAGAGGTAAGCACCATTGGGAGAGTTAATCACATGAACTTGATAGAGATTTGGGGCTATTGCGTTGAGGGAAATCACAGGCTTTTGGTGTACGAGTACATGGAACGCGGATCATTAGCTGAGAATCTTAGTTCAAATAGCCTTGATTGGGAGAAAAGGTTTGATATTGCGGTTGGCTCTGCAAAAGGCCTTGCTTATTTGCATGAAGAGTGTTTGGAGTGGGTTCTCCATTGTGACGTGAAGCCTCAAAACATACTCTTGGACTCTAATTTCCATCCCAAGGTTGCGGATTTTGGTCTCTCCAAGTTAGTAAATAGAGGGGGTGATGGTAAGAATTCCAGCTTTTCCAAAGTGAGGGGGACGAGAGGTTACATGGCACCCGAGTGGATTTCCAACCTTCCTATCACATCTAAAGTTGATGTTTATAGCTACGGTATGGTGGTGTTAGGGATTGTCACGGGCAAGAGCCCAATGACAACAGGCGGCCAGGTGTCCGAGAACACCAGGGAGATGGAACAGAGAGGGTTGGTTAAGTGGGTGAGGGAGAAGATAAATGGGGATGGAGGTAAGGAATTGTGGCTTGAAGAGATCATTGATCCTGTGATGAAGGAAAATTGTGACTTAAATAAGATGAAAATATTGGTTCAAGTGGCGTTGCAATGTGTAGAGGAAGATAGAGATGCAAGACCAACCATGAGACAGGTTACAGGGAAGCTTCTACACCAGGAAAATGATGACTATTAATAGTCAAAGATGGATACAAGATTGCCTTCAAGTATTTTTGCATCATTCTTACATATATGCTCTAGCCATTAAATAAATGAGTTAACATTTTGTTTTCATTCCTACGGTCTACTGGCTATAGAATAAGGAGTTTTGTTTTTATTAGCTTGCATGAAGCCTCCATCGAATTGAACTACGATTTTCTGTAACTAGTATGAAAATGCGAAGTGTGTTGTATGACTGTTGTCAATTTAAGTGCATTGTTACTTTGCCCAAAACAAAACATGAAGTAATCTTGAAAACTTGTTGATGTGGTGCTGTCTTGTATGTGTTGTAAAATGGCTGCTTATTCAATTGTCAATAAAATTGCCACTCCCACTACCATGACACCACAACTCCACCACCACCATCGCTGCTACCAACGCCACAATCATTACTCCACAACTCAATCTTCGCTTCGCCACAATCATCGCTCTACCACTATGACAAATACATGGTGACCATTGGTAATAGTAAAAGAAAATCCCTATAACTAATGCAAGTAAAATTAATTCATTATTTGTTTTACCTCAGTACTTAATATTTTTGTAGAACAACTTTTTAGCATTCAGTTTGCAGCACTTAATTCTTCAACCTTTCTGTTTCAGTTTTATCAAATAACACCCTAGTTTAAGAGGATTAGGTTAAGTTTTGAAATTAGGAAAATTAAGGTAAAATATACTCTATGATAGATGAGGGGTAATGTTATATACTCCTAAGACTTTTTTGCAAGCTCAAGTCCTCCACATAGGACTTTTGGTGTACCTGCGTATCGAGTGATTTTAAGTTGCAGGATAACATGAATCTCACACGATCTTGCAATTGAGAATCACTTGGTAGACGGTTGCACCAAAAATCTGGTAAAGGTGTTTTAAGTGCTTTTGCATACAAAATAGTGCCATGTCACAAAGAGGTTTGGATGTCTCTCTAGTTCTTTTTTATGTATTTCCGGTTAGTGCACAAGTAGTCCTCCCCTACATCACGCAACCTTATATTATGTTCCGTTTGTTTCGGGTGGAAAACGTTTTCTACGGAAAATACTTTCCGGTGTTTGGGTGCAACAAAAAATCTAAGTCAACGAAAAACCTTTTCCAAGGTGAAAAAGTCACCCAAAAAAAAAAAAAACAACTACCCTCTCAGGAAAATGTTTTCCTTAATGAAGACACGGAAAACATTTTCCCTAGGCGTTGATATCCCAGCCTTCCACCCCTACATTCATCCCAGCTCCCCATTCATACAGGTTACCACTCATCTCTCTCTCTCTCTCTCTCTCTCTCTCTCTCTCGCAAATCTTTGTGGGAAATTTAATTCTTCTAAAACGTATTGATGTAACTATATGAGCTCTAACTTGCAATTCGATTAGAATCAGAATCAGAATCAACTCAAAATCCTTAATCGCCGCAAAGTTCAGCCTGCAATGATAATTGCAGGTACTTCTCCCACTCTCGCTCCTCTCTCTCTACCTGTTTTTTTTGTTTCTTATGGGTTATTTGAATGCTAGTACATACTATAATCTTTGTGGCCTAGCAAGTAAACTGAAGCAAGAACTAATGGACTGTGTAATTAGGCACTTCTTTGAAACGTGCGGTATTACATATTTGATGAAATGCCTGAGACACTTCATTGTATGGTTCAATCTTCTTTCAATGTGCTTGGGTTTCAAATTTCATTGTATGGTTCAATCTTCTTTCAATGTGCCCACCAACTGTTTTGGATAATATGCTTAGGCTACAAAAAACTGTAACATTTACAGATGCAGTGGTCCAGATCTATTTCGATAATGCTGGTGATATGAAATTATATCATTGTTGAGTTCCCCTTATGCATGAATTTATTTGCTTTTGTCGATTGAATTTGGTCATTATGATATACCTGAGGAGGACCTCCCCTATATGCAGGAACTTGTCACTAAGAGCCTTGAATCTTCAGACCTCGACTTCTCGAGATACGGTGATACCTCTTTGAGGCAAGTATCTTAATTTTTTTGTCTTTCCCATATGTTAAGAGTTCCGTGAAATATTTTCATTGTCATGTTACAGTTGACATGTTGAAAATTTACTGAGTATTGCCAGTGCCTTATTGGGTTCACCATAGAATCCACTCCATCAGCATATGATTGTTCCCCATTAGAAGTTTTTGTGGGTTTCAGAAAATTGTTTTCAATTTGTACAGTCTGTATTGACCGATCAAAGGGTGGATCTTGGGTACTTTCTTTGATGATTTAACAATGAAGAGCTGAGTGTAGGGCTGCGAATGAACTCAGTCATTCGTGAACTGATCGAGACTCTACTCTGTAAAAGCTCGTTTGAGTTCGGTTCGAAAAACTAAATGAGACGGACTTGAACTCAGCCTGAGCGAATGCATTTGATAAAACCAAACGGAAAACAAAAAAGAAAGGCACCTGATATTAAGATGATTGATGATCATATTTAAACAGTTTGCGCAAATAACTTGTTTATCTGAATCTTCATTCTGTTTATTACGAAGGCTGCGGAAGCCGGAAGTAGGCAGAGGGGTCGTGCTCAAAACATCCCTGAAGATGAGGAAGTCCCTTCCTGGGGCTTTCATCATTTTCTTGTTATTCTTTTCTGCCAAGGCATCTACAAGCTTAGGTAAACCCCATCCCAACAACGCGACACCTAAGGCCACAGCTGCCGTCCCTTGTGTTAAGAGTATGTTTTTTGCATACAAATTTTAAGTTGGTTGCAATTGTTAGGATGAAGGAGGAGTAGAGGGGTGGGCTTTATAAAGTTTTTGTGGGTTTCAGTAATTGAATGAAAGATTTACAGCATGATTGCTTGTTGGGGTATACAGAAAGTGATGCATGAAAATGTTGTGTGGCCTGCATAAGCAATTAAGCATAACCAAAACTTTGTTGACTGCAAATACAAAAGTTCGGGAGCTCAATAGAAATATCAGTACAACGTTATTTGGTTCTTTTACTTCTTTGCAATGGAAAATAATTGAGTGCGAGGCTGCTAGAGAGAGTTTCAATCTCTTCCCTCAGATTAACTTTGGAAAAACCAAATCTAATCAGACGATTGTGTTTTAAATTGTTCAATTACCTCAATTAAGAGGATTTTTCCCTCAAAATAAAGAAAAAAACCAATATACTTAGGAAATTAAATAAGAACAAACAAAAAAGATACTTCGATTAACAAAAAACCAAAGATAAACTTACTTCGAAATTACTTTCAACTTCAAATACAAGGTAATGAGAACTTTGAATGGATGATTATTACAAGAACAATCGTGATTTATCCTAATCTACTTCCTAAACTACTTCAAACTAAGTTCGAAATCCTAAACTACTTGCCAATGAACAAATCGAACATCATTTTGTTTGATAGCTGTTTGTTGAAGATTTGTTTGGGGTTTTTTACTCTTCAATCTCTTCTATTTATAGAGGCTGCTTGCTAGTTGAACTTCCCGCTCAAAGGATTTTGAATTTGGCTTACTTCGAACTCCACCTTCCACACTTTGAATTGACAGTTTCTTCTCTCCTCCATGTCTGAATTTGAATTCTTGTTAATCTTCTTTCAAAGGTTTCTCATTGAATCAGCACCGTTGCTCTAACTAACCCAAATGATTACATTTTAAGGAGATATCTTTCAAGACGTACTCCACGTGTTCTAACTGTCAATTGTCTTGTATCACAAGTTTACATGTGGATTCTACGCACTTAGCAGTTAAAATCATGGCTTCGAAATCTATCTTTTATAGCAGTGACGACTTGTAACTGCCAATAATTGCTTTTCAATCTAAGAAATAATATGACATCGTATTTACTCAACTTTACTGCATTAATCTAATATATTTTCATTGACAAGCATTTACCAATATTTGGCATTTTTGGTTACGTGTCAATTAATTACTGGATTTGTTAATTTTACACCAAACAATGGAAATTTTTTTCTAGAAAATGTGTTCATATCACAACCAAACACTGAAAAACATTTTCTTTTATAGAAAAAGTTTTTCATAAAAAAGATTTTCCAAAAATATTTTACGCCCGAAACAAACGGAGCCTTAGTGCCATGTGATAATATGGACATGTCTACTGCCCCATCGAGAAAAGTCTCTAATTTTATATGCAAATTGGGAATACACAAATCTAATGGCTGTTTTATAGGACCAAAGGATGTTACATGAGGTGTCGGTTAAAGAATAATGGAGAACAATGTGGCATGAACACTTGTCAACAGGCCCGGCCCTGTGTTTCGTGAGGCCCCAGGTCTATTCTCAATTTGAGGCCCTTCATATAAATATATATAAATTTTTTCTTTACGATAAGGGGCTCCAAAAATCAGGGGGCCCAAGGCCCGGGCCTACTTGTCAAGTGGTCAAAAATCCAAGCATGGGTTTCTGATTTGTAAAGATATTTCTCTCGAACTTGACACACATGCATCCACTATACCTTTTTTTTTTTTTTTACCTTTTAAATAATCTAAAATATTTCATCCCAAAAATACGGGACGACACAAAATTGAATATTTTCCTCCAAGCGATGTGAGATATTTGGTACTCACAACCACTATGTTCAATGAAATCGCTCAAGAGGGGTTGTAAATAGAGGAACCAAAATATAGGACCGAAGATAGAAAAATGGTTGAGCTCTAACTACACACATTTACACGACGACTTTCTATAATAACGAAAACATGGGTCGTGGGATGAGAGATGCTAGGGAAACAATCAAACATAATTACTCGTATAGATATGAATCCCGAGTAATAAATACGTGTGGGACGTAAGTGTATGTGATAAATTGTGTTCTGATAGTTGTGCTTTTAACATTTTTGTCGGTGGACTTGGCTCTAAGCCTCTAACCATGGCCTAATATTAAGGTACTCAACCCACTTCTTCTGTGTCAAGCTGGAGCAACCAATTATCAAAATATAAAGACTCAACAGTCCACTTTTGAAGCAATTCACGTAAAAAATTAAATTCATTAGATATTGGTAGTTATATGGTCAGATAATATTTACATGGGTGGCCAATATCATTTTGATAATACACTAAGACAAATTTGTTTCAAATTTTTTTTGGAAGTTCGACATGCATACACAACACATGTTCCCAAAGCCCTGGAATTGGGAATGGGTGGCTGGGTGGGTTAGATTACCAGTACTAGAGGCAATGTCTATCATCTTTCACCATCAGATGGTCGTCATAAACCCTATTTTGAGTCTGACCACAAGACTACTGTTGTCCCTCTTTTATTATTATTATTATTATTATTATTATTATTATTATTATTATTATTATTATTATTATTATTATTATTATTTTCTTGTAAGAAAACATGAAAATATTTATACAGGCAAAAAAATAAGGGCGCCTTTGAGAGAAATAAAACCAAAAATGGATTATTGGTTTTTTCATTTTGTCCGCATTCAATTTTTTTTGGCATTTGTTAGTTTTGCGTCAAGATTTTGTGGTTTTTAAATTCCTCTCAACAAGACATATCTAACAAATATAAATTTATGGACAAATCAAATATTTTTGAATAAAGCCAAAATTAATCCAACAATCCAAGTATTTTGGCTTTATTAAAAAAAAATTAGTTTGACCATAAATTTATACTTGTTAGATTTGTCTTGTCGAGAGGAATCCAGAAACTACAAAATCTTGACTCAAAACTAACAAATGCAAAAACAAAAAAAAATTAAATAAAGACAATAAAAAAATCAAAAATCCTTTTTTTAGTTTTTTTCCCCAAAGGAGTCCTTACACAAAATTTTTGTTGAAAGTTGTGACGGCATTTGTCTTTATTCACGTCTACGGCATTTGCGCTCTGATACACGTCTACTTGGTTACATACGGTTTCGTTCTTCTCAAGGTTATTTATAAACTACTCCATCCTAAGAAAGTTGTGACGATCCTACTTTTTTTTTACACTTCAAAAATAAATAATCTTTCAAATATCCTCAAAATGATTCAAACGAAGCCCCAAAAATTATATGGCCCTAAGCAACAACTTCTCTTCAAATTGTGTCTCAAAACTAATCTCCAACTACTCAAATCCTATTAAGAAAAAAAAAAACCCTACTACAATCGGCTACCAGTAACTTGCTCTGCACCTGGAAAAAAAAAATGGGCTGGGTAGTATATGAAATACGAGGACAATAAACAAAGCCCAAAATAAAGACGTGTTGAATAATCGATGATAACAAATCAAGGTGAATCATTCTAAAATGATAATCATCTGTAGCTTCTTTCCTGACCCATCCCGATGACACGCCAAGCGCCGCCAGAGTCAAATTCCTGTGCCCCTTTCGGACTGTATCCGAGAGAGGCGATGTGCGGTACGTGCTGTGCACTATGTTGTGCGGCAAAACTACGTCATTTTGCTCATTTCTTGGTACATCCAAGGGCCTTGTTTGGAGAGTTAATTTTGGGGTTCAATTTGAGGAGATTTATGCTCTTTGGTGTAGTGTATAGTAAGTTTAGATTTAGGCACTTCAGGTTTTAAGTACTTTGTGTTTAGGGTTTATGCACTTAGGTTTAGGCACTTTGTAGTAGTTTTTCTTTCTCCAAGCAAGGCCATTGGAAACTTTGGAGTTGTGCACAAAAATCAAGCAAAAATGCGTAGTTTTACCGCACAACATGGTGCATAGCAACTACCATATAGCACCCACCCCGGATCCTTTCGAACCGTATAAAGGTATCCATTCTACCCAGTAGGCTTTGGGCAATGCCATTAAGCTAAGAGCTCATAGGCATTAGAGCATCACCAATGGCGTACTCAAATGTAAATATTCAAATATTGCCACATCCCTTTTTGAGTATTCATTTGATGAATTTCTAAAGTTAGCGATATAAAGCTCTACAATGGTTCTTTTTTGTCCATAATCAAAAGAATGAAAAATGTTGGTAGTTTTGAGTATCCAAGTTTGATTATTAGGAAAATGTTGGTCTAAATACCAAAATTTGAGTATTTATAAAAATATGTATATATGTATATATATGCTAACTTTGATTATTTATTCAAATGTGATTACAAACCTTTTTTAAGTATCGATGTGCCAAAATTTAAGTATTTTTTATTTGAGTATGCCATTGGGATGCTGTTAGTCTTTGAAGTTGTTGTGCCCTCCAATTGTAGAAATTATTCGGTCCAACTCACTTTGACCCACTTGAATAGAAGAAAATGGTCGCCAAGTGGCGGCCCGTAATTGGTGTCAAATTGGTTATAAACATCAGATTACTCTACCCAAAAAAATGTCCAATTACAATCGGAATTAATAAACCTAAAGTGGTCCAACAAATCCACTCCCAAGCCGAAACCAATTTATAATCCCTCTATTTTCTTACTTTTACATGTTAAGTTGAATTTGAAATTTCTAATTCAATTTCGGCTTGCATGACTACTCAAGGTCGAGGGAGTGTCCAAGATGGTTTTTCTTTTTTTTTTTTTTTCTTCCCGAAAGGAAGAGATTTCAGATTAGTGTAGATGATGAAACGATTAGGCATTTTGTAAATGGAAAACGTCTAGATTAACTTCCCATTACCCATAAATTCCTTATTGGAAATACAAGAACTGTTCATAACTTCATTGGAAGTGAAACGAACTGTCAATAACTTCCACATTAGAAGTATGTACAAATTCGAAGCGGTAAAGACACATTAATTTTATTTGTCTATTTAACTTGTCCACTACATAATGCATCTCCCATTTTGCATATTCGTCGAACGCAACATTAGGTACATGAAAGATCTAGAGTATTTGTTGTTGCCAAGTATCTATGATTGTAGAATCTGATTTCAATATTTAACCAGTCTACTACCAGTACAAAGGGTATGTCGGGTGTTAGAGAAGCCACCGCATTGTTGTTGCACTGGAGCGGTACTGGTGCAACTACATTTCCACTCTCATTTTATATATAATTTCGTACCAAAACTTAGCATGGCCAATTACTATCCCTAACATGGTAAGGAGATGCGTTTGTAGGCGTGATGCGATTTCAAACCTTGGCAGTGCGTGCCATTTTAATTTTTCACAAAACGCAATTTATCATTGCACTATTTGTGTTAATAATAATAATAATAATAATAATAATAATAATAATAATAATAATAATAATAATAATAATAATAATAATAAGAAGAAGAAGAAGAAGAAGAAGAAGAAGAAATAATAATAACAACAACAACAACAACAACAATAATGTAGTAGCTCCTCCAACTCCTCAATGCTCTTTGTAGTAGTAGCGTACTGGTAAAACATGCCTATTGGATTTACAATCTAATAAATGATAAATACATCATACTGTACAGTCCGAAATGGGTTTTGGATGTTTGGGGACTTGGGTCAAAATGGCTTCGTAGAAAATGGGTTTTCCATTTTAGACTTTAGAGAGAAAGAGTGAGAAAAATAGGTGAAAACTAGAAGTTTTAAAAAGATGATGTGTGGAGAAATTTCTAATACTAATTCTTTCTAGAAATTTTCTACTAGAGAGTTAGTGGAAATGTTTCTTCTAAATAGGGATGACAATCGCAACTGAACTGATGGGTACCCAACCGAAATCGCTATTTTTATCTGAACCATAACCAAAATATTCCCTGTGGGTATGGGTATGGTTTGGGATATGGTCAAACCGAATGGGTATGGTTCGGTTCTGGTTTGAGGTCATAACCAAACTATGACTCGAACGAAACCGTAACCCGAAACATGTAATTACATATTTACCCCTAAAATATATGGCAATTGTGTATGAGCCCCTGGGTATATATATACCATTTAGACCGTAAAAAACCCTAACAGTTCATTAGCTGCCCGCCCACTACAGACAATTAGGGTCCTTAGGGATAAAAGACGATTGACATCTCTGGCTCTCTGTTGCTCTTGATCATCTCCTCTCATGTGACTGCTCGTCTGCTCCCGATCATCTCCTCTCCGACGACTCACTCTCTCTCTCACTCGCTCTCTCTCTCTCTATGAATTGTGATGTACATGTACTGAATACTGATTTACTGTCGCGATCTTAGCTTGTTCGTCTGAAGGTTGTTAGTGTTCTTCATCTCAAAAGTCACGAATCGCAATCTCTCTTTTTCTCTCTCTTTGAGAACTGTACATATGGGATTGATTTTGATATTGCTTTATGATTTTCTAGGGTTTGGTATGAGATCAATTTTGATACTTAGATGATGTTATTCTGTTAGATATTGCCTGGCATATGAGATCAATGTCAAATATTTTTTGGCTATTTTCAATTAATTCGGTTACCCAATTGGTTCGGTTAATACCTGATACCCGAATGGTTCAGCTCCGGTTTCCATAAGAGCAAATCTTGCATCCAGTACATGTGTTTACTTCTGTGGTTCATCCTCATTGTAGATTTAGGGTTCAAGTTGCGTCATCGTAAATTGCTGCCGTGGGCCTCAACTCTCACCGTGGTCGAATACATAAAAAGCACCTATCGTCAAATTTATAGTCTTCGTCCGTTTTTCTCGACTAGAGAGAGATAAAAAGATAGTTTTCAGGAGGGAGGGAGAAACAGAGAGGAAGAAGGCTTAACCAAGGGTGGTTAAGCTTCTTCACGTTTGGACGTGCAACCGGCTCCCACCTGGTTTTTTGTTTTCTTTAATTTTAATATTGGACTGATGGAGGGCTATGATGATGGGGGATACCGTGTCCCCGGGACACAGGAGCACGTTCCTTGTTTGCAAATCTATTTTTGCCCAAAAAAAAGAAAGAAACTTGTTGTACAGTTGAAGTCTTTCTTCAGACATAGAAAAAAAAAAATCTGTAATTCCAATGCTACTGTCATTAATTATGCATGAGTGGTAACTTGCTCTGTCTCAAATTACTCACTCTTTTTTGGTGCACTCCAAAAAAATTAAAGGGTTCATGAGATTTTGTTGAAACAATGTTGCACCAATTTCTTTTCTCAACGATATCTTTAAGTTGTCATAAAAATTATCGACAAAAAAATTATGATGTTTATTTTTGCGTGCAAGATGCACGATTTTAAGAAAGAAAAAGAGAGGTAGTTGGGATGGAGAAAGTACTAAATAGTGGAGTACTAGATAATTGGAATGGCACTTTGTGGCATTTGCTCTGCAATTTCCTTCCCTTCCTCTATGGGTTGTGGAGGCCATGACTCCAGCGAAGAACGACGAGAAGACTTTGACTAAGTAAATGAAAGTGATGGTCAACACCGACCGAAGAAAAAGACCCGCGGCTACGGGAATTTATATGCGCACCCCTCAAATGTTTTCTAGATATCCTGAGATTATTTTTTAGGGACTTGCTATTGTAAAGGACACAAAAAGTAAAAAAAAAAAAACACATTTCAATGCATATTTTACACTTTTGAATGCATTTATACTGACTTTTATGAAATTGTTGTTGGGTATCTACCGGGTACAACATAGGCCGAAACATTACATCCATGCATATTTTACGTGGTACCCAAACGTTACATCCATGCTGTCAATTATACTCATACTCATGTATTTTACTTTTTCTCTCTTCCAAATTAATTTAAAAGTCTTTTACATCTTTGAGTCCATCCCAATCTCCATTGTAAAATTTTTATGGCACCCAATTCGGTCTCCGAATGGAATTTGAAGCTCCAAAAGGGATCCAGATTTGTTGCCTCCCCCAATCTCTAATAAAACAAAGTAATTTTTTTGTTGCATTGTAAATAATACATGGAGAAGACAAAACAAAAATTCTAACCCAAGTGTCAGCATTTCCCAATAAACTAACCATCTTCTTCGTAACAGGATCAAAATCACAAATGCACAAAATTGATATTCGGACGAGACTTACGGATAAGAATATACGACCAGGGATTCCGAAAGCAGCCTATTCAATATCTGGGTAAGAACCAAAACAAATGAAAAATACATCAAGCGAGAGATTGATTTTGTTGGGAGTGAAGTTAACCACGCGGTAGCGCTACCAAGGAAATGGGGTAGCGCTACCCAGAGCCTAATTTTTGAACAGAATGTTTAGGAGCGTTCTGAGAGGTTTTTTTTTGGCCTCAGAAAAAGCAACTTTTTAAAATGTCTTTTTAGGGTTTCGGCCAACTGTATGTGTGGGAGAGTTTTTGTGTATCACTTTTTTAGAGCGTGAAAAAGAGAGAGAGGCGAGAGAAAACCAATCTCAGAGATATTGTGGTAAGACATCATCTTCTTTGATTCGATTTCATAAGTAACCTGGTGTGCCCCAAAAGTGGTTTTTTCCTCACGTTGAGGTTTTTAGCGTATATCTTTGTGTCTTGCTTTTCTTTCAGTTTTTTATTACGAACTTGTTTGTTTTTGTTTCTGTGATTCATTGTTGTTAAAGATCAGTAGGGGTGTTTGTGTTGTAGGATTGAGCGGTTTTAAATTCGTTAATCCATAACAACCCAGTATCGAGCATGATTCGCGGTAGTTTTTTTGTTCGACAGGTTAGGGTTTAATCTCGTTCGGGCAGGCTAGGGTTTCAGTGGGAGCTATGGGTTCTGAAGAAGGCAAACAGAGGATCGATAAGTTTGATGGGTCAGACTTTGCGTACTGGAAAACGCAGATAGAGGACTATCTGTATCAGAAGGATCTTTACCGACCGTTGGAGGGTAAAGAAAAGGGGAAGAAAGCTGACGAGAGCGACAATGATTGGAACGTCCTGGACAGGAAGGCGTTAGGGGTTATTCGCCTGTCCCTTTCAAAGTCAGTCACCCACAACATTTTGAAAGAGAAAACGACGGAGGAGCTTATGGAAGCATTGAAGAAGATGTACGAGCAACCGTCTGCCGCGAATAAGGTACATCTTATGAAAAAACTGTTCAACCTGTCTATGGCTGAAGGGGTTTCCTTTATGTCACATCTCAGTGAGTTCAATATGATAGTTGATCAACTTACATCTGTCGATATCAAGTTTGAGGATGAGGTTCAAGCCTTGTTAATTCTGTCTCAGTTGCCAGAGAGCTGGCAGGGTACTGTTACTGCAGTCAGTAATTCGGCAGGGAAAGAAAAGTTGAAACTGAGTGAGGTTGTCAGTTTGATTTTGACTGAGGAAGTCAGAAGGGGTTCGATCGATAGTTCAGGTAGTTCAGGTTCAGCTCTAAGTGTTGAGCAGAGGGGCAGAAGCCAGGCCAGGGGTGGTCAGAATCAGAACAGGAACAGGTCGAAGTCCAAGGGTAAGGGAAATAAGGCCAAATCTCAGGTTCGGCCTATTAAAGGTGAATGTTGGAATTGTGGTCAGACAGGCCATATGTCAACAACTTGCAAAGCACCGAAGAAGAATAACAGTGGGCAAGAGGCTCATGTTGTGCACGATGCACTTATTCTTGCCATGAACAGCGACGCCGAATCATGGGTGATTGATTCGGGTGCCTCATTCCACGCCACTGCTAACAGGGAGGTTCTGCAGAACTATGTAGCAGGGGACTTTGGGAAAGTATACTTGGGGGACGACGAGCCTTGCAGTATAGTGGAAAAAGGGATGTTTGATTTTAATGCTAGGGTACCGATGATGGTGTCCGAAAAGATGTCAGGCACGTTCCGAATTTGAAGAGGAATCTTGTTTCGGTTGGACAGCTTGCAGCAGCAGGTTATACTTTGACATTCACAGGGGACACATGGAAAGTCTCCAAAGGTACCATGGTGGCGACTAAAGGCAAGAAAGTTGGTACACTTCACTTGACCTCACATGGTAGCGACACACTTGCAGTGATTGCATGCCAAGGAGAGTTCAAATCGCAGGGCACTATAGACTGGGGCATATGAGTGAGAAGGGAATGAAGGTTATGCAGTCGAATGGGAAGCTACCGGGTTTAGAGTTAGTGGATATTGACATGTGTGAGGATTGCATCTTGAGGAAAGCGAAGCGGGTTAGCTTTGAAGAAAAGGCTCAGGGCCTCCTAAGGCTCAGAAGTTAGAGCTTGTCCATACAGATGTGTGGGGTCCAGCTACAATGTCTTCTCTTGGTGGTTCTTACTACTATGTTACCTTTGTCGACGATCACTCGAGGAAGGTATGGGTATACTTCATGAAGCACAAGTCAGAGGTCTTTGAAGTCTTCAAGAAGTGGAAGGCCATGGTTGAGAATGAAACAGATTTGAGGGTGAAAAGGTTGAGGTCCGACAACGGCGGAGAGTATGAGTTGGGGGAGTTCAAGAGAGCCTGCGCTCTATTCGGGATTCGTTTAGAGAGGACACCTCCAGGTACTCCACAAACATAATGGCATTCTTGAGAGAGGATGAATAGGACTTTTGGTCGGCGTGCTAGGAGCATGCGGATACACGCAGGGTTGCCCAAGATGTTTTGGGCAGATGCAGTGAGCACAGCAGCATATTTGATCAATCTTGGGCCATCAGTTCCGTTGAATTTTGGCATACCAGAGGAGGTTTGGAGTGGTAAAAAGGTAAATCTCTCACACTTACGTGTTTTCGGTTGTGTTTCCTATGTGCATATTAGCGACAAGGACAGGGATAAACTTGATGCTAAGTCACAGAAGTGCACCTTTATTGGGTACGGCAGAGATGAGTTTGGTTATCGTTTTTGGGATGACAAAAACCGTAAGATAATCAGAAGCAGAGACGTTGTGTTTGATGAAAAGGTGATGTACAAAGATAGGGACAGCAAACAGAGTAGTGGGAGTACCACTTCGGATGAAGATACGTCCGAGTACTTTGGGTTGGAGGATCTTCCAAATGACAGTGGGGTTGAACAGAGGTCTGGTCAGGCAGAGGAGAGAGTTTTAGATGAGACAGTTTCAGAGGGGACAGTTTCAGATGAGGTAGTTTCAGAGATAGGGACTAGTTCAGAGGTCACAGTGTTGAGGAGGTCAACCAGAGTATGCAAACCGAATCCGAAATATATTTCTTCGCTTGATTACTTGCTTTTGACGGACAGTGGAGAACCAGAGTGCTATGATGAGGCTATGCAGGTTTCTGAGTCAGCTAAGTGGAAGACTGCGATGCAGGAAGAGATAGATTCTTTTCATTCCAACGAAACTTGGCAATTAGTTCAGCTTCCAGTAGGAAAGAAAGCCTTGCAGAACAAATGGGTTTTCCGACTTAAGCAGGAGAGTGATGGCAAGAAAAGGTACAAGGCAAGATTGGTTGTTAAAGGCTTCCAACAGAAGGAGGGAATCGATTATACAAAGATATTTTCACCGGTTGTGAAGATGGCCACTATCAGAGTGGTGTTGAGTTTGGTTGTTGTTGAAAATCTCTACCTTGAGCAGTTAGATGTTAAAACTGCTTTTCTTCACGGAGACTTGGATGAAGAAATCTACATGAAGCAGCCTGTTGGCTTCATTGTGAAAGACAAAGGAAGAGATGGTGGTGTGGGCTCAAAAAGAGTCGTATGGTTTGAAAATGAGCTCCCGAGCGATTAGTGTACGTAAAGTTTGATGGTTTCATGCAGCGCAGTGGCTACACAAGGTGCAATGGGGATCACTGTTGTTACTTCAAGAGGTTTGAGTCTAGCTACATCATTTTATTGCTCTACGTAGATGATATGCTTGTAGCAGGTTCTTGTGTTAGGGAGATCAACAGTTTGAAGCAACAGTTAGCAACGGAGTTTGCTATGAAAGATCTGGGCACAGCTAAGCAGATACTTGGGATGAGGATCAGCAGAGATAAGGCTCAGGGGACCTCACGGCGGTTGAGTGGTGAGTATATTGAGCGTGTTGGAGAGGTTCGATATGCGAGTGCTAAGGCGGTTGGCACACCCTTGGGAAGTCATTTCAAACTTTCTCGGGGGCAATCACCCAAGGCAGTCTTGAGGAGATAGAGTATATGGCCAAGGTTCCATATACCGGCCGTGGGTAGCTTTGATGTATCGCGATGGTGAACACGAGACGGACATTGCCCATGCGATTGGGAGTTGTGGAGCGAGGTTTGCTAGCAATCGGGGAAACAAAGCATTGGGAAGCAGTAAAGTGGATCATGCGATATTTGAGAGGTACCACTGATTTGCCACTTTGTTTTGGGAAAGGGAAATTGACAGTACAGGGATATGTGGATGCAGATTTTGCCGGTGATCAAGATACGCGGCGAAGCACCACTGGTTATATCTATACTATGGGTTCAACAGCGGTGAGCTGGGTCTCACGTCTGCAGAAATTAGTGACATTATCCACGACAGAAGCTGAGTATGTAGCCGTGACTGAGGCTGCAAAGGAGATGATTTGGTTGAAGGGCTTCTTGGAGGAGTTGGGTTTGAAGCAAGAGCGTGTTCTTTTCAAAGGATGCCCTGAGTGCTATACACCTTGCCAAAAATCCAGTGTTCCATGCCAGGACGAAGCACATTGATTTGAGGTACCATTTCATTCGTTCACTTTTGGAGGATGGGGATTTGTTGCTAGAGAAGATTTTGGGGGATCGAAATCCGGCAGATATGTTGACCAAGTCTGTTACTGTTCAGAAACTGAAGTTGTGTTCAACTTCTATTGGCCTTCATGCTTGAAGAGATGATGGGTCTGGAGTCACACCAAAGAGGGGTCGATGACTACGTCCACGTGTTGATTGAGATCATTTGGGTTTGCAGTTGGTTATTTGTGGATGCTTCAGGTTATCTTCAAGTGGGAGATTGGGAGTCTGATCTGTCTGAAGTTCTTCCCGTGTGCGCGCAGGCCCAATCCGTTGGGGGTATCCACAGAGCCCACCACATCACATGGACCCAATATACATTGAATAACCCATATCCACTTAAAAGGCTAAGCCTTGTAAGTGGTGAGTCATCCAAATGTATATTAAGGTCTAACTCTTTTTCTGATTATCCAATGTGGGACTCCAATCTTTCACACATGTTCCCAACAGATTTAGCTTGTCTGATGTCCGTGATCAATGTATAATGTCAATTTGCTTCTATGTCAGGGTAGTTCCACAGGTAATGGTTCTCCCAACACACAGTTAATTAAGACAAATAAACAACCGAAGAATTTTAAGGAGACATCGACTGTCAATTGTCGAGAAAATTGCATGCTTAATATTGAAATCAAAGAGGATTGACTGATATAACCAAGTGTTTGACACAGGCTGAAATTCTGAGGCACCTAAGGCAAGAGCTTTGCAGTATGGCTAAACATCATGCAAATAGATGGTTGAAACCAACTACAAAGCTCTAAGAATCAGTAAAGAATCTACCAAAAAGAGACACAGTTACGTTTATTGAAAGCAGGGATGGATACAGGGGGGGCCTGGGGGGTCACGTGCCCCCCCTCAATTTCAGGATTTTTTTTTTTTTTTACAAATAAGGGAAAACAAATAAGGAAGTACCCCCTTCGGAACACTTATTTTCATAAACCAAAGTTAAGTAAAGATCATAATTTTGAATGATCTTTACTTTATTTTATTTATGAAAATAATGAAGTACCCCCATTTCGGAAACAATGGCATTTTCAGAATTTTGATATTTCAATCTTATCAAAATCTCATCCTCCACTTTTAGTACAAATGCAAAAAACAACACGTTTTTCTCCGAAGAAAAGAGGCAAAAGACAACCTTCCCGTACTTGAAAAGATCATCCGATTATACCATTATGCTTAGAAAAATCCAAGGAACAAATACCGGCACTTTTTATCGGTCAAATCGAAACTTTCCGAAAAAAGATACTTTTCCATACTTAGCCAAATTTTCGAGTGACAGATAGGGGTGCCTCGATCAAGAGGCGACCCAATGGTGACACAACCAATACCATTCGAGTCTCGGATGAGAGATGATGATGAAGGAATCGATTATGATTCCCCAAGATATTGAAAGACGACGAAGATAGACGTCGGCCTTTTGAAAAAGGGAATCCCAAAATTAGCTTCCTAAATTTTGAAGTATCATTTAGTTTACTTGCTCTTGACTTTAACATTGGTGCCCCCGCTGTGGAGAATTCCTAGATCCGTCCTTGATTGAAAGGAAACTATGGACAAGAATACCCTATTCATCTCCGAGGTGTATCCAAGGCTTACTAGCATCTAATTAACAACTCATTTGCTAAAATCAACCATAATTTTAGCAAATGAGTTGAGTTGCTAAAATTATGAAAATTTCAAATCATAAAATTAAGTGATTCCATTTATCATTTTTCGATTTTTTTTGGCACCAAGTTAAAGTACTCGAGGAATATTTTAATTTGGTGCGAAAAAAATCGAAAAACGATAAACGGAACCACTTAATTTTGTGTTTTGAAATGTCCATGATTTTAGCAACTCAACTCATTTGCTAAAATCATGATTGATTTTAGCAAATGAGTTGAGTTGCTAAAATCTTTTGGCAAACTAAGCCTCGGGTTGCCAATTCAATGAGCCAAAACCGAAAGCCGAAATACCAAGAACTCACCAAAACAAGACCAATGAGTTGCGACTCCAAAGAAACCCACCAATTGAAAATGCTGACTTGGGAGATGCACCCTAACTCACTCGAGAGAGGCTACACGCACAACCACTCAGTCACATATTAGCCGCACCCATTCGTGTGAGACCAACTTTGAGATCTCATAAGAATGATCAGATCGGCTCAATTTGTTTATAATATTTTTTCAAGAGTTTCTAAAAAAAAAATAGGTCAATCAAATATCAGGAAAGACTTGATAAGTTTATTAAAGTTTTGGTCCGTTCAGTTCAAGAACTGGAATATTAATGGATCAATCGAGCCTTACCGGTATTTGATTGAGCTGCTTTTTTCAAGTAACCTTTAAAAAAAAATTCTAAACAAATTGAGCGGCTCCGATCAATCGCGTAGGATCTCGAAATAAGTCTCATGCGAGTGGTATGTGACTGAGTAGGTGTGGCCCTGGACTTTCAGAACTCGACAATGCTGTTACTAAAGCAGCGGGAGAAAATGGAAATCAATGTCCAGGACGGGTTGTATCGCTATATATTTTCACACCTCCATTCCAACAAGAACTACAAATTCACATACTACACCCATAAGGAGAATTCCAACAAATGAAACTATGAAAACCCCAATTCTAATCCTCCTCATTTCCGCACTCCTATTATCAGCTCCTTTGTTTTCAATCTCATCACCACATGAAACCTTACTCACACCCTCATCCCCCAACTTCCTGACTTCCCCAAACAGAGTCTTCACCGCTGGCTTCCATTCCGTCGGCGAAAACGCCTATTCCTTTTCCATATGGTTCACCAAACCCACCTCCGACGGCAATCTCACCGTCGTTTGGACGGCCAACCGCGACCAACCCGTTAATGGAAAACGCTCAGAACTCTCTCTCCTCAAATCGGGCAACCTTGTACTAACCGACGCTGCCCAATTCCCTGTCTGGTCCACAAACACCAATTCAATCACTCCACTCCAATTAAAACTCCTAGACACTGGTAACCTTGTTTTAACAAACCTAACTGGTACAATTATTTGGGAAAGTTTCGATTCACCAACGGATACCCTTCTTCCATCCCAACGGTTAACCCGATATTCAAAGCTCGTCTCCTCTCGAAGCCGTAGCAATTTCTCATCTGGGTATTATGCTCTGCTTTTCGATGACGATAACCTCCTCCGTTTACTATTTGATGGACCGGAAATCTCCAGCATTTACTGGCCGGACCCGTGGAAGATTAGCTGGGTAGCTGGTCGGAGCAGTTACAATAGTAGTCGAACGGCGGAGTTTAATTCATCTGGGTATTTTAGTTCCACTGATGACTTTATGTTTAAAGCTTCGGATTATGGGATTGGGGTTTGGAGAAGATTGACAATGGATGTGGATGGGAATCTGAGAATGTATAGTTTGGATGAGAAGAGAAGCATCTGGAATGTTTCTTGGCAAGCCATACAACTGCCGTGTAAGATCCATGGAGTTTGTGGGCCGAATGCGATGTGTAATTATGATTTCCCGGGGGAGAATGCTGGTCGGAGATGCTCTTGTCTGCCCGGGTAATGTTTCATTATTTTTTTTAATCATGTTTTTTGAAAACACATTTGATACAATTACAAAAAATTGTTAATAATGGTGTGTTTGTTGTAGAGTTTTTTGTGTTTAAGCCGTGGCCAAAAGCAATTATTTGTAGAGAGAAACAAGTCAAACAACCTGATGAGAATAATTTAGAGAAGTTACTTGATTTTCATCATAGAAAAAGTTTTTTCCCCACTTAAAGAGCATGTTTGAACAACTTCAAGAATATGAGAAGCTTCTGGGTTTTTCTTATTGATTTGGAAAGTTGTTTCCTCGGACTTGTTCGTTTTGGTTTTCAAAAAACGATTTTCTTAATTATTATTCAATTATTATCTCTATTTTTAAATATTATTTTTTAATTTTCTCTCTATTTCTCTCTAATTATTAATACCTATTTTTTAATTATTACCCTTATTTATCCTTCTAATCATTAACTTTGTTGTTGTTGGATGTTTTTTTTTTTTTAGACATAAGACCCATTTGCTAGCATTTATGAGTTAACTTTTTTTGGATTATTGGCTTAAAATGATAACACATTAGTTATAAAGGGTTTTTTTTTTTGAAAGGCGAGATCCCTACCAACTTAGGGGAACAACAAAGTTTTTAAAGTGTTTGTTGTAGCTTTTCATAATTTTTTGTGTATATATAGCTTTTCATAATTTTTTGTGTATATATAGCCTTTCATAATTTTGTGTATATATATATATATATATATATATATATATATATATAGCCAGGATCCAATTCCTTGACCAGACTTACGGTCCACACATTTCTTTTCTCGACCAAATGGTCGGGATCCGAATTGTTGGATGTGTTTAAAACGTCTTTTCAAAGGCCTACGTAAGGATTTACAAAAAAAAAAAAAAAGAAAAAGAAATGGGAAGGCCTTCATCCGAGTTGTTTTCAATAAAACTATGATATTTACAATTTTATCGAAAACTATTCAGATGAAGCCTTTCCCAGTCTTTTTTTTTTTTTGGCAAATCCTCGCGTAGACCTTTAAAAACACCTTTTAAATACATCTAACAGTTCAGATCCCAACCATTTTGCCAAGAAATGAAAAGTCCGAACAATTCTAGACCGGATCCTAACCCTATATATAATCAACTTCTAATGAGGGATACCTCATTTTAAATAAAATGAGCATCGAGCAATTTTTTCACTTTTGGAACTGAATTTTGACGATCCAAACTGTCAGATGTGTTTAAAATATGTTTTTAAATAACAGCGGTAAGATTCATCCAAAAAAAATACCCGTAAGGGCTTCATCTGATCAATTTTTCTTAAAAATGTTATATATAGCGTATTTAACATAAAAATGATCGGATGAAACCCTTACGGGTATTTTTTTTAGACGAATTCTGGCGTTAGACCTTAAAAACACATTTTAAACACATCTAACGGGTTGGATCGTCAAAATTTGGTTGGGAAGCATGAGGTCCTCATTTTAAATAAAATGAGGGATCCCTCATTAGAAGTTGATCCTATATATACACAATAAACTTTCGGTCCAAACTCCCGCAACTTGTTAACGTCCGGACCTCCACTTTTTGGACCAAATTTTGACGATTCGAACCATTAGATGTGTTTAAAATGTATATGTGCAATTTTATGAAAAATTGCTCTGATCAAGCCCTTCCGGATATACTCGCGTTGGACCTTAAAAACACGTTTTAAACACATCTAATGGTTCGGATCAACGAAATTTGGTCCAGAAAGTGAGGTCAGGATGGTAGGTCTGGATTTAGTGGTTTGGATAGGAAGCTCACTGTATATATATATATATATATATAGGGTAAACTTCTAATCCGGACTTTTAATTTCCGGACTTTTTATACAAAAAATTTTTTGACGATCCGATCCGTCCAATGTGTTCAGAAGGTGTTTTCAAGGCCCCTCACGAAAAATCTTCAAAAAAAAACACCGGGAAGAGCTTGATCCAAGCAGTTTTTGCAAAAATATATAAATACAGTTTTTGCGAAAACTGCTTTGATCAAGCCCTTCCCGGTCTTTTTTTTTTGAAGATTTCTCGCGTTGACCCTAGAAAACACCTTCTGAACATGTTGGACGGATCGGATTTTCCAAAAAAAATTTGCAACACAAAAAAACCCCATTTTTTCCTTAAATCCGGGAGTGTGGAGTAGAAAATCCACTTATATATATATATATATATATATATATATATATATATATATATATATATATATATATATATATATATACACAATAAACTTCCAATAAGGGACCCTTCTTTAAAAATACCATGTAGACCTGCCCTTTTTTGACTTTTCGGACCAAAGTTTGACGATCTGATCTGCACAATGTTTTTAAATGTATTTTCATGGACCCACGCGAAGAATCTCTGGAAAAAAAAACCCGGAAGGGCTTGATCCGAGTGGTTAAATAACTTAAAATATGCAAAAAGAGCTTCATATTGGAAATTGAAATAATATTGGTTTTTTGGATCAAATAAGCTAGAAAAGTAAAATAAGTGATTATTCATACTTGTTAACAAACAACCTTAAACATATAAGCTTAAATAATTTCGATTATAAGTGCTAACAAACAGATCATGGTGAGCATTATGTTATCGATATGAGGAACTTCCTTTCAGAATCGAAAGTCAACAAGGAAATTTTACCTAAACAAACAGTAATGGGTGATTGTTTTTGAGAAAATTGGAAAAGCTCAATTATTTGAGAAACTAATGGGTGATTGTTTTTTAGTAAATTGCATATAGAATCTTGTTCCAAAGAAAAAAGGCTTTTTGAAATTAAAATCGAACAAATCTTTCCTTCGATCATCTACATAGCAAGAAAGTTGAATCAATTAGCATTTTATCATCTAAATGGATATTGCGGATAAGTTTGATTATAAAAGCTTAATTACTACTTTTGTAGCTAAAAAATACGAAAATTGATGTTTAGCGAAGTATTACCTTCCCAATTAAGGGAAGGACTATCCAGTTTTCATGATTATGATTATGTTTTGAATACTTGATATTATTCTTTAAATTTTAATGTAAAATGGAGCCGATTTAAAAATTGGCATCTTGCCCCAATAAAACTCAAATTAATACAGTGATTATATATTCCCTCAAATGAATTAAAAATCCATTTAACTTCATGGCATACATATTGATTAGTAAGGTTGATAGTTGATACTCTCGTTTCATACCCATTCCATAACATGAGGACACCCTGTAAAAAATTTGTAAATATTTGTAAACGGTATCTTAACCCAGTGTTCGATCTTTTAGAATCTAAACGAAGGAATATGAACACCACTTTAAGAAAACCACTTCTCAAATCTCCTCTCGGCGATCTCACAAGTTGGTTTCTTTTTAGATGAAGCTAGAGGGAGGCCAATAAGAACGATCACCCTTGCAAAAAAAAAAAAAACCTCTTGTATTATGTAGGGAAAAAAAAATTCTCTTATGAATTATATAGGCTTGGCCCCTGTAAATTATTTTAGGAAAAAAATTATTTCCTATATAGTGAAATTCCTGGCTCTGTCGTGTTTCTTTTGTTTCAGTAATTTTTATGGTATTGGTACTATTTCCATCTTGAGAAATAGTGGTTGATTTCATCGACGTCCGTGTTAAAATAATCTTTTTGTGTGCAAGTCTTTTACAATTTTTTCTCAACTCTCAAATCAGGTACAAGGCAAAAAATCTGACAGATTGGTCACTCGGGTGTGAACCGGAGTTCAACCTTTCTTGCAACGCTGCCGAATCCAGTTTCCTCAAGCTTCCTCACGTCGAGTTCTACGGCTATGATATCAAATTCTACGAAAATTACCCCTTGGAAAGCTGTAAGGAAGTTTGCTTAAATAACTGTAATTGCCACGGCTTCAATTACAAATTTGTCGACGGTCATTATAATTGTTATCCCAAGTCAATGTTGCTTAACGGATATAGATCCCCGTCATTCGAAGATCCTATGTACCTAAGACTGCCCAAAGCCTCTCTCACTTCACTTGAAAAACGAACGCAAGAAATCGGCTTAAATTGCCCCCCTGGCTTAACTAACTTTTCACTTCCCAGAGGTTACACGAAACCCAAACAAAATGGGGCCTTGCAGTTTATGGTTTGGTTTGCCTCTGCAATTGGCGGAATTGAAATCATTTGTATTTGTTTCGTTTCATTGTTGTTGTACAAAACCCAACAAAGTTCAAGTGAAAACACACAAGGTTACCTTCAAGTTGCAAGCGGGTTTAGGAAATTCACCTACAACGAGTTGAAGAAAGCAACGGAAAATTTTAGGGAAGAAATCGGAAGAGGAGGCGGCGGGATTGTGTACAAAGCTGTATTATCGGATCGTAGAGTTGCAGCAGTAAAGCGACTCAACGAGGCTAATGAAGGGGAAGCCGAATTCTTAGCAGAGGTAAGCACCATTGGGAGGGTTAATCACATGAACTTGATAGAGATATGGGGATATTGCGTTGAGGGAAATCACAGGTTATTGGTGTACGAGTACATGGAGCGCGGATCATTAGCAGAGAATCTTGTTTCTTGTACTCTTGATTGGGAGAAGAGGTTTGATATTGCAGTTGGGTCTGCAAAAGGCCTAGCTTATCTCCACGAAGAGTGTTTGGAGTGGGTTCTCCATTGTGATGTGAAGCCTCAAAACATACTATTGGATTCTAATTTCCAACCCAAGGTTGCGGATTTTGGCCTCTCCAAGTTAGGAAATAGAGGGGGTGGTGGAAAGAATACGAGCTTTTCCAAAGTGAGGGGGACGAGAGGTTACATGGCACCCGAGTGGATTTCCAACCTCCCAATCACATCTAAAGTTGATGTTTATAGCTACGGAATGGTGGTGTTGGAGATGGTCACAGGCAAGAACCCAATGACAACAGGCAGCCAAGTGTCTGAGAACACAGGGGAGATGGAACAGAGAGGGTTGGTTAAGTGGGTGAGGGAGAAGATAAATGGGAATGGAGGGAAGGAATTGTGGCTTGAAGAGATCATTGATCCAATGTTGATGGGGAAATGTGATTTAAGTAAGATGGAAATAATGGTTCAAGTGGCATTGCAATGTGTAGAGGAAGATAAAGATGCAAGGCCAACCATGAGACAGGTTACGGAGAGGCTTCTACACCAGGAAAATGATGACTATTAATAGGCAAAGATGGATACAAGATTGCCTTAACTACGCTTTTGCATCATTTTAATATCCTCTGGCCATTAAATAAATGAGTGAACATTTTGTTTTCACGCCTACAGTCTATTGGCAATAGAATAATGATGACTATTAAATAACGAGTGAAGATGTTGTTTTGCATGCCTATGGTCTATTAGCAATAGAATAAAGAAATTTAATTTCTGTCAGTTTGCGTGAAGCCTTCTTTGAATTGAATACAAAGTGTGTTGTCAATTCAAGTGCATTGTGAGCCCAAAACAGAATCTGGAAAATATACAGACTCAGGTTGTGTTTTGTTTGGTTTTGGGTTTTGGTTTTTGTAATGATTAGAGAGAGAAATATGGGTAATAATTAAAAAATAGGTATTAATGATTAGAGAGAGCTAGAGAGAAAAATAAGAATAATATTTAAAAATAAGAGTAATAATTGAATAATAATGTTGAAAACCGGTTCTTGAGAACCTTTCCAAACAAAGCCTCAATGTTTGAAACAGTAATAATCAGAAGAGCTTGTTGATGTGACCCTGTCTTCTTGGCTGTTGTAATTTTGTTGCTTATTCAATTAATTGTAAATAAAATTGTCATACTATTAGCATGATTATTACTAATAGCATTACTCCACAATCCCATATCATCTCTAGACAAAATGAAACATGAAACGGCATCGACAGTGTCACCATTGACCTCTTTGAAAAGCAATGATTATGGCAAAATCCAATCAAATGCTTGGAAATATCAGAGATATCGTACACCATGTAAGAACCCTTGTTTTTATTTTAATTTTTTTGCAAAATAAAGTTGGGAAAATATGAGGAATAAATTAAAATGTTTAAGTGATATATTGTTGAGTATATTTAATTAGTTGGAGCATTTGTGCAATACACAAGTCATTACGGGGACCGAGGGTGTAATTGCTCAAAAGTATTATATGTGGTGTGAGAGAGGAGATAGAGAAACACATCCCCTCCTCTCCCAATTCACTAGCCACTCCCTCTCTCTCTCTCTCTCTCTCTCTCTACTCTATTGTTCTTCATTTTCGGAGGAGTCACTGGGCTTGCCACCCGATATGGAGATCGAATTCATGATAGACTTGTTACCAGGTACCACACCAATTTCTGTGCCCCCATATCGCTTTGCACCGGTGGAGTTGAGAGAACTCTAAACGCAACTTCAAGAATTGCAAGATTTAGGTTTCATTCGACTGAGTACGTCACCATGGAGAGCACTAGCTCTATTTGCGCAAAAGAAGAATGGGTCGCTTCGCCTATGTATCGATTACCGTAAGTTGAACCGAGTCACAATTAAGAACAAGTACCCAATGCCTAGGATTGATGACTTGTTTGACCAACTCTGGGGTGCCACGTGTTTTTCCAAGATTGATTTGAGATCCAGGTATCACCAATTGAGAGTTCGCCGTGAGGACATTCCTAAAATTGCCTTTCGCACTCATTATGGCCATTATGAGTTCGTGGTCATGCCCTTTGGCTTAACCAATGCACCCGCTACTTTTATGGACTTGATGAATCGAATCTTTCGGGCTTATCTTGGTCGCTTCGTGGTTGTCTTTGTTGATGATATTCTTGTGTATTCTCCTTCTGCGGAAGATCACCAATCCCATCTCACTATCGTTCTTGAAATCTTAAGAGAGCACCAATTGTACACTAAACTTAGTAAGTGTGAGTTTTGGTTGTCCGAGGTGAAGTTCTTGGGTCATGTGTTATCGAGGGGTGTCCGTGGATCCGGGAAAGATTGAGTTGGTATTGAATTGGAAGAGTCCAAAGAGTGTCTTCGAGATTTGGAGTTTCTTGGGTTTGGCCGGGTATTACTGTCGTTTCGTACTAGATTTCTCTCGTTTGGCAGCTCCAATGACTAGATTAACTCGCAAAAGGACTAAATTTGTGTGGGATGAAAAGTGTGAGGCGGCATTTAATGAATTGAAGAAGCGTTTAACTACCGCACCTATTCTAATTCTGCCCGAGCGTGGAGTTGGTTACTCTGTTTATTGTGATGCCTCGCGGGTGAGACTTGAGTGCTTTTTGATGCAAAATGGGAAAGTAGTAGCGTATGGTTCATGGCAATTGAAGGATAACGAACGCAATTACCCGACTCACGATTTGGAACTCGCGGCGGTTATATTTGGTTTAAAAAGTTTGAGGTATTACCTCTATGGTGAAAATTTTGAAGTATTTTCAGATCATAAAAGCTTAAAGTACTTACTTTCACAAAAAGAGCTTAATTTGTGTCAAAGCTGTTAGATGGAGCACATGGAAGATTATGATTTCGAATTTCAATATTACCCGGGGAAAACGAATGTGGTAGCAGATGCTCTAAGTTGAAAACTGGCACAATTGGTGAGTTTAGAGAGAGAAACACATCCCCTCCTCTCCCAATTCACTAACCACTCCCTCTCTCTCTACTCCTCCATTGTTCTTCATTTCTTCTCCCAAATTCTCCCAAAAACTCAATAATCCCACTCAATCCTTGCACAAGTTCTTCAACTTTCAACCATTAGAGATTGAATTCTTCTTGTTTTGGCCTTGGAGGAGCTTAATTTGGTGATTTCTAAAGATTTAAAGTTAGGGTTTTGCTCTCACTTGGATTACAAGTTTTCCTTCACTTGAGGTAGGAAAATTTCTAACTCTCCTATGTGCAAATGTGGTGTATGTGTGTGCTTAGTCAATTGATTGCTTGAGTTTCCATTATTTTGTTGATTTCCTTAGGAATGAACCATTTCCTCTTGCATCTTGGTGATGTGTCATAATGTTGTTTGAATCTTTCTTACATCTTAACATATCCATTTAGAACCAAGAAATGCTCAAAGAGAAGCCACATTGATCACCCCTTGAGTTGTAAAATTTTAGATCTAATATTGTCCTATCGATAGGACTTTAACCCCTATCGATAGGAGCCTTTCACTTTTTGTTCTGGCCAATCTGATGGCTGCCCTATCGATAAGACTTGATCTCCTATCGATAGAAGCCTCTGACGCTCTATCAATAGGACTTTACCTTCTATCAATAGGACTCTCTGATGCATCAATAGTGGCCAATCTGATCTCTCTCCTATCAATAGGACCTAACCTCCTATGAATATGACACCTATATTTTTTGAAAAATTTCATGAATAATGATCCGTTGTTTGTGGCTCGTTTGTATAAGTTGTTGGTCACATGTCAGGGTTCGGGAGGGTCACTTTGACATCTTTGACACTCGGGTCAAAATATCCTTTATGGACACGTTCGGGTAACACGAAACGTGAGTTTTGCGTGAAATTAACACATGAAAGTAAGGTGATGAGACATATAGACACCATAATGATATTAATGAGCATGAAATAAAGTATGAATGTGGTAATGATGACACGGGGCTCGAAAGAATATGCCCGGAGTGACATAGGGTCCGAAAGGGTATGCCCGGAGTGATACGGGGCCTTTATGACATGCCCAGAGTGACACGGGGCCTATATGGCATGCCCGAAAAATAATCAAATGTTTAAAAAGGAATGGAACGTATATGGTTAACATGTCGGACACATGTGGCGTGTCGGGTACAAGTTGGGTACGAGAGTTAGAGTAAGTGGAAACTAGTTGATTATGTGCTATCTTTAAGCCATTTAACCATTCAAATTCTCTCTAATTCTTGTTACATGACTCGGGTATTCTTGTCTATCATCCATATACATTTCATTTCACTTATGATTGTTAGACATTTCTCTACTGGGCTAGTGAGCTCATCCTGACCATTTTAGGTACCCATCAAGGAGCATGATTATGGAGTGCTTGAAGTGCAAGCATTCATTATTTTGAAAGCTAAAGGAGGAGTTACATTATCATCTTAGAAGTAGTATTTTTGCCTAGATGACTTTGTAACTTGATTAACTCTTCTATTTTGACAATGGGTTGTAAACACACTTTAAACTTACGTACTTGTATATTTGGGTTATCCGGTACCCTTAGACTATTGTAACTTGTTGACTTTGACTTTTCTATATTTCATTTGGACTTTGACGTGGCCCATGGACTTGTTGACCGTCTACGTGGATTTTCTCAATAAATTATGCTTTAAAATTTCGAGGGCGTGACACACCAACTAAATGAAGCATTAATTTATGTTACTTATTGTTAAAGGGCTAAAACATCATGTGGCCGGGCAATAAGTATTACTTTTCTATCAAACTGGGTGTTCAATATATGGGAATATATGGGACCTCTATGTCCAAAATTAAGTTAGCAATTGTGCTTATAGCATTGCTCATTCATTTATGCATGTTTGAAATATCCTTCCGTTTTGAGGTCAGCAAGGAAGCCTCGCTACTCCCTTTGCTAACCCAAATACAGGAGGATTTTTTTTTCTTTTGTCTTTTTAAGTTTTAAGGACATAGCAATTTACATACAAAAAGATCTCTATGGCTACAATACACACCCCTTATTTGGGTGTACCATATGCACCTATTGTATGGTCTAGATTGTGCCACATCATCAACAATCGTAACATTTTTTAGGTTTTTCGTAACTTTTCAGCAATATGATTCGTAACATTTTCTATGATTCATAACATTTTGGTGTGTCTTGTAACTTTTACAAAAAAAATTCGTAACTTTTCCAAAAAATTCATAACGTTTCGCAAAAAATTGTAACTTTTTCAGGGGTGTATATCATACACACCCAAATAAGGGGTGTGTATTGTAGCTTTTTCCCTCAAATTATCCCTAGGGGCTTTTGGCACACAAGTTGATAGTCACTTACAGCTCTTTAATATTAATTGTCCACAGCTTTACCCAAAGGCGCCTAAAATTTGTGGTAATAATAGAAAATCACAAACACAAAAGAAAAAGTTATTGAAGCATCAAATTGCATAAAACTCTTATATATTTAGCATTTCCTTCTTGTGATCAACCTATAAAGGCATTATCTACATGCAACTAAGTGAAACCCAGAAGTTAAAATGCCGTTTTCAGAAATTAGAAAGTTTGTCGATTGATCCGCCAATTGAGATATATAAGCCATCGAATGTAGAGGAAGGAATGGAAAGTGAGAAATCCATGTGCGCATAAATTAAGGGTAGAGTAGGGTTTAGAACTTGGAAAGATGGATTTGCGTGTTGGTTGTATTGACGTTGTGATGTTGCCTTGAAGTGATGTTGCATTGAGGGAGTTCTCATTAATTAACGATGTATCACTTTTTTATTTTTTATAAACCAAAGTGCCTCAGACCAACTTGCACAAACTTCAGACTTATTCTCAACATACCCTCCCATAGCTCTTTCTACACTTGCATGTGAGTTGAGGTGGCCCAAAAAAATGCTTGACTAACATAATTGAACCTAAGACCTTAGAAGAACCAAGTCTCAAGCCCAGACAGCCAAAACCACCGGACCAACTCTTTGGGGTTAACATGATATGACTTAATTTGAAGTGTATTAAGAAAAGATATTTGGAGAAATTTAATATGCATCCCTAACAACTTCAACAAATTTTGAGTAAAAAATCCCAGTGAATATTGCACATTTTTAATTTTACACACTACATCTCTTTCAACAATCCAACAATGCTATCTATTTTATCCATTAGTTACTAAAATATTACTTTTTCCATTCCAAATTTTTGTCTAAACCAATAGAAGAAAGAGAGAGAGAAAGAAAGGTGGGGCTGGAAATGATTAGACAAATAGATTGGTGGTGAATAGTTCCTCGACAAATTCAGTGGGATTTCTTAAGGTACTATAGGTGAAGCTTTTTTACGAGGTGTTTAACTTTACCCAGCTCCTGGAGGGGTAGGTTTCTTTATTCCCTAGGTAAAATAGCTACACTTGGGGTATAGAGAGTCTGTTGCGCTTGCCATTAGGCCTTAGGTTTTGAAATTTCCTATGATGTGGGGACATGTGAATTTTTGATGAAGTGATGAGAATTGTTCATGTGATGGGTTTCCCATGTTTAAAAAGTGTCAGAAATGATCAATAGTTCTGAAAAACGTCTGGATTGTTTAAAAGATTTTTTTGGATTGTTTCAAGATAAAAAAAATCGCCTCATAGTTGATTTATTTTCTAAAAAGGTCATGGAAAGTCTACTAGCAGAAATGCCGCTAACAATCGGGAAAGTCATTTTTCCTTATAGCGTCCCTTTCGGTAACAAATTTGTGAAGCATGTCGTGAAAGTAATTGTCACGATTATCCAAAAATAATATAAGCTTTTACAATTACTTTCAATTATGGGGAAAAATTCAAAAAAAAAAACCCCATACTTTAACCTCAATGTCTCATCGCTCTCAAAGTTTAAAAATTATCAATTGCACTCTTGAACTACCATTCCATTATCAATTTCACTTCTGTCGTCCCAATCTGTTACTTACCTAATGGAAGACACTGAGGTGGACTTGGACGGAAGTAAAAAAACATTAGGGAGTAATTTTTGCGGGAAAGTCATTTGATGTGTCTCCCTCTCTCTCTCTCTCTCTCTCTCTCTCTCTCTCTCTCTCTCACACACACACACACACACACACACACAAAAAAAAAAAAAACAATCTCAAGCAAATTAGATACCCAGAAAAACTGTTTCCGAAGCCATTAAGAAAACTCTTCCCATACTGGCCATCAAAGACTGCTGTAGTCAATCCCGGAGGAACAAGTCCCCAATCAAGGCAGTCGTCGTGGTCTCCCCCATCATCTACACTTGCCACTGCCACCTCAACGAGACCGTCTCAAAATTTGACCGACTCGCCACAGCCCCAAACAAGAAGAAAAAGAACAACACCACATTCTCCTAAAAAAACCCCACCCCGACCTCTACCTGTCAATCACTCTTCTCTGACGCTGGCAATTGTCCTCTTCTGCCATAGACCTCTCCGGTAAAACCCATCATTTTTCTTTATTGAACCCTTCTAATTTTGTTGGGAATTGCTTGTTATGGAGTCAATCTCTGTTCCGAAAGAATCTACTCACCAATATGTAAATGGGTTTATATAGAACTTCAATTGCTAACAATAATACTATGGCACAACCATTAAAAGACCAGATTAACCATTCAGGTACAAAAGAGGATTCAATTTCTAACTATGAAAGTAGCATTTCCGGACCAAACAATGAGGAATCCCAAGTGTTTGGTAATGGGTTTATCAAATTGGATGAAGGAGCTATGCCGCACCAAATTATCACGGGGAAGTTTGTTTTCTGTTTGGGTAGTACTAGAACTCATACATCTGTAGTGGTTGTAGTTGTTGTGGTGGGCGGGTGGTGGGTGATGTGGAGAGGCGATGGGGAAGGAGGAGAGAGAAAGGGGAGGCAATGGAGAGAGAGAGAGATTTTTGAGTTTTTTTCCCCAATGAATTAACATTTTTTTACCTCCGTCCAAGTCCACCTCAGCGTCTTCTGTTAGGTAAATAACAAATTGGGACGGGAGGTGTGAAATTGATAACAGAATTATAGTTCAGGAGTGCCATTGATCATTTTTAAAGTTTGGGGGCGATGAGACAATGAAAGCAAAGTATGGAGGGTTTTTAAAATTTAATGTTCGTCAAATCACTCTAAGCTCAACAACTCCACGCATGGTAGTTCACATGTGCTCTTCCTTTCGGACTATAATAAAATCATGGGGAAGACATAGGTGTACTTGGGGTCACTCATGGGGAAGACATGAACTAGTCTCCCATAGGGCAACGGATTGACGACTCAATTTTTCCAACGAATCAGGATCCTCCCTGCTACGTTAACAACTATCATGTTCAACCTGTTTTTAGGCTCCTCTCAAGTCCATTATCATGATATTGACCCCCGACTGGAAGTTGGATTAATTTTCGGGATGTTATATACGACGAAGGTATAAGATTATATGGGGTAATATATGTAAGAGAGGAAAAACTCACAAAATTATTTCCCTTCTCCTATGAGATCAAATCCTCTTCGAATGGAGCGACCTTGATCCTACAGCATGAACAAACTCTTAGAGCACCCCCGCCTCTAGGCAACAAGGGCCCTCTGATGCCTAAGTTAATACTAACAAACTGGAGGATAAACGAAACGAGTGTGTAAGTATGACAATGGGTTTTAGCATACCTCTAGTGTTTTAGAGTCATATGTTTATATAGGCGATTAATTTGATCTCACATTCCCTATGGAATTATTCTCTATATGGAATCCTTCCAAACTTAGGATTTTCCCATATTGGGCAGCATAGCTTGCATGATTCTCTTTCCTTACTCGATAATGACTCTTGCCTAGATGGCCGCATATTGCTAATTCGGAGTTTTACCCTACATGGTAGTTCGCTCCTTATTTAGTATGTTGACTAGGTTTCTATCTCCGAGTAATATTGTGCATATCTTCGCAAGCTCAACTGATTGAGGAGATATCTTTGAATATTTCCTCCTTTCCATATCTTCGTGAGGAAAGTTTGTTACTAGGGTTTATCCCGCATTGGGCCATTCCTTCTGTGCCATCCGACGAGCAGGTTGACTTGGTTTATTACTGGATTATGGGCTTGGTGATCATTGGCATATTATTCTGTGTCACTTTCCTCGTGCATGGCACGTGGTAACCCAAGATGAGCTATTCTATTCGTCTTCTGTAGTCCTTGGAAAATACATCACACAATATATATGGAGGGTGGCCCCATAGTGATGTGATATTTACGAAGTGGGGATTAAGTGTACTTGGTTTGAATGATTTTAGTAATATGACGGCAATAAATAGTATTGGTTTGGATGGTAGTTTAAATGGGGGTATAAGTGGAATAATTAGTCATAAATACATGGCCTTGTTCATTTCATAGTTTTAGTTTAGTTTTGTAATCATTACACTCATTTCTCTTTATATCTCTCTCCACTCATTGCATTTTTTTTCAAAACTAAACTAAACTTAAACTACTATCCAAACCAATACTAGTCATATTTGGAGGGAAATACAGAGAACTTTTACTAGTCATAAACTAAATTAAAAAGTTCTTTGAATTTTGAAAAATTAGTGACATTTCACTAATATTTTTGGTTGCCAAAAGTGCTCGGCCAGATGTGAGGTGGTGGTCGGCTGGAGGTGGGGTTTTGATTTTTTTGAATTTTATGTTCGAAATTTAAATTCTTAAAAATTAGTGACACTTCACTAATTTTTTTGGCCGCCGGAAGTGCTCGGCCAGAAGTGGGGTGGTGGTCAGCGGGAGGTGAGGTGTTGATTTTTTTGAATTTTATGTTCAAAATTTTTTATTTTAAAAATTTAGTGACTTCAATAATTTTTTTGGTCCCCAAAAGTGTTCAGCAAGAGGTGGGGTGGTGGTCGGTTAGAGTGGGGTGTTGAATTTTTTGAATTTTATATTCAAAATTTGAATTTTTAAAATTTAGTGCACTTCACTTATTTTTTTGGTCGCCGGAATTGCTTGGCCAGAGCTGGGGTGGTGTTCGGTAGGAGGTGAGTTGTTGATTTTTTTGAATTTTATGTTCAAAATTTTAATTTTTAAAAATTAATGACACTTCACTAATTTTTTTGTCTTTATGTTCAATTGCAAAACTTCATTGTCCTTCCTTTTAAAAATGTCAAATGTTTTTTATTTTTATGTTCAATTGCAAAAATTCCTTATCCTTCCTTTTAAAATTGCCAAATGTTTTGGATTTTTGGCTAATTGGCCTAGTATAAGGATGTAAAAAACTGTTAAAAGAACAAATTCGCCTTTTGCGTGTCCGTATTACAATTTACGCGTTTGTCACTTAATTAAATAGAAAACTTATTAATTTATTACCCTTGTCCAGAAATAAGCTATAATAACTAATTGCAATATTTTTTTAAAAAAACTAAATACTTATTATATATGATAAAACATTTTTGTAAAAATTTGGCAATGTATATGTTAAAATATTTAATTGTAATTTTCGTATACAATTCATTTCACAATTTTTTTTTATTGTATCACTACACCATATATAGTAAATGAAACAATGGACAAAATTCAAGTGTCATAATTTGACTTTCCATTTACACTTTAAGTTTTTCGAACAACGTCAGTTTTCATTTATTTTTTCTTGTTAAAAAATATCAATTTTATTTTACTTTGTCTTGTTAAAATATAGTTTACAACAAGTACTGTTATTTTGTTAAAAAAAAAAAAAAGTAGTACTACAACCTGAGGAAGAATAATGGACCTGAGTATGGGGCCAAGAGGGAAAGGTAAAGGGGTATTATTTTAGGCAATTGCGTAATTTTGACCGGGGTATTGGGGGATGTTAAATATGGATACCACTGGGTTATCCATAAATAACATCCATGCAGGGGTGATATTTAGTCCAGGTGATAAACAACACACCTGCACTTTTTGTTAGCAAACCATTCCATATGTGTGGGTCCTGACATAAATAACACTATCAATATTTATTCCCCCCCACCCACCCACATAACGCCCTATCCAAACGGGCCCTGATACTTTTAGACCTTGTTGGGCCCAAAGTGTCCCTATAGATTCACTTCCTACCACCTGTTTACATATAAAATTAACAAATTCAATAATTAATTGACACGTAATGGGAAAAGCCAAACGTTGGCAATTACTCGTCAATACAGATACACTGGATTAAAAGAACATATTTGAATAAATACGATGTCGTATCGTGTTCAAATGTAAAAACAGTTATTGGCAGTTTCAAACCATCGTTATTGGAAAGAATTGACCTCGAAGTTATGGAATTAACTGCTAAACATATAAGTTTCACGTGTGAACTTGGGAAGCAAGGCAAATTAACAGTTATAACACGTGGAGTACTTATAGAAATGTAGTTATTCATCTTAACGTCTAAATCATTTGAGTTTGTTTAAACAACTGTATAGATTCAAAATCAAAGCTTTTGGAGGAAGAATTAGAGGAATTCAAATCCAGACGTGGAGGAAGGAGCAACTGCCAACTCGAGGAGTGGAAGTTAGAGTTCGAAGCAAGCCAGTGTTTAAATTCATTGAGCGGGAAGTTTGAATTGCAAGCAGCGTCTATAAATAGAAGAAATTGAAGAAGTAAAGCCCCCGGACAAATCTTCAACAAACAGCTATCAAAAAACTGATGCTTGGTTTGTTCATTGGCAAAGTAGTTTAGGATTTCGAGCTCAGTTCGAATTAGTCTAGGATCTCGAACACAGTTCGAAGTAGATTAGGAAGTAGATTAGGAAGTAGTTAGGATTAATCTCGATTGTTCCTGTAACAATCAACCGTTCGAAGTTCTTGTATTTGAAATTGGAGACAAATTTCGAAGTAAGTTTACCTTTGATTATTTAATTGAAGTATCTTGTTTCTCTTTTGTTCTTCGATTTCCTAAGTTTGTTGGTTTATATTTCTTCACTTGTTGAAAAAATCCTCTTAATTGAGGTAATTGAATCAATAAAACACAATCGCCTGATTAGATTTGGTTTTTTCCAAAGTTAATCTGAGGGAGGAGATTGAGACTCTCTCTGGCACGCTCGCACACAATTATTTTCCATTGCAAAGAAGTAAAAGAACCAAACACCACCGCTCTAAAAACAGACTTGCGTGTGCAATGTTGAATGTCATAAAAGACTTAGGCCTCCTTTGGGTAAAAAATGGGTTTTTGATTTTTTGGTTTTTCTATTTGTCTTTATTCAATTTTTTTCGCATGAAGATTTTGTGGTTTCTGAATTCCTCTCGGTGATACGAATCTAACAAGTATAAATTTATGGTCAAAACTCAAAAAAAAATTTTAATAAAGCCAAAATAGGTGAGTTATTGGCCAATAATCCACTTATTTTGGCTTTATTCAAAAAAATATTTGGTTTGACCATAAATTTATACTTGTTAGATTTGTCTTGTCGAGAGAAATCCAGAAACCACAAAATCTTCATGCAAAACTAATGAATGCAAAAAAAATTTGAATAAGGACAAATGAAAACACCAAAAAATCAAAAACGAGTTTTTTACCCAAAGGAGGCCTTTCTTAACACCAATTGGTTATAGAGAAATGGTGAAAAAGCGGTCCAACACACCTCGTGAGAATATTAGCCACACCAAGATTCATGTTAATGGGATGTCGTTTAAAATGTTTTCTAAAACATTTATCTCTAAAAATAAAATAAAAAACAGGACAAGAAAATATTGCAACACTGGTAAAAATTCATTTTGTTATAGATAAATGTGTTTCAAGAACTTGAGAACACATTACACAACACCGGATTAATTAAAAAAAAATTGATGAGCCTAGTACTCTTGCTGATGTGTAATCATCAATGGTCCAAATTATGAAAATAGAAAGGGCCTGAAAACAAGTTGGACAAGACCGTCGAGTCTTTTAAAGGAGTGGAAAGGATCCTGATCTTTTTTCAACAAACTAAGGATAGGATGCTAAATCCTGTTGAGGGATTTAGCTAGTTTCGCAATTTTATGGACAGATTGGAAGGCAAGAAACGAGCTTCTTTTTCAAGGCTTGACCCCCTAAATGGGATGAGATGGGAGATCTTATTAGGTTCAGAATAGCATGTTGGTTTAATTTAAAGCTATTTCTGGATCGAGGGGAATATCTCACAATGACAATTGTATTCAGGCTTCTTGCCCTTGTCAGCTCATTGTAAGGTGTTTCATATATTTGTGGTTTTAGCATTGGTTGAATGCTAGAGGAGTGATCGACGAGGAGAGGACTTTTTTCAATTTCTCTATTGTACTGTGTTGATTGCTTGTCAACCTTTATTTTTTTCATCTTTTTCTTTTTGTTTGCCTGCGTCATGTGTGGTTTGCTGCTGGTATCCCATTTTGGTTCTCTAGCTCATTCTTTGCCGACGTTTTGGCTTACTGTATCTTTTCCTCATGGTTTATAAAACAAATTCCCTTTTGCTGATCCAAAAAAAAAATAGGGATAGGATGCATTGTAGGCATGTAAAATTTTTGGCCTATCACAAGTTGTCACGTGTTGCAAGGCCTAGCAAATAGGGCATAACAAATGGTCAATCAAATACTGTCAAATGTCCATAGGTCAAAACTCCAAGAACAACAAGTGGTCAACCAAATGTTGTCATGCGTTTTACAAGTCCAAAGTCCAAGCACATTAAGTGGCCAATCAAATATTGCCACATGTCTATAAGTCAAAGGTCAGAGATATGTAAAAAAAAGACCAATTAAATAGTGTCATATGTCAAAATAACACAGGCTGTGTTTGGTTTGTATTTTAGTTTAATTTTGATGATGTAACCAAGTGTAATGAGTAGAGAGAGATAGAGAGGGAAATGAGGAAAATAATGATATCAACAAAACTAAAACCCCTTACCGAACGGGCCACAGTTATTTATTTATCTAGTCTGGACAATCAAATTATGTCACTTGGTGTAATAAATTTTATATCTCTTCATATATATTATCTTTGTTAAATAAATAAGAAGAAAGATATTTATTAAATTCTATTTATTTTCTTTTTAAATCAAATGAGAAAATAATAGAGAGACAAATATGGAAAGAATTGTAGTTTGTCATAACTCTTGATGCAGACTGGGTTGCATCAACGTGGATGAACCGGTTGCGTCCACGTAGGCCTAAAAAGGCCTAAGAATCAACGTTGTCAAAATGGGCTGAATTTCGCACAGTCCATTGGAATCGGCCCAAGGGTCAGTAGTCATTTTGCTTCGCAAGATGGTGCACGATGGATTTCGGATGTTCGTCGCTGTTTAGGCCCCGAAAAGACCAATTTTGCCATTTATAGTACTATTTAGATCGCTAATAACTTTTGATAGAAAAATCTGTTTTATTTGCCGTTTATTTTGGCAACCTTATAATTCTTTCCAGTTTCTGATTTATTAGTCCAATCAGAATTTTTCTTTTTTTGGTAATTTTTGTATTTATTCCGATTTAAGTTTGATTAGTGACCTTAAAGGTTTCCTAAGTTAATTAAGGTTTCTTTCACCTTATTTATATGCTTGTAAGCCTAATGGCAGAATTGGGTTGTTAATGAATTAAACAAAACGCAGTTTATACTTCCATCTCTTTGCTTAGTTTATGAAAGCACTCTCCAGGGCCATCTTATTGTTCGTGTTCCTCTTGCATGATCAGTTTCGTTTCCATAGGCTGTGTTGCATCAACTCTCCATCTAGCATCTCTTTGAATAGAGGCGCCCTCTCCCGTATTTGATATTCAAGCTTTCATCAGAGCTATGATCAGAGAATCCAAAGCACTTCATAATTCTCCAAGTCTACATCAAGTAAGACAGATCTTCAAATCAAATTTTAAAAACTCTGAAAAACATTCACGTCACATCATCTTCTTTTTCTCAAACCTCGGTATCAAGCTATCAAGCCCTCGTTCAACATTATAATAGAATAATAAAATGATTATTTTCTTTCATCAGAAATTGTTACAGAGATTGTAAATCTTAATTTTGATAAATCAATAAAATTGACTTTGTTTAGCATATTTCCAATTTTTCCGCAGACTCGAAATTTTGTGTAAAACTTTGAGATTCTAACTTTTTTTCAGGACATTATTATTTCACTTTTTATTTTTCTCTTTTCAATTCAACCCATAATCATTACAACTTTTGTTTTTGTCAAATAAAAAAAGTAAGATCAAATAAAGTACACAAATTATGTAACGGGATATTTTGGTACGGTCTAAAATAGAATACGGGACCAATGTTTAGCGACGAAGGAGGTAGAAGTTACAAAAAGTCGGGATATCATATGATGAAACCTGAAGGGTTGATCAAATAAAGCACACTAGCTAATTATATAAAGGGTTATTTTGGTGCAGCCTAAGAAAGAATACGGGACCAATATTTAGCGACGAAGGAGGTAGAAGTTACAAAAAGTCGGGAAATCATGTGATGAAGCCTGAAGGGTTGATCCAAACATGGCATTACAATAGTCAATGGTTGCCTCGAAGTCAAGAGGTCAATTTTGCCACCCTAGGACTCAAGGCAATGTATCTGTTAACATCATAAGGTCATCAATCATCCTTAACCGTATTGCCTGGTTTGTCGTACTAATTTGTTTTTTACGTGAAAGGATGAGTATTTTTATGGACAACCATAACAAGAAACATTTTTCAAAAAATAAAAAAGAAAAAAATGAATTTATTCAGTCTCCCACAACGCGACGTACGCATTCTTGCATACACTCGTCTTTAGGGTGGTTTGGGTAAATTGAAAAAAAATTGTTTTTTTTGTTTTTTTTGATTTTGTCCTTATTCAAAAAAAAAAAAAAAAGATTAGTTTTCGGTTGATTTTTTGTGGTTTCTTAGCTTGTTTCGACAAGAGGAATTTAAAAAGTATAAAATTATTAATCAAACTTAAAGTTTTGTGAATAATGACGAAAATTTTAAGTTTGACTAATAATTTTATACTTTTTAGATTCCTCTCGTCGAGACAAGCCAAGAAACCATAAAAAATCATCATCTCTTTCTCAAAACTTGGTATCAAGCTATCAAGCCCTCGTTCAACATTAGAATAAAAGACTAAAAGGTTTATTTTCTTTCATCAGAAATTGTTACAGAGATTGTAAATCTTAATTTTGATAAATCAATAAAATTGACTTTGTTTAGCATCTTTCCAATTTTTCCGCATACTCGAAATTTTGTGTAATACTTTGAGATTCTAACTTTTTTTCAAGACATAATCATTTCACTTTTTATTTTTCTCTTTTCAATTCAACCCATAATCATTACAACTTTTGTTTTTGTCAAATAAAAAAAGTAAGATCAAATAAAGTACACTAATTATGTAACGGGATATTTTGATACTGTCTAAAATAGAATACGGGACCAATGTTTAGCGACGAAGGAGGTAGAAGTTACAAAAAATCGGGATATCATATGATGAAGCCTGAAGGGTTGATCAAATAAAGCACACTAATTATATAAAGGGTTATTTTGGCATTATAAGAGCATCTCCAACCAAGCTCTATTCCTCCTAAATAGAGGCCAATTTCACACAATTGCACTCCAACCAATCTCTATAATGGGTCTCTATTTTAGAGACTCAAAATTGAGTCTCTATATTTGGAGGTTTATCTCTATTTTGGAGGCTCATCTCTATTTGTACTATTCACCTTTTTGCACTTTTAAAATTCCCATTTTGGATCAGATGCTCTCTCCTTTTGGATCAGATAGTAGTGAAGGTGCATGGTGGTATGTTTTTGCAAAGATGTAGTAAAGCGTTGGAGACCATCTGTTGAATCCGCAGGGCCTCCATACGCCAATATTCGGAATGCACTAGTTACCTTTTGTAGAGTGGACAATCCTAATCTACCAAGACCATCCCTCTTTTGCATGAAATAAGTGTCATGGTTCTTCACAGCATCAACAATACGAAGGAAAAGAACAATACGAAGGGAGTTTTTGGAGGGAAATTTGGGAGGGATTGTAAGTCTAATTGTGGAGGGAGTTTTTTAAAGGGAAATTTTAGAGATAAAAATAGAGGTTTGTGATTGGAGTGGATGGAAATAGTGAAAGTCTCCAAAAGATTTATTTGGATTAAACAAATATGAAAATAGAGATTTGAGCCTCTATTTTGGTTCCTTGCATTGGAGATGCCTAATGGTCATTGGTTGCCTCGAAGTCAAGAGGTCAATTTTGCCACCCTAGGACTCAAGGCAATGTATTTAATCTGTTAACATCATACGGTCATCAATCATCCTTAACCCTATTGCCTGGTTTGTCGTACTAATTTGTTTTTTACGTGACAGGATGAGTATTTTTATGGACAACCATAACAAGAAACATTTTTCAAAAAAGAAAAAAGAAAAAAATGAATTTATTCAGTCTCCCACAACGCGACGTCCGCATTCTTGCATACATGCGTCTTTGAGGTGGTTTGGGTAAATTGAAAAAAATTAGTTTTTTTTTTTTTTTTTTTTGTTCTTATTCAAAAAAAATTTTGTATTCGTTAGTTTTCGGTTGATTTTTTGTAATTTCTTTGCTTGTCTCGACAAGAAGAATCTAGAGAAATTTAATTAGCCATCCTCTTTCAATAATACCCTTAGGATGCCACCCTATGTCTTTTGAATCTTTATGATTCCACCCTGTAATTTGAATTTGGACCATTATGCCCCTATTATGTATTTTATTAGTGTATTATATAATATTAGTATATTATGTAATTGTAATTTATGATCCTGCAAATCGTCAGGTCCTATTTTATTGATATTTATGGGGCAATCAATTCTCCTATAAATCCGGCGAAGCAATCATCCAGGATTACATTCCATTATCATGCCTTTCTCTTTGAATATTTTTGTTCCCCTTTCCATAACTTAAGGAATTTTTTAATTTCAAAATTTTCAGTCCTATACAAGTGTATAACCAATGTCATGCAGCTAATTTTCATTCCACCATCTATAATCCACTGATCCATAAGGCATTTTGTGGGTAGCAAAGAGGTTGGAAGCAAAAAATTACATCAAACAGAGTTTGTTGTTATACCATATTTAATTCTGGTATACCATAAAACAAAATTGAATGGTCGAAAATGCTACCATTTAGTGGTTGAATCTGCTACCATTAAACACACCAAATGTGTCAGGAATATGGTGATTCACCTACACCATAAAATGGTTAAGTAAAATTTCCTATGTAAATATGGCAAATGACCACACCATATAAGATTTTTTGGTAATAGTGGCAGTTGCTCAACCATTCACAAACAAGTTAATGCTAACATGAACAAACTAAACAAGTCTACTTAAATCATTCATCAGGAACTTAATACAAGTATTAGAACTCCCTAGCCCATAAAAAATAACCACCACCAAGTACTTATAACATGTGACCAATCATTCACCATAAACTTAATTCTACCTAGCCTGAAATGAAAAAAACCAAGTTCTAAGTTGGTCAGGGAACAGAACTTTCGAAATCACTGTCCCCTCCTCGACAGACTTGTTTAGCTTCTTGGAGATTGCATTTCCACCATCTTCGTTTACAACACCATCATCCTCGGCATCGTCTCTTGCAATTTTTTTCCTGCATCATCCACCAGATACTAAACAAAAAGAAAAAACCAAACAAATCAAACAAAAAATTCATGGTATACACTATACAGTCGGCACTCAACAAATCAAAACACGGTAAACCAATTTCACCCATTTTCAAGGGCAGGTATACTATTACCTTCGATTGTTTTGGATTTTTCCATAAAACCATGATCAAACCACTTCTGGAAAAATGGATTTTGATCCCAAAAAGTTAACCTTGGTAGATTGTTAAACCATAACTAATTTATAGATAACCCCTGTTTTCAAAAGATCACAAATGGGAGGTTAAAAATGGGGTACAAACCATAATTTCATACTATGAAACTTTTATAGAACATCAATGATTTATCTCATGCCAAATCAAAAACCCATGACCAAGTCATATGTAATACATACTGTATACAAATGGAAAATTCATAATCCATGGCATCACAACAAGCCATGCTAAATAACAGAAAGTACTAGGATCGATTTTCCTTTTGTTTCATGATCACAAAAGGTTGATCTATGACGAATAATCGATGTTTACGGTACAACGATTCACCATACCAAGACCATCAATAGAACAAACCATGGATATCCTCTAATCCATGACAATATACGTCAGAATGTAATTCATTTTTAGAATGCCCATCAAAACAATGGCATATTAATAATACATGTTCTAAAAACCCCTAATTTTTCAACCCATGATAAAAACAAAAATCATACACCATAAACAACCATGTATCTAAAATAGACTTGCAAGCCATGGTTAACCACCTCTATACTATCCAAAATCCATGAAAAATCGTTGTAAAATACACGTATTGCACAAAAAGCATAGTCGATTTAGTAACACCAACAAAAACATGGTGTACTGTAATGTTCAGTAGAAAAGTAGAAAACTTACGAGCCATGACTCAGCCTTGTTCTCGTTGACCGGTTTTGTGTTGCCGCTATTTTTTTCCACCGTCATCGCTCCCTCAACCTCTTTCCATGGTTTAAACCAAGACCATCAATAGAACAAACCATGTAGCGTTTTGGTTTGGGGAGTGGGTTGGGTTCCACCGAGAAATCATGGATTCGGGATGGTCCGGGTAGGGTATTGGTTTTCACCGAAGAAGATGGGATAGTACGATTTGGGGAGTGGGTGGGGTTTCACAGGAAAATCTGGGATTTGGGATGGTTCGGGTAGGGTTTGATTTCCACTGAAGAAGACAGGATCAGGGCGATTTGGGGATGGGTTTCGGTTTCACCGAAAAATCAAGAATTGGAGAAGGTTGGGACGGTTTTGGTCCTCTGTACTCTCTCACCGAAAAAATAGGAATTTGGGATGGGTTTTGGTATGACAAAGCTATCATAATACTCATTAACCAACTAATAATATGGAGAGTTTCTGGCCCGAAATTAGTGGGATGTAAAGCATTAATTTCCCGATAGTTTTGTGGGACTACTAATATTTTCTAAATCCTGTTAATAATATATAAGAAATTTAAAAAGGGAAAAACAAAAACAAAGGGTTTTTTCGGTATTATTTAAATCTCAAGATTATATCATAAACATTCAAATCCCATAGGATGGGATCCTAAGGATTTTATTTATTTGGGATGGTGAATTAACTCACCCAAGAATCTAAAAAGTATAAAATTATTAGCTAAAAACTTAAAGTTTTGTGAATAATGACGAAAACTTTAAGTTTGACTAATAATTTTATATTTTTTAGATTCCTCTCATCGAGACAAGCCAATAAACCACAAAAAAAATCAACTCAAAACTAACGAATACCAAATTTTTTTTGAATAAGGACAAAACCACAAAAACCAAAAGACTAATTTTTTCAATTTACCCAAACCACCCTGAACATTAGGAGTAGGAAAATGTTTTATTCTTCTAAAGTTAAGGTTTCGTCGTAAGAATGTTCAATGGTTCATCATACTACCAAGCAATGTACAATAATTAGTTTTTTGGTTTTTAGTTTTACAAAAAAACTAAATTATTCCATTAATTTGTTTTATTAAACTAGTTTTTTATATATTTAGTTTCGTAAAAAAACTAAATTATTCCACTAACTAATTTTTTGACTTTTTAATTTTTTTAAAAAATTAAGTAATTTTTTGTTAGTAAAATAAAATAATTTTTAAATTAAAACAAAACAGTTTTTTTAGCGGAACGGGGCTAACTCTACATCAACACCCACGTGCAAAAATTTCACGAGCTATATATACATCCAAATCAGTGATCAAAAAAAGATATAATACATCCAAACCCATATGTCAAAATAAGTCAAGCGTGGGTCCCATTCCCGGGCCTAACTGTTTGACAGTGGCTCTCTATTTCTCACTTTAATTCGGATAGTATTATCCGATCTCTATTTATGTTCACATCCCCAAACCCAAAATCTACTGCAAATCCACAAACACCACCATGGATACCCCAATTCCAATCCTCCTAATATCCCTCCTCCTATCATCACTACCTCTGTTCTCAATCTCATCACCACATGATACCTTACCCACATCCTCATCCCTCTCTATACCCAACCTTCTAACTTCCCCAAACGGAGTCTTCACCGCCGGCTTCCACTCTGTCGGCCAAAACGCCTACTGCTTCTCCATATGGTTCACCGAACCCACCTCCGACGGCAGTCTCACCGTTGTTTGGACGTCCAACCGCGACCAACCCGTCAACGGCGAACTCTCGAAGCTCTCTCTCCTCAAATCCGGCGACCTCATACTAACCGACGCGGCCCAGTTCACCGTCTGGTCAACAAACACCAAATCAATCCCACCACTCCAATTAAAACTCCTAAACACTGGTAACCTTGTTTTAAGGAAACCAAATGGTACGATTATCTGGGAGAGTTTCGATTCACCGACGGATACCCTTCTTCCAAACCAACCCATGACACGAACTGCAAAACTCGTCTCCTCTCGAAGCCAAACCAATATCTCAACTGGGTTCTACTCCTTCTTCTTCGACGACGACAACGTCCTGCGTTTACTGTTCGACGGGCCGGAGATATCCAGCGTTTACTGGCCGGATCCGTGGAAGAATAGCTGGGAAGCGGGTCGGTCCACGTACAACAGCAGCAGAAGGGCGGCGTTTAATTTGTCTGGGTACTTTCGTTCGAGTGATGATTTGATTTTTAAGGCTTCGGATTATGAGGTAGTGGGGGTTTGGAGGAGATTGAAGATGGATGTGGATGGGAATGTAAGAATGTACAGTTTGGACGAGAAAAGGAGGATTTGGAGTGTTACTTGGCAAGCCATACGCCGGCCGTGTCAGAACCACGGACTCTGTGGCCCTAATGCTATCTGTAACTACAATTTTCCACACTTGACTAAGGATCGGAGATGCTCTTGCTTACCCGGGTAAAGTTTCCTATTGAAGTTGCATGAGATTTGAATAATTTTGATAATATTTGCGATAGCTGCAGATACGTATTTGTAAATATATAGATCCAGATTCGGTTTCAAGTTTTCGATTTCAGGTTTTACTATAAAAAAAAAAAAATCATAAATTTGATCTTCGATAGCTGTGAAATTATGATTGAGGTTTAGAAATAGCCAGTACTGTTTAATCTTTTTAAAAAAAAAAAAAAAAAAAAGAGCTGAAAAGATCAACTTTGCAAATGTTTAAAATCTAAAGGGTTATTTACCGAGACTCCTTGTAAGTTCTCCTTTTTTTACCAAGCGCTGCCTATAAGAATTTAACCTACCACGAACTCCCTTATCTTCCAAAATTTTACCAAGACCACTTCTATCACTCTTCTATCTATAACCGTCTAGAATCGTAAGTTTTTTTTATTATCCAAACCGTTCTACTTGTTTAAGACATGTTTTTAAGGGTACCTTGAAAAATTATTTAGATCAAGCACTATCTGGTCATATTTGAGACAATTTCTTGTCAGTGCCCTTAAAAGCATGTTTTAACCAACTTGAATTGGTTGGGTCATGTTTTGAGATTCGAGACGGAATAGTGAAGGAAAGGGTCTTAGGTAAAGTTTTAGAAAATAGAGGGGGTTCGTGGTGAGTTAAATTCTTGTAGGATGTATGGTGAAAAACGTGAGCTTATAAAGGGTGTTCCAGTAAATAACCTAAATCTAAAATATGATCAGATAAGCACCTCAAATATGATCAGGTGGTACCCTACTCCCAATCAAAACGGGCCCATGCAACCTATGTGGCATGCGCCACATTGTATTGAACAGAGGACCCCACGCTCAAAAGGTGTGTTTTGATTGACCGCGTGATAGTCGGATGCCACATGATGCCTGCTCAGCAATAAAAAACTTCTCCTCCTGCACGCCATAAGTCTTGTTTTGTTCCAAAGGGGTACACAAACAGTTTTAAGTTCATAGCTAAAAATTAGTACTCCGTTTTGTTAACAGCATCGTCATCCCATCTTTCACATGTTGGAAACTAAACTGCAAAGGAAAATCATAAAATGAGTCATTCATATTCCACCTTTTTTAAAGGGATTATTACCTTTAGGTCGAGAAAAAAGATGTCTATTTGCTACTAATATTAGTCATTTTTTTTAATTATCATTAAGGTATGTCACTTTTTTTTGGAGTTTAGATTTAGGGTGCATCCTATTATAGGACTTTAGTGGTTTAGGCACTTTCATAGAGTACCCTAGGATTTTAGACACTTTAATAGGGTACCCTAGTCGTAGGGGTACCCTAGAGTTTATGTTTAGGGTGTACATTTCTATTATAGGATTTTAGTGGTTTAGGTACTTTCATAGAGTACTCTAGGATTTTAGACACTTTTATATGGTACTCTAGTCGTAGGGTACCCTAGTCATAGGGGTACCCTAGAGTTTAGGTTTAGGGTGTACTCTTTTATTATAGGATTTTAGTGGTTTAGGCACTTTTATAGAGTACTCTAGGATTTTAGGCACTTTCATAAGGTACCCTAGTCGTAGGGTACCCTAATTATAAGGGCACCCTAGTCATAAGGTACCTCGGGTACCCTAAAGTTTAGGTTTAGAGTGTACCTTCCTATTATAAAGTTTTAGTGGTTTAGACACTTTCATATGTATCGCTTTGACTTGATGAAAATTTTTTAGAGTTGGTTTTGAATTGATGGTAATTATGGGATCCAATGGTGACTTGATGCTAAATGTTCCTTTTTTATAAGTAGCGAGCTAAAGTAAAAAAGTGACTAAAGATATAATTTCGTTCAACATTGGAGTAATCAATTAAGTTTTCCTTTTTCTAAATATATAATACATTATAGAAATTGATTGAGGATGCCAAAGAGCCCAATTTGGGAGCTTCATTTTCCAATTCCAGATTTTGCATTATTGAATTGTGGCTGTTCTAGAGCCTTGGGTGGGAATGTATATTTTCATTAGGCATTCTCAAAACCACATTATACAGACACATTCTTAAAACCACACAATCCAGACACAATTTGAGAATCAGCATTTGGAGTGACTTTTGCATGCACTCTCATTTTGTATTGTCCTTTTCGCCTACAGGCGAAAAGACTGAATTACCTTGGACTTTTATGGACCAATTTGCGCTTACATTTTCTAATTTGTTTTGTAAATGTTACGATTTTTATGGTTAATTTGTTTGTCTAATTTTTGTAAGCTATATGGTTTCTACTACATAATTATGTACAAATTTGACCTCGCCCTCTATGATTTATTTTCTGTTTCCATCACAAAATAATTTTACCTTAGTGTGTATTTGTGAAAGAGATCGAGTGTATCAGCACTTACTAATCAATATGTACACTATGAAGTTACATGCCTTTTCATTTACATTTGAGGAAACTATATAATCAACAATTTGAATCTCATGAGTATTCTTTCGAAATTAACTTCAAATTACGGAATTCATTCAATTTTAAGCAAATAAGATGACATACCAAACTAGGAGCCTATTATTTTTTGCATCTTATAGTTTGGATTGTGAATTATAGATCTATGTGGATTATGGTCAAAATAAATTATACATTTGTAAAGTGTTCAACACATGTGCATAATAGATTTTGCACCAAGGTAAAGTTTAGGACGATAATAATCAAACTAGATTATGATTAATTTTTTTATTATAATGCTCATGCTTATTTGTTATGGTCACCTGTTTAGCCATATTTTTTTTCTAGATATTGTTAATGAAACCATCTTTTATTCTCATACTGGTTTCACGAATTATAGAAAAATTTAGAAACACTTGGTACTTTAGTTCGTTACCCATTGTATATCATGGGGACAACCTAAAAATATGCATATTGTGTTATAGTGGTTGACGCTTTTGTTACAGTAGTGTTTTGCATATAACTCTAATACAATTATTGGCTAACTCTCAATCAGGTACAAGGCAAAAAATGTTATGGATTGGTCACTCGGATGTGAACCTGAGTTCAAACTCTCTTGCAAGCCGGCCGAATCCCGTTTCATCATAGTTCCTCATGTCGAATTCTACGGCTATGATATAAAATACCACCCAAATTACACCTTGGAAAACTGTGAGAAAGTATGCTTAGAAAGCTGTAATTGCTACGGCTTCAATTACAAATTGGAAAATGGTCAGTATAATTGTTTTCCCAAGCTAAAGTTGCTCAATGGGCACATATCCCCGGGATTTAGTGATCCCACCTATTTAAGGTTGCCCAAGTCCTTCATCCTTCCTCTGGGAAATCAAGAACAAGAAATCGGATTACAATGCCCCCCGCAGCCACCTAACTTGGCACTTGATAGAGCTTACAAGAAACCCAAACAAAATGGAACGTTGCAATTTATGGTTTGGTTCGCATTTGCATTTGGCGGAGTTGAAATCATTTGTGTTTGTTTTGTATGCTTGTTTTTGTACAAAACCCAAAAAGGTTCAAGTGAAAACGCACAAGGTTACCTTCAAGTTGCGAGTGGGTTTAGAAAATTCACCTATGATGAGCTGAAGAAGGCGTCAAGAAATTTTACTGAAGAAATTGGAAGAGGAGGTGGTGGAGTTGTGTACAAAGGTATATTATCCGACCGTAGAGTTACAGCAATCAAGCGACTCAACGAGGCTAATCAAGGGGAAGCAGAATTCTTAGCAGAGGTAAGCATCATTGGGAGGGTTAACCACATGAATTTGATAGAGATTTGGGGATACTGCGTTGAAGGAAATCATAGACTTTTGGTTTACGAGTACATGGAACGGGGATCGTTAGCAGAAAACCTTAGTTCCAATAGCCTTGATTCAGAGAAGAGGTTTAATATCGCTGTTGGGTCTGCAAAAGGCCTAGCTTATCTGCACGAAGAGTGTTTGGAGTGGGTTCTCCATTGTGATGTGAAACCCCAAAACATACTATTGGACTCTAATTTCAAACCAAAGGTTGCAGATTTCGGCCTCTCTAAGCTAGTAAACAGAGGGGGTGGTGGTAAGAATTCGAGCTTTTCCAGAGTGAGGGGGACGAGAGGCTACATGGCTCCTGAGTGGATTTCCAACTTCCCAATCACATCCAAAGTTGATGTTTATAGCTACGGAGTGGTGGTGTTAGAGATGGTCACGGGAAAAAGCCCGATGACAACAGGCAATGAAGTGTCTAGGAATACGGGGGAGATGGAACAAAGAGGCCTGGTTAAGTGGGTGAGAGAGAAAATGAATGGGAATGCAGGAAAACATTTGTGGCTTGAAGAGATCATTGATCCAGTGATGAAAGGGAAATTTGATTTGAAGATGATGGAAATATTAGTGCAAGTGGCATTGGAATGTGTAGAGGAAGATAACAGTGCAAGACCCACTATGAGACAGGTTATTGAGAGGCTGCTACCTCATGAAAACAATGAATATTTGCAAGCAAAGATGGGTAAAACATTGGCTTGAAAGTGAGGGAAAAGGTTTGAGTTTTGGGTTCTCATCATTTCGTTTCAGACTTTCAGTTTATGCATTATCATAGAGTTTAGCTTTTTGTATATTTATGTATTATTTTAGTATGCTATAGCATTGTGTAAATATTTTGTTTTCATAGTGGTGTGTTCTTGATAGAATTAAGAAGATTGTGTTAGTGGTAGTTTGCATGAAGCCTTCTTGGAATTCAAGTACAACTTTCTGTGACGATGAGAAGTGCGTTGCCAATTCAATGGCATTGTCAATTGCCCAAAATATAAACCGAATTGGTGTTTCCTTTTTTGAAGCCTCGTCACAAAAGCGATTTCCTTAATTGTCCCTTCAAAAATTAAGTATTTACAAGTAATCTTAACTTCCCATTAAATAAATGTTATGGGAAAATAATAATCGGTTAGAAACTACTCATCATAACCACCACCCCATTATCTCCACCTCTCCTAAAAATGTGTGCATACTTGGTGTGTGCCAGCCCTCTAGTTTGAATAAAGGCAAAAACAAAGGTGCATCTCCAAATGAGTGCACCCAGAAGTGACAACACACTAGGATACCTCCAAGTTACAAGCGGGTTTAGGAAATTCACCTACGACAAGTTAAAGAAAGTAACGGGAAATATTAGAGGAGAAACTGGAAGAGGAGGTGGTGGGGTCGTGTACAAAGCTGTAGTACCGGATCCTAGAGTTGCAGTAATAAAGTGACTCAACAAGGCTATTTGAGGGGAAGTAAAATTCTTAGAAAAGGCAAGCACCATTGGGAGGGCTAATCATATGAAATTGATAGAGATTTGGGGATATTGTGTTGAGGGAAATCACAGGATTTTGGTGTACAAGTAGATGGAGCTCTGATCGTTAGCAGAGAATCTTGTTTCTAGTACCCTTGATTGGGAAAAGAGGTCGGAGATCACGGCAAGGTCTACAAAAAGGCCTAGCTTATCCCCACAAAGAGTGTTTGGAGTGGGTTCTCCATTGCAATGTGAAGTCTCAAAACGTACTATTGGATTCGAGCTTTTCCAGAGTGAGGGGGACGAGAGGTTACAAGGCACCTAAGTGGATTTCCAACCTCAATCACATCTAAAGTTGATGTTTGTAGCTACGGAGTGGTGGTGTTAGAGTTGGTCACGGGCAAGAGCCCAATGACAACAGGCGACCAAGTGTCCAAGAACATAGGGGAAATGCAACAGAGATGGTTGGTTAAGTGAATGAGGGAGAAGATAAATGGGATGGAGGGAAGGAATTGTGGCTTAAGGAGATCATTGATCCAGTGCTGTAGGGAAAATGTGATTTAAGTAAGATGAAAATATTGCTTCAAGTGGCGTTGCAATGTGTAGAGGAAGATAAAGATACTAGACCAACCATGAGACAGGTTACAGAGAGGACATTTTTCCAAGCCTAAGTCTTTTGGCTATGGAATAAAGAAATTTTGTTTATGTTAGTTTGCATGAAACTTTCTTTGAATTGAATGCACACTGCGTTGTCAAGTCAAGTGCATTCGTTGTTACTTGCCCAAAACAGAATTGAAAAAATATACTGACACAATATTTGATGTAGTAATCTGAACAGCTTGTTGATGTGACATTGTCTTATTGGTTGTTGTAAAATTTCTACTTATTCAAATGTTAGTAAAATTGCCATACTATTAGCATAATCATTAATAGAATTCTCCACAATTCCATCTCGTCTTTAGAGCAAATAAACAATAAACGACATCTACGGTGTCACCATTGACCTCTTTCAAACGAAATGTTTATGGCGAAATACAATCAAAAGCTAGGAAATGTCAAAGATATCACGGAGCTACCATTAATTTGTTACTAACTGTTAAAGGGCATGGACATCATGCGGGGCAGTGAGTATTATTTTTCTATCAAACTAGCCGTTCAATATTTGTGGACCTATGTGTCCAAATTTAAGTTGGATAGTTGTGTTTATAGCATTGCTCCTTCGCTTATCCATGCTTAGGAAACATCATTTTGTTGAGATCAGCTAGGAAATCTAGCTGCTCCCTTAGCTAAACCAAACTGATTAGGAGAGGATTTTTTTTTTAGTTTTAAGGACAAAGTGATTTACAAAGAATGAATTACAAAAACATCGATCTCTCAAATTATCCCTAAAAGGGGCTTTTGGCACACAGGTTGACAATTCACTTGCAACTCTTTAGTTGTAAGGACTCGAAAATTCATATGATTTTTCTAAAATAATGTTGCGGAAGTTAAAAGAATGTTTTAAAGTGTAATGTGGACCAATATGGAGTTAGTATGTGCATTGGAGTGTCTTTAAAACCCATTAGAAATACTAGGGGTGTGAGTGTAATTTGTGGGGTGTGCATTTAGACTTGTTTGTGTTTACATATAAAATTAACAAATTCAATAATTAATTGACACGTAATCAGAAATGTCAAACGTTGGCAAGTATTTACCAATAAAGATACACTAGATTGAAAAAACTAAGATACGACGTTGTATTAAATTGGAAAAGCGGTTACTGGCAGTTACGAGCCATTACTAATATAAAGATTGACTTCGAAGCCATGATATCAACTGTTAAACAAATAAACTCCATGTGTAAACTTGTGAAACAAAACAAAATGGCAGTTAAGACACGTGTAGTACATTTTGAAAGGCAGTTACCTCCTTAATTAGTGATCATTTGTTAAATAACTGTGCAGATTCAAAATCAAAAGCTTCTAGAGGAAAAATTAGAAGAATTCAAATTCAGACGTGGAGGGAGGAAGAAACCACCCACTTAAGGAGTAAAAGTTGGAGTTTGAAGCAAGCCAAATTCAAATTCATTGGGCAGGAAGTTCAACTGCAAACAGCGTCTATAAATAGAAGAAATTGAAGAATGAAAAATCCTCGGATAAATCTTCAACAAACAACTATCAAAAAACTAATGCTTGGTTTGTTCATTGGCAAAGTAGTTTAGGATTTCGAACTCAGTTCGAAGTAGATTAGGAAGTAGTTAGGATCAATCTCAATTGTTCTTGTAACAATCATCTGTTTGAAGTTCTTGTATTTGAAGTTGGAGACAATTTCGAAGTAAGTTTACCTTTGATTTATCAATTGAAGTATCTTGTTTCATTGTTGTTCTTTAATTTCCTAAGTATATTGGTTTATATTTCTTCACTTATTAAGAAAAATCCTCTTAATTGAGGTAATTGAACCAATAAAACACAATCGTCTGATTAGATTTGGTTTTTCCTAAAGTTAATCTGAGGGAGGAGATTGAAACTCTCTTTGACACGCTCTCATACAATTATTTTTTATTGCAAAGAAGTAAAAAAACCAAACAGTTTGGCTGATTTTTGGGAAGCAAACACACTCCCCTATCCCCCAAACACACCGGCTCTCTCTCTCTCTCTCTCTCTCTCTCTCTCTCTCTCTCTCTCTCTCTCTCTCTCTCTCACACACACACACACACACACACACACAAACTTCCTTCAATTCTTCACCAAATTCCCCCTCCACACTTAAATCCTTCAACATCCAACCTAAGATTCATCTTCTAGCGTGTTTTGGAGTCCGGGTCTCCATGGTTTTGCTTGGAGCTAGCACATTTTGGTTGGGGTTAGAAGTAAGAGCTAGGGTTTCATTTTCTTCTTGAGTTGGAGCTCAGCCATTGAGGTAGGGAACCTACATCTACTTCCTCTCAGTGTATATGGTCTGAATTAATACATAATGTTCATACCTCTCTTTGATTTCATGCCTAGTTTTTACACCTCCATGGAAGTTGAACTAGAACTTGATTGAGCTTGATTCTCCACATGTTGGTTGGTTTGATCATTGGCTTAGTGTTTAAACATGTTCATTGATGTTTTGTGGTAATTTGGAACCTCACTTATGACTTGGATTGAAGCCCCCATTGTTTTGAGCAAAGCTATCAATGTTTCACTTGAAACCCAGGTGGATCAATCCACACTTAGGTTGTATCGATCCACAACACTCTGTTGGCTTTTTGAACCACAGTGGATCGATCCACTCATTAACTTCGCCACAATTGATAAACGTGTTAACTTCGCCACAATCGATACACTATGAGTTTCCGAACGAAATGAATTATATGGAAGTTTTGGACACACGATGATTTAATATAATTTTTTGAAAATGGTGATTATTAATTCTAGGGCTACCGTTTGGTGCGTCCCTAGTTATGGGTGCACAGAGCTCACGAAATCAGGCAGGGGTGCACAGAGCCAACAAAATTTGTCAGAGGGATTCATTCCCTATTAAAACAAGTGGTTATTTGTGAAGTGTTATGAAATGAAACGTTTTATAATAAAAAAAAAAAAAAACAATGTTTTGAAGAAATCGAACACAAGACACGAATTGTAATGGTTATGAGGAAAATTATGGACAATTGGGTATTGGTTGGGCATTTGGGCATCTTGTGGTCACTTTATCATTGAGTGGATCAACAATAGTCCTCATTAGCTTACTCATTTGTGTATATAACACTTTCATATGCATCTTTCATTCTCTATACCCTTAGTGTTAATAGAAAAGTTTTTTATTTGCTAGTGAGTCCACCCTATCATTTTCAGGTACTCGGCAAGACACATGATTGAGATGCTTGGTGTGTGGATGCATAACATGAAGCTTACTTTTGCATGAAGTTATTTTATCTTCTCCATAGTTTATATATTTTGGGAGATGATCTTGGGCTTGTTCGGTTAACAAGTTTAGTTTTGTACTGTTTAGTTTTGATGATGTAAGTAGGTGTAAAAAGTGGAGAGAGAGAGAGAGAGAGAGAGAAAGAGAGAGATAGAAATGAGGGAAATGATGATGTAAGCAAAATCAAAACTGGACCAAAACTGGCCCAAAACTGTTAACCAAACATGGCCCTTGTAACTTCTATTTCTTCAATTTTTACAAACTTGATACTTTTAATAACTCTTAACTTTTGGTCACTTATGCATGGATTTGGATACCCTTGATGAGAGACACGTGGACTTTATATTTGATAGTTATATATTTGACTTTGATTATTCAGTGGAAATATGTTTGACTTGGTTTATCCTACGTGGAAATTGTATATATTTAGGTTATTAAAATTGAGGGCGAGACATTAGTTGTCCACTGCCTTAGCCCAAAGGCACTTGAAGTTTGTGATAACAATATATTTAGTAAAAACGCCGTTTCAAGAACAATGCTCGATCCATATATTGACATAAGCCATCAAATGTACGTAAAGGAAGGTGGAGTTGCAGAAGATTGGGGTAAAGGACAGAGAGAGCATGAGGACGACGGAAAGTGAGAAATCCAACTGTGGGTAGAGGACTTAGAACTTGGAAAGAGGGGTTTGTGTGTGGGTTGTATAGGCTTTGTGATGTTACCTTGAGGGAGTTTTAATTAATTAATGATGGATGTCTTTTTTATTGTTTCTAATCTAGGGTGTCTCAGGCCAACTTGCGCGAACCTTGGACTAATTCTTACTTCCCTCTCAGTGCTCCCACAACTATTTGGGATTAACTTTGGCTGACTTTGAAGTGTATTAAATTGTCTGGAGAAGATATTTGGAGAAACATTAGATATGATTAGGCTTAGAAATTTCTTATGATGTGTGGACATGTGAATTGTTGATGAGGCGATGAGAAACGTCCTTGTGTTGAGTTTCCCACATTTAAAAAAGCATCGGAAATGATCCATAGTTTTGAAAAACGACGGGACTTTTTCAACATAAAAAAATACCTCTTGGTTGAATTTTTTTTTTTCCTAAAAATGCCGTGGAAAGTTTACTATGGTAGAAACACCGCCAATAAAAGTGTCAGGAAAATCATTTTTCCTTGTAGCGTCCCTTATGATATTAGCAAATTTGGGAAGCATCCCAAAAAAGTTGAAATTAGTACTAACAAGAGTGTGCGAATAAATTAATAATGTGACATTCTACTTAGTTACACTTTTATAATCCTCACAAGAAATTGCAGAACAGGTTTGAAGATATTTGATGCGCACACCAGTAAAACGCCCACCCGGATGAACTACATTGGGCATGTGTGGTGACCTCTACCAAAGTCTATGAAGCCCACACAAGCGTGTGTGTAGAATCCTTGTGGACTAAATGTTCTTGAACATGGAATAATCTCTCTATATTCACAGCCTGACATTCAACTAAAACCTCTTGACTCTAGTCACGAATATAATTTTTGAGATAATGTAGACGTCACTAAAAAGTGATCTCATCCTTCCAAGCGTATTGCAATAGTAAGACCTACATCATTTCAACTAATAAAATAGAGGGTAATATTCACCCTCACCTCTTTTAAAGAAGGTGAACAAAATATATTACACTCTTTTAGTCAGAATTGGGAATCCTGTAGTGCGGTGCCGCAATACAGTGTTCCAGTGCGGTGTCGCAATATAGGGTTGCAGTGTGGTGCCACACTACAAGGTCATTGATCGCGCCAGTAACGGTTTCGATTTTATTTCGACACTTACACGATCCAAACCGATCATTACGGAGATGAAATCCATGTCGTTACCGTTACGTTTTAGACTTTTAAAGTTTTGTGTAGATAATCAAACATGACTTTTGAGTCGATTTTTTTAATTTTGAATGGACTTTGTAAGCTCCATAGGCCGAGCTCCTTTTTCGGTTGGCCATTCCAGGACACCTTATCGAGTTGTACTTTTTATTTTCATTATTCTAGATGCGTTCGCTTAGGATGTGGAAGGAATCTTGTTGTATTTGTACTAGTGCTCGCGCAAAATTTTCTCTCATATCAAGCACGTTAGCTGTTGGCAAAATCTAGCATTGTGCTCAAGCACTTTTCATGCCTCAGTCCAGCAAGTAGGTTGTTAGGAAAGTGCTCAAGCACCTTCAATGTGCTCAAGCAGGCGGCAAAACAAGTTATAAAAGGGCAGCAGCTAAGGTTAAAGATACACATCTTGTGCAGCCAATTTTTTACGTTAAAAGAACAAGAAGAGAGAGAGGGCTGCAGCTGTTGCTTCATTGTGGTATGACTTGGAGTTCTTGCATGGAGTTTTGAGCAACCAAATCAAATACTCCAAGATCTTATTCAACATTTGATTCAATCGTTCTTCCGGTGGATTTCTGGAAGTATCTTGGAAGGCTTGAGGATTCAAGGTTTGCGGCAATCAAACACTTGGTGCGATGAACGTGGATTCGGCAATCGGTTCTTGGGTCAATTGAGAGGGTTTTCATTTGTAAGTATAGGTTGATTGTAATCGTGCAACGTTATTTTTAGTGTTTTGATACCTTCCCGTGGTTTTTACCCTATTTGGGATTTTCCACGTATATCGCATATTCATAGATTATTGTTTATTTTATGTGATTTCATTACTTATCGTGATTAGCTAAATAAGTTTTTTTCAGACTTTTAAAAGTCGACTTCAGAAGTTAAAATCTCTCACAACTCCAATTCTTCCAACCAACTAAAACTATACGTTTTGTAATATCCCAAATTTTCAAAAATAAAATTTGTGATATTTGCATATACTAATTTTACTAATTTAATTTTACCCAATTTTGACTTTAGTTGACCAATTGCGGGTCTCTTATTTATTTATTTATTTATTTAGTTATTTTTTTCCTTTAGACAAGTTAGTGCTCGAGTTGCATAGAATGATTTCAACCGACTTGTCACCAGTGGGCCCGGACGAACGGCCAAAATAATGTGCGTAATGCGAAGGATGATTTTGAGTTACACAGACAACACTAGCACGACTACTACAGTTGTGGGATCTGAGTCAACCAGATACGCTCACCTGGCGAGCGCATCGTAATGCGTGTTCTACTTTCAAGATTTTTCCAAACGATTCTGAACACACGGTGACGTCGCCCACGATTTTCCAAGTTCGCATGAATAATTTGGTAATTTTTTTGAGACCGAAACTTGGACAGTTCGAACACTGCTCGGAGTAAATTGTACTGCATTGTGCCGCATCGCGTGCCACCCCCCCTCCCAAATTACTCCCACACTCCACCTACCTCATCCCACCTACTCCCACACTCCACATAACACTTCACCCCACCACTCATCCCACCTACTCCCACACTCCACATATCACTTCACCCCACCATTCATCCCACCTACCACCACCCCATTTCCCCTACATAAACACATCACCCCTTTCCCCTCATTTTTTCGGCAGAGAAGAGAGAAAGAGATTGAGAAATTCTGGAAAAGAGGAAGAAAGGAAGAGAAGAAAAGAAAAAGAGGAGAGAGGTCACCACCATGTTTTCCAATTCTCGTCCATAACGCACATCCATTTTCATGGCCAATTTCCTCCGAGGTAAAGTCGTTTTTAGGCTTAAGTTTCTAAACAAAAGTTGTAGAGGGCATCGAGTACTTTGATTTCGGTATAAGATTGTAGATCACCATAAATCTCCATTTTTCTCCTCGTTAAAGTGGATTTCGGGTTTAGATTCCTTCACAAAGATTGTAGATCACTTCAAGCTCTTCGTTTTAGGTTCAAGAATCACTCAAAAAGGTTGAGAAATGACCACGTTATTGCGGCTCAAAGTTTCTAGTCTAGTCAAACCGAGTAACTCACTGAACCTTTACAAATCTTCATTTTTCTCATTGTTGGAGTGCATTTTAGGCTTAGAATTCTTGATCAATGTTGTAGAGCACTTTGAGAGCTTCATTTTAGACACAAGAATTGCTGGAAACGGACGAGGTTTGAACCCGATATCGCAGCCCAAAGATTCTGTTTGCCACTCGAAATACCACCGGACTTTACTTTCGAGCTTTTCGTCCGGACCAAAGGTAGAAACTCGTACCCACCCTATTCCAAGATTTTGAATGTGTTATAATAGTGTAGGAGTAATTTAGAGTTGATGGATTAAAGCCCCAATTCAAGGGTTTCACGAAACCCAAGCCAAAACGCGATGTACCCTTTTGACTCGAAACTTTATTTTCGTGCTTAGTAAACTCTAGACCCTTTGTGGTTCATGTTGTTAATTATTCCAAGCATTTTTAATACTTTAATAACTGTTTATATGAGTTTCTCCATAAATTTATTGTGCTTAACCTTGTTCTTGATCGTGGTGTTAAAGTTAAAGGTTTAAAGGGTAATTTTGTGAAATTTGGCGTGCGTACTATGTATCATTTACGAAACCTATTTTTATAAATGTCACTACTGGAAATTTAGGAGTTTAACAAAATGACCAGAATGCCCTTCGGGTGTAAAATGACCATTTTGCTCTTGTGTGTGTAAATTACATAATGTGTAGTTTTGTACTTAGTAAGAAAGTCAAGAAATTGCGTTTTGTGACAAGTTAGGACTTTATTAACCAAAATAAATTATTTTTACATATTTACCCTTGTCAGTGGCAAAATTACATTTTTGCCCTTGTATTATATTATTTTACAAAAAGGCCCCAGAGTTTGTAAAATTACACTAAGGACCCTAGAGACGTGAAATTATGTTGGGCACCCTTGTACTTACTTAAAATGACATTGGCGACCCTTACTTCCTTTAAATTACATTTTGACCCCAATAGTTTAGTAAATTACGTTTTGGCACCTGTAGATTGAATTTATTACGTTTAGACCCCGTTTTCAATTACTTGAATTTCGTGAACTGGTGAATCGTATCATTTGATTTTGTGACCCTTAGAATATTGTTATCACTCCGCTTCTATTGTTAAGTGCACTTTCCATAAATGTGTTGAATGTTAGAATGGACAATTAGGTTCCCGGGTTTGGTGATCGTACGCGGATATCACATAGACGATAAGGTTAATGGAAAAGTGAATTGGAATCGATTATTGGGGAGTCACCCCGAGATTTGTTGAATGGCAGTCAGCCAAGTGATGAATTGATTATGGGGAGTCACCCCGAGATTTGTTGAATGGCAGTCAGCCAAGTGATTTCGTTTTGGAGAAATATTTGGTAGACTGCCAGGATTTTGAAACCCTAGGGTATGACACTCTGTGATTTGCTTCATTTGAATTCTGAGGCGTTAAAAGGGTGGATGTATTATAGATCGAGTCACGGCTATATACCTACAGGAGCTGACAGTTGTTACTCGTAGCCCAGTGGTACAATCAGTCCCTGGGAAATTCATCCTTGTGAGGTGGCTGACGGTTGGATTAAGTAAATAACTTATACCTTCCGTCGGGGCTCCCAATCAGGGCAAGCAAGGGGGGAGTATATCATAGTTTGGTCATATTCCTTAGTGGTTAACTGGGAGAAAAGTTCTCTAGGTTGAGAACTTAGATAAACATGTAAGTTAATGGCTAGTAATGAAATCAGCTACGTGTTTAATTTCAGCTTTACGATTTAATTCCTATTTATTTCTTTAATTACTGCTTTTCAATCATATATGTTGTACGTGTATGTTAAGCAAGGGTTGGGTGGGTTAGAGTAGCTATTGAGTGATTTATCGCTCACGGTGTTACACTTCGTGTAACCCTGGTATAATACTATGATGTTGCTTTACGACTTGGACGTATTATGCTAGACTTTGGAGATGAACAGGAGAAGCACTACAGTTTGGAGGTCTACGGAGCTAAGGAGGACACTGCCAGAGTTGACAACCATACCACAAAGTAGAGATAACCCTAGCATACCTAGTAGTGAATAATTGTACTTGGCAATGAGATTAATGTATTTTTACATGGTGGAATATTGTTGTAAAACTTTATTATTTCTTTTAATAAATTTAACGTACCCAAAAATCTGGGTTGTTACACGTTTGGATCTGATTTTTCCTATTGCCTTTTAATTCTACAAGTACAATTTCCTAAAAGGCCTGGCTTCCGAGAAAAACAATTCAGAGACTCAAATACTACTCCCTCCGTCCCATAGTGTTGAGCCTCTTTATCTTTTTGAACATCTCAAAGAATTGTTTATATCTTATAATCTATGATTTTTTTGTCATTCCGACAACTTTGTTTAATAAAATTAATTGAAATCTATCAAACAAGATCCATATTGAATATAAAAATCAAAATAAATTAAAAATTATAGAACATTCTTTGCGATGTCCAAAAAAGGAAAGAGGCCCAATAATATGGGACAGAGGGAGTACTAGGCATTTCGGAAAGACCTCAACTGTCCAATTGTACTTTGAGAGCATTCACGATCCCCCTCTAACACAACCCCCCCATCCCATTTCGGCCCCACCTCCTTTTCCCCCAACTACCAGCTTTTCCGCAATTAACTTTTTTCGTTTCTTTTTCTCTTTTATTTTTATTTATCTAATTTTTATTTAATTTGATTTACTCAAATTACATTTGAAAGTAAATTATTTTTTTACATTTATAATTTGAATAAATACAAGATTTTGTAAGATTTTTGCCTCTCCAGTAATTTCTACCTAATTAAATTACTAATTTCCAACTTTCTTTTAAGTTTCCTTTTGTCAAATGAACACATAAAGGAAAATACTTTTCATTTTTTTTACTAAATTTTGCTATAATTTTTCAAAAAATGAATGATGACTCTAAGAAAATGTTGGCAGAAAAATGTGAAGGATAAAAGAAAACTACACAAAGAAATATAATTTCAAGTCTCAGTTTTGATTATGGATTATTGCTTGCAATGTTAAAGGTGAATTGATAATTGAGTTGTGAGGTGGTTGTCTCTTAAATCTAACTATGGTTATTCTGTTCAATGAAGTAAATCCAAATAAAGGTGAATCCATATGTTATTATTAACGCAAGTACCGTCCCCCCACCTTCCCCTTTTGGCCCAATTAACTTTTCTTTTCTTTTCTTTTTTTCTTTTTTTCTCTTTTAACTTTATTTATTTAATTTAGTTTACTCAAATTACATTTGCAAGTAAATTATTTTTTACATTTACATTGGAGTGTAGGTATATAGTTCAATTCCTATGGAGAAGAGGTTGACCCTTGTAGTAATCTAACAGTACTACTATTATTTACGACCGAAGCATAAAACAAGGTGAACACCACCATTTTATTTTTATTTTATTTTTATTTTTTTATTATTATTATTATTATTATTATTATTATTATTATTATTATTTATGACCGAAGCATCTAACTTTGTAGAAGAAAAGCTAATTTTTCTGTCTAACTGAGTTTTCCAATTGATTTTGTGGGATAAAATCTAGTTTTGCTTGGAAGTGTGATAAAAGAGAAAAAAGATATAAGGAAAAAGTGATAAATATATAGTAATTAAATAAAATAAATGAATTATATAAATAATATAGTAAACAAATTAAGTAATTAAAGGAGTGAGAGAGGGGTAATTCGATAAAAATGGGGGGTTAAGGTGGTGGGGTCCGGGGGGATGTGTGTCAGGAATGGGAGCATATCAATTTCATTATACTCTGTTTGGATCTGATTTTTCCTATTGCTTTTTAATTCTACAAGGACATATTCATATCGAAGTACATGTGTAGTATTCACTCCCTCCCTTTCTTAATGTAAGACTTAATAAGTATATGGTTTGAAAAGTTAAGCACCATATTCACCGGCGATCCAGTCAAGGATCCCGGATTTCCCGGATTGAAGCTTTTTTCGGTGTTTTGATGCATTTAAAAATTGTTTTTGGAAAATCCGAGCCGTCCAATATGTTCAAAAGGTGTTTTCCAAAGTCCACGTGAGAAATCTTCAAAAAAAAAATACCGGGAAGGGCTTGATCCAAGTAGTTTTTCGCAAAAACTGTAAATATAATGTTTTTGCGAAAACTACTTGGATCAAGCCCTTCCCGGTATTTTTTTTTTAAGATTTCTCGCGTAGTCCCTTGAAAACACCTTTTAAACACATTGGACGGCTCGGATCGTCAAAAAAATATCGGGAAGGTGGAGTCCCGGATCCGGGACTCCCGGACTAGATCGGGACTCTATATATATACACATATATTTTGAAAGATAAATTGTAAAAATTTGTACAATTTTCATTTTGCCCTTTTAAAAAGTTAGTTGGTAAAGAATTAAAGGTATAAGTGGAGGACAATTTTAAAAAGTGAAGGTAAAAGTTGATGTAAATAGTATAAAGTAGAGATAAAAGTTTATATGAAATGTGTTATAATGATGTTTCTTTACTAAATTGGATTTACGAAGCAACATACTTAAAAGTGGACAGTGGAAGTATATTTTTTTTAGGCCAGCAGGGTGTTGCAAACTAGCTTGCATGCACCTCGGACTAACCCTTACGGCTTCTCTCACAACGTTTCGCATACTTGCGCGTGAGAGTGAGGTGACCGTAAGAGTTGTCAACAAGAATAAACAAAACAACAAAAAAACAAGAAAACCAAAAAAAAATATATAGAAAAAAGAAAAAAGAACTGAAAAGTACAGTAGAACGAAATTGCCACCTTGCATGCGTCTTCGGAAGTCACCGGTCGTCGTCGCCGCGCCTACCGGAGTTGTTGGAAGCCGCTGCTCGCCGTCGATGGTTGAGATCTAGACCGGGAACCCCAGATCTAGCCCCCACGGGTCCAAAAATCGAGTGCGGTCACCCACACCGGACTGGAGAGGAACAGATCCGGCATAGGGCGTCTCCGGTCACTTTAAAAGGCATTCACAGGAGGAGAAGAGGAGGAAGAAGAAGGTGGAAGGGGTGTGGAGGGGGAGGGGGAAGGGCGGCGGGCATGGGAGGCTTCTCCCTCTCCTCATTTTCTCTCTCTGAACTCACTCTCTCACTTTTTCTCAATCGTGATTCCCTCTGGTCGTCCTAATTTGTTTTGAAAAATGTTAATGGCAGCTCAAGGGATAATAAATAGAAAATGCATAATATCTGAGAAAAGTGTATTAATATGAGTGCTGATTTTGGGGCTCTTTTTTTTATGTAGACACTTTAATATTTATTGAAGTTATAAAACTACCCTTTCTTGTTTTTTCCAATTGGAGTGCCTTAGTAAATGAGAAGATAATTTGGGGTGAAGTACCTCCAGTAATTTTTATTGAACCAAAATCAAACATAAACATTAGGTTTTAAACATTAGCATTAACATTACGTTCCAAACATTACACATCCACAACATAAAGATTAGGTTCTAAGCATTAAACGTGCATCTATGTCAGATTGCTTCATGCCAAAAAATAAAACCAAACATTGCTAGAATTCTCAAAAATAAACAATACATAATTGAAAATGTTGATGCTGCAAAGCCTTCATAACGGCCGCAAATCTACATTTTAAAACTCATAGTGAGACAAACAAAGCATATCACCGAAGTTAGAGAACTTTTGAGAGAAAAAGTAACAAAACTCTCAAGAGACTTTACATGGAAAAAAGGATGGTTCTACAATTATAGGTCGAAGAACACTTGTCTAGGTTGTCCTGGTGTAGAACATGGAGAAAATAACATAAAAATACTACCAAGGACACATTGCATGTGAAAGTAGGCAATTCAGTGATGTGTAGTAAAAGGAGTTAAATAACTATCAGTTTAGTTCTATTTTGGGTTTTGATTTGTTGTTATTTAGTTTTGTTAGTCTTGCCGTTTCCTTGTTTTTTTTTCTTTAATTTTTCGGACTGGTTTTGTCCAGTTTTTGCGGTGGTTTGCTGGCCTGAAGATTTCATTTGTTTGAATATTAATGGGGTGAGCTGGACTCTCCTTTGGGATGCTCTTCTACTGAATCTTAGATGGACTCTATACCAGAGCCTTTTGGGATGCTTCTCTACTGAATCTTTTTTTTTATCGGGTTCTCTACTAAATCTTAGATGAACTCTATGCCAACACCTCGTATTGGTCTGCTTTGTGCAGTACAACAATCCAGAGCCTGTATACTTGTATTTGGTAGTTAGGGTTTACCCCTGTATTTTGTTTGAAATCTTATATGAAATGAAGGAATGATTCCCTGATTAAAAAAAATATCTGCTTTTTTCTCATTAATAAAAATTATTTGCTTTTTTTGGAATGCCTAAAGTAAAAGAGAATAATAAATGTTTTTTGGAATGACCGAAATAAATCATGAAACTTGCAAAAGGGTAACACAAATAACACCCATAATTATTCCTAAAATGGATACCCCAATTCTAATCCCTTTTTCTAATCTCCCTGCTCCTATCACCGCTTCCTCTGTTCTCAATCTCATCACCACATGATACCTTACCCACATCCTCATCCCTCTCTATACCCACCGTCCTAACTTCCCCAAACGGCGTCTTCACCTCCGGCTTCCACTCCGTTGACCAAAACGCCTACTGCTTCTCCATATGGTTCGCCAAACCCACCGGACAGCAATCTCACCGTGGTTTGGACCGCCAACCGCGACCAACCCATCAACGGCAAACTCTCGAAACTCACTCTCCTCAAATGCGGCGACCTCATACTAACCGACGCGGACCAGTTCACCGTCTGGTCCACGAACACCAAATCAATCCCACCACTCGAATTAAAACTCCTAGACACTGGTAACCTTGTTTTAAGAAACCCAAATGGTACAATTGTTTGGCAGAGTTTCGATTCACCGACGGATACCCTTCTTCCAAACCAACCCATGACCCGAACTACAAAACTCGTCTCCTGTCGAAGCCATACCAATATCTCAACTGCACTCTACACCTTCTTCGACGACGACGACAACGTCCTCCGTTTAGTGTTCGATAGGCCGGAGATATCCAGCGTTTACTGGCCGGACCCTGGGAGGAACAGCATTGAAGCAGGTCGGACCCCATACAACAGCAGCAGAAGGGCGTCGTTTAATTTGTCAGGGTACTTCAGATCGAGTGATGCTTTGGTGTTTAATGCTTCGGATTATGGGGGAGTGGGGGTTTGGAGAAGGTTGAAGACGGATGTGGATGGGAATATGAGAATGTACAGTTTGGACGAGGAGAGGAGGAATTGGAGTGTTTCTTGGACGAGGAGTGTCATCTCTCCCACAATTGGAGAGGTTTACCGCATAGATCTCGTAGAATACTATAAGTGTGCCAAAAACAACTCGATCGGATATTGTTACGACATAGTTTTCCAAAAGAATTTAACTACTCAGTTGCTAAAATTACCATAATTTTAGCAAATGAGTTCAGCATGTGTTAAAATTATGGTATTTCAAATAAAAAATTAAGTATTTATGTGTATTATTTTTTGAATTTTTCGCACTGAATTAAAGTACACGAGCAGTAATTTAATTTGGTGCAAAAAAAATTGAAAAACGATACACAGAACCACTTTATTTTTTTTATTTCAAAACCATAATTTTGGCACCAGTTGAACTCATTTGCTAAAGTCAGGGTGATTTTAGCAACTTATGCTTAAGTGCCTTATCGGAACACAAATAGCTTCAAATAGAATAGATTAAATGGTTTTGATCAAGTGTTTGTATCCATTTGTGTTCCATTTTTTTCAAGGTATTTGTTCCGATGACACACGTAATAATATTTGATCAAGTTAATTTTTGGTACACTTGTAGTACTCGACGAGCTCTATGCAGTGAATATCTCTGATCATCGGGATGATGCAGGCACAACCACGTCATGGATGCACAGCACGCTTTTACTGCTCTTTCTTCTTCTTCTTTTTCACACCAAAAAAGGAATTTTATTAAATTGAATAATTAGATCTAATATTTTAGCTGGAGCAAAAAGAATGGCATTATGCACAACGGGAAGAAAACATTCCAACTATAACGCTCTTGATAATCAAATGCCGCTATAGTAGTCCTATATATATTTTTAATGTTTAACAAATGCTAACAACACTCATAAAAAATGTCAAATGGAGCCCTTTTTTCACTCCCTGTCTGACAACCCTTTGGACCTCACTTACAGCACCTTTTGTCATATAACAAACTTTATTAAAAAACTCAAATGGAGATGCTCTTACTTGGCAAGTTATACGCTGGTCATGGTAGGCCCAGTTTTTTAAAAAAATTTAGCACTTAGGTGTTAAAATTTTGATATTTCAAATTAAAAAATAAAGTGATTCCGGGTATTATTTTTTGATTTTTTTTTTGCACCAAATTAAAGTATTCATTGTGTGCTTTAATTTGGTAAAAAAAATCGAAAAACGATACATTACAATACCATAACAAATAACCAATGGCAACATGGTAAAAAAATCAACTCATAATCTATTTTGATTGTTATCCTCCCAAACACTACCTTGTTACAAAATCTATTCTGCACATATTTCAAACACTCAACAAATTTATAATTTATTTTGACCATAATCCAAACATCTAGAATTCACAATTTGAAATACAAAATGCAACCAATAGGCTCCTAATTTGGTATGTCATCTTATTTGCTTGTTTGCTTAAAATTCGAATGAATTTTGTAATTTGAAGTCAATTGCGAAATAATAATCATGAGATTCAAATCACCGAAATGCGACTGATGCCACTGAACATCCACATCTTGTAAAAATACTCCATACTTGTATCTGAATCAGCTGGAGATCAAAGAGAGCTGTAGCTGTAGAAGTGAAACAATGATTGTTGGGATACGCAAGGACGGAGCCATGAATCCCATTATGCAGGGGCAATTTTTTTTTAAAAAATACTTTGCAGGGGCGAGTCTATATAATTCGTGGGAGAAATTTTATTTTTCTATATAATACTAGAGGTTTTTCTCTTTTCTTGCAGGGGCGACAGCCCCTACTGGCCCCCCTCTGGCTCCATCCCTGGGGATACGAATCCTAAAATCCAGTAATTACGTGTACAGATTAAACAACAAAAATAAACACAAACCCTATAAGGCGGAATTAGGGTTTACCTCTCATCCGTAGACATGAACACTGATGAACTTGTTTATTTTAGAACTTAACAGACCCGATTATTGTACGTATCAAACTCTGCTTGACAGTACCTCATGATTTTCTGCCATATTCTCTTATATCTTAATCATGTAGCCAAGTGTGGATTTCTATGTGATCTCTTTGTTCTCTCTCTCACAACCTCTATTCTAATTTTCTAAATGACTGTTGTGAGACCTAGAGAACATAACGATATATTATAGGGTTAGAGTAGGGACTTGAGAAGAAATAAATTTGAACTCCTTGTGTAAATAAAAAAACTTAATTCCACCTGGATTCTATTCTTATTTCACAAATTATAATTCATACCTCTAAAGAATTATAATTGTATTACCATCTTTATCTCGATTATATTTCTAGCTCCACAATATTAAATACTTATTAATCTCCCCACGCTAAGATTACTGATATCCATTGATTCCATTAAATTATTGACAATCTCCCACTAATCAACATCTTCAAAATACCTTGAGACTTTTCACTTAACTCATTCGATATGTCGGATACAAAAATCCACCTGTAGGGTTTGACATAATCGAAATTTATATGCTTCCTCAAGGGAATATCATCAATCCCTATCAGGACGTGGATTCCATCAATAATTAATATCTATATATTTTATGAATATAATGTCGTGACCCAACTCACCAAGATTATTGATCGTAAAAAAGGATCTCACTTTATAATGAATCAAAGTCAACAACATTAAATGTATATATGTATTAATTATAGCTGGATTAAGAGCATAAGTAAGGTTCTAACTGTCTTAAAATGTCAGTACTAAGACAGTTATCTTAAAACGGTCATGTTCAATACACACAAAAATGTACTAGCACAATAAGTTGAAACTAGAACCATTCCCTATAGTCAAGACAAACCTATTAAAACATTGTACTACAATCCTATTGATGGTGTGTCTAATTCCATCTAAGATTGTGAACCAAAACTTATACGAGTATTCTACAAGAACCGATGATCCAATCTTCTGTGTGTAAGATGTACTCTACACACTAGATCATCTACTATGTAGAATAAAAGACACATGCAATACATACAATTATATCATACAAACATTGCCCATAGTAGATTCTCATCAAAAAAAAGGATAAAATTGATTAATAATTAACTAATTAAATATTAATCAATTACATAAAAGCATGACTTTTAGTATAAGTTTCTAACAGTGATAACAGAAGAATAGTTTTTAGAGATCAAAATTATTCATCTTTAAGTTGATGTCTCTCAAACTGGGCAACAACTGTGGTGCCCCAATGTGGTATTGCAGCACCGGTGCCCCAGTTTTACTTACCACGAACATATATGGGTGGTAAGTAAAACTATGTTTGTGGTAAGTAAAGTCTGTGTTCATAGTAAGCACAATTGTGCGGGAAAAGAGCAAAATCACCCTCTTTTTGTGTTGGTTTTCATCTAATGGCTCAAATTCTTTTTTTTTTTTTATCTAGTAACTTAGATTTAGTGGGGCATCGGTGCCCCAATACCACATTGGCTCAGGTTTTTGTTTATTTGATTGTTGATGGTTGGATGATCTCTTGTCATCCATCCATTCCAGGGTTTTTGTGGCAAATTAATGATCGTTGAGGGTGTTGGGTGTAAACCTAGTTGGGATTCGTCACTTTCGTGGTGATGCTTTCCACCCTGTTCTTGTGTACCTAATCCTTTTAAATGAATAATATAATTCTCTTTGCCTTTCAAAAAATAAAATCAAATCGCTAAATATATAGTTTCCTCAAATGAAATGAAAAGGCATGTAACTTCATGGATTACATATTGAGTAGCAAGTGCTGTCACCCTCGTTCTCTCTCACTTAAGTTAGAGTACTGTTTTCACGTACTTAGAAAAATTTAGAAAGACTTGCTACAATATTGGTTCGCTAGGTATTGTATTACGTGAGGACAACCTACAAATTTGCATATTATGTTAAATAGTGTTATGTATATTGTCCTTTACAATTGTTGGCTAACTTTCAATCAGGTACAAGGCAAAAAACGCTACGGATTGGTCACTCCAATGTGAACCTGAGTTCAACCTCTCTTGTAACCCTACCGAATCCAGTTTCATCGAAGTTCCTATTGTCGAAGTCTACGGCAATGACATCAATTTCTACGAAAATTACACCTTGGAAAACTGTGAGAAAGTATGCTCAGAAAGCTGTCATTGCTACCGCTTCAATTACAATTTTAGCGACAGTCATTATAATTGTTTTCCCAAGTCAATGTTGCTCAATGGACAGATCCCCAGGATTTGGGGATCCCACATATGTAAGGTTGCCCAAGTCCTTCATCCCTTCTCTACGAAATCAAGAACAAGAAATCGGATTACAATGCCCCCTGCGCCCACCTAACTTGGCACTTGATAGAGGTTACAAGAAACCCAAACAAAATGGAACTTAACAATTTATGGTTTGGTTTGCCTCTGCATTTGGCGGAAATGAAATCATTTTTATTTGTTTCGTTTGGTGTTGGTTGTACAAAACCCAACAAAGTTCAAGTGAAAACACACTAGGTTACTTCCAAGTTGCACCGGGTTTAGGAAATTCACCTACAACGAGTTGAAGAAAGCAACGGGAAATTTTAGGGAAGAAATCGGAAGAGGAGGTGGTGGGGTTGTGTACAAAGCTGTATTATCGGATCATAGAGTTGCAGCAGTAAAGCGACTCAACGAGGCTAATGAAGGGGAAGCAGAATTCTTAGCAGAGGTAAGCACCATTGGGAGGGTTAATCACATGAACTTGATAGAGATATGGGGATATTGCGCTGAGGGAAATCACAGGCTATTGGTGTACGAGTACATGGAGCGCGGATTGTTAGCAGAGAATCTTGTTTCTAGGACTCTTGATTGGGAGAAGAGGTTTGATATCGCAGTTGGATTTGCAAAAGGCCTAGCTTATCTTCACTAATAGTGTTTGGAGTGGGTTCTTCATTCTGATGTGAAGCCTTAAAACATACTATTGGACTCTAATTTCCAACCCAAGGTTGCGGATTTTGGCCTCTCCAAGTTAGGAAATAGAGGGGGAGGTGGAAAGAATTCAAGCTTTTCCAGAGTGAGGGAGACGAGAGGGTACATGGCACCCGAGTGGATTTCCAACTACCCAATCACATCTAAAGTTGATGTTTATAGCTACGGAATGGTGGTGTTGGAGATGGTCACAGGAAAGAGCCCATTGACAACAGGCAGCCAGGTGTCTGAAAGCACAGGGGAGATGGAATAGAGAGGGTTGGTTAAGTGGGTGAGGGAGAAGATAAATGGGGATGGGGGGAAGGAATTGTGGGTTGAAGAGATCATTGATCCAGTGATGAAGGGAAATTGTGATTTAAGTGAGATGAAAATATTGGTTCAAGTGGCGTTGCAATGTGTAGAGGAAGATAAAGATTCAAGAGCAACCATGAGACAAGTTGCAGAGAGACTTCTACCACATGGAAATGATGACTATTAATATTAGGCAAAGAAGGATAAAAGATTGACTTTATTATATTTTTGCATCATTCTCTAATATGCTCTAGCTATTAAATATTAAATAACGAGCAAACATTTTGTTTTTGCAGGACTACGGTCTGTTGGCAATAGAATAAAGAAATTTTGTTTCTGTTAGTTTGCATGAAGCCTTCTTTGAATTGAATGCAAAGTGTGTTGTCAATTCATGTGCATTGTTCCTTGCCCAAAACAGAATCTGAAAATATTTTGAAACAATATTTGAATTTTTGAAGAGTAATCTGAATAGCGCTTGTTGATGTGACAGTGTCTTATTGATTGTTGTAAATTTGCTGCTTATTCAATTGGAAATAAAATTGTCATACTATATAAGCATAATTCTTGATAGCATTTTACTCCACAATCCCATCTCATCTCTATACCAAATGAACAATAAACGGCATCGATAGTGTCACCATCGACCTCAAAAGCAATGTTTACGGCAAAATACAATCAAAAGCCCAGAAATATTAGAGGTATCGTACACCAACCAAACGGAGCATTAATTTGTGTTTGCGTGCTTACTATGAAAAGGGCTTGAACATCATGCGGGCAATGAGTATTATTTTTCTATCAAACTAACCGTTCAATCAATGTGGACCTATGTGTCCAAAGTTAAGTTCAACAGTTGTGCTTATAGCATTGCTCGTTCATTTATCCGTGTTTAGGAAATACCATTTCGTTGAGATCAGTAGGGAAGTCTCGCTGCTTCCTTCGCTAATCCAAACTCTTGAGAGGATTTTTTTTTTTTTTTTTAAAGTTTCAAACACAAAGTGATTGACAAAGAATTAATTACAAAAACATCTCTCAAATTATCCTACAAGAGGCTTTTGGTGCACAAGTTGACGAGTTCTTTAACTGTCCACTGTCTTGCCCAAAGGCGCTTGAAATTTGTGAATCCCCACATTCCCCCTCCTCCTAATCCCCCTCCTAATCCCGACAATCAAACGTAACCGAAGGAAAATACATTTATGGAGTAGTGAGAATTCCTAAAATTATTGCTGGGTTAGGCCCTCTGTTTCAAATTGCTTATCGCTTATACTATTTTGGAATGTTTCAAATTGTTTGTCCCGTTTGAAAAGTCAAAACAAAACTAATTCAATCTTCCAAAATATCCCCTCTATCAACAACAATCATTTCTCTCGAAAGTTGAAATATAAGGGTATTATTGCAAATTAATGAATCTATTTAATGTGAACGCATAAAATGAATACAGTTATTGCATGTCTGCGTAAAAAATTAAAATTCCCAAAAGTGACCAGCAATTTAAAACGGAGGAAGTGTTAAATAAACAAATGGGTGAATGAAAGGCAAATCCCAACTCCCATCATTCAATTTGTCCTATAAGAGATAAAAAAAAAGTCCAGCTGGTAGGGTTGTCGGTCGGCTATAATCCGTGCATTAATTTACGAAAACTCAGGACCCATTTTAGAGGATAGAATAAATAAAGACCATAAAATACATTGGTACTTCTTATTAAGTGAGATTACTTGATCACCTACGTAGGTCCATGCAGACTTTTCCTTACAATGGGCTACTAGCTTTCTGTTTGTGCCTTGGTGGTGGGAGTATAGGATAATTAAGGTTGATATCAGGTACTCCGATTCCCTTTTATGTGTGTTGTTTTCTAAATCGAACTTATTAAAAAATCATCATTATTTTTTTGTGATAACCGGATGTTCAGACTAGCTTGCGCTCACCTCAACTAATCCCGTGGCCTTAGAGACAATGATTGCGCATCTCTCCCAGGAGCCTCAAAAGTTTGCTAGCAAGGGGAGTCGAAACATCATCATTACTCATTTCACATCAACTTTTATCTTCACTTTACAATTTTTTACATTAATTTTTGCAAGGGAGTATTTTACCTATTTACTTTTTACCCGTTAATTTTTCAAAAGGGGAAAACAGTAATTGTATACACTTTTGCTCATTAAGTATACAAAACAAACACTTATTAAGGGGCAATCCAATATCAATATATACTCAACAATTAAAAAGGGACGAAAGTAGTAATATAGTTGGATCAGTGGAAGGGAAAACTCTCTTTATCATCGACGAACCTGAAATGGTAGCACAGCAATGAGAGGAGTAAATTTTCTTAGGCTATGTTTGGTAACACTTCTGTTTTTTATTTTTTTTGTTTTCTGTTTCTATTTTCTAATTTTTGTTTTTCGTAAAAAGGACGTGCAAACAAAAAATGTTTGTGTGAAATTATTTTCAAAAAAAAAAAGTAAAAATATAATTATGAGTCGGTTGGAAGTGTGTCGGCGGGAGGCTGGAGGTGGTGGGTGGTGGTGGGGTAATGCGTGGTGGGTGGAGGTGGTGGTGGTGGTGGTGGTGGTGGTGCGTGGTGGCTAGAGGTGGTGGTGGCGTGGTGGGTGGTGGCGGTGATGGTGGGTGGCGGTGATGGTGGGTGGTGGCGGTGCATGATGGCTAAAGGTGGTGGTTGGGGTGGTGGGTGGTGGCGGCGATGGTAGGTGGTGCATGGTGGCTAGAGGTGGTGGTTGGGGGTGGTGGTGGGGGATGGTGGCGGTGATGGTGGGTAGTGGTGGTGGTGCTTGGTGGGTGGGGTGGTGGGGTGGTGGTGGTGGTGGTGGTGGTGGGTGGTGGTGGTGGTGGTGGTGGTGGTGGTGGTGCATGGTTCTTTGGAGGTGGTGGGTGGGGTGGTGGGTGGTGGTGGGGGTGGTAGTGGTTATGGTGGGTGGTGGGTGGGGTGGTGGGTGGAGGTGGTGATTGGGGTGGGAAAACAAAAACAAAAGGTGAAAGTTGAGATTTTCAACTTCCCCAAATTTCATAAATAGTGAAAATAAGAAGTAGAATTTGAAAGTGAAAGTGGCACACAAACAACATTCCTTCCTCTAAATTGTGAAAATTCTAAAAACAGAAAACAGAAACAGAAGTGTCACCAAACAAGGCCTTAGTGAGCACGTAGTAAGTCACTCCCAGTGTGGTCACAGCTTCACAGGACAACCATGAGCCTTTATTGAAGTATGGGGTTTCACGGCTCCTATTCCACACTCCAAAATCCACAAGAGAGCTCTTAAATCCAATCTTTCCAAGAGGGGCAGATTGCAATTTAAGAGAACAGTTTTCACCACAGAAAAATGGAAGGAAAGTAAAAAACCGAAAAAAAGAAGACGGTGTACTTCAGATAAGGAAATCAAAAGCTCTGAATGTGCAGTTCCAACAGTGAAAAAATTTGAATTCCAAATGTGACCCTGGCAATACAGCCCTTCCTTTTCGTCAACAATAGTTCTGAAATGAAGAAAACGGAGAATAATGTACGAAAAAAACAAGAAGTTTGGCATCAGGATGTTCGATGATAGAGTGCGAGCACAAACGCCAATGGCAGCAGAAGCACGCATTTCACACTATCCGCTCCAGCTCTCTCGCATAACTGAGTGTCTGATTGATTAGCTGCAGAGACGGTATCTCCTTGCAAGGTGCAGATTCTTTTGCCCGTTGGAAGATAACATACCCATTCTTTATCTCCCACTCAGGATGATCCTGCAAATTGCAGAAGAAAATTAACTTCTAAAGGAACCCTCAGAATAGACACTACACAAAATCGAACAAAGGTATCAAGTTTGGAGAGACACAATAATCCTCAATGTGATACTGAGCATTCTTTCAGGCACATATCCTTGTAAGACGATACTAGTACACTACATCAATTGCCTCTCCAAGGCATGGAGACTTTCTTTTTATTTTTGGGCAAGCCAAAAATCATCTTTTTAAATCCATTACAACTATTGTGTCCTCAGCCTTCTTCCCTACATCCTAAATCCCAAGCCGCAATTCGTATTCTTTTTCCCCTTTTGTTTTCGTGGGGGTATAGGGAAGAAAATTGATTACTTCAACAACAGAGCAGGCTCACATCGGCACTGCACTATCTTATGCAGAGTGAAATCCTAAACTTCAAGAGCTCACACAATTAAAATCCTATAGTAAAAAGTACATAGTTATATTATGTATACCTAGTGAAATCCCATATCAAGCCCCCATCCCACCCTACCCATCCAAAAGAAACACAAAAAGAAAAAGATTTCGTACAATACAGCTCTTGGCTCGGGAATGTAAATATGATGGTACAGTAAGGATAATTTGGCAACACATAAGCACAGAAATAGCAATAAGTTGAAGCAACAAGCAAACCAAGAATGACTATTCATTATATTTTCTGTAGAGCCCTTACACCATGAACCATCAAGCAGATCAAAGTACATACTTATATAAGTGGATCCACATAAAAATGAATTAAGCAGCAGGAAGTTTTACCTCCTTGATATATTCAAAAAGCTCTTGGTCAGAAGAGAACAACAATATTCGACGGGCATCATTTATTGAAAGTGAATCATAAGCCTTTTCACTACATCCAGCTATTTCATCTCTGCAAGAAACAATGAACAACTAAGCACGTAGGACTGCTCACTGACCACATTTTCCAAAATGCATTCACTAAAAGAGTTGGGATAAACAAGAGAACAAGTATTCCATTAACTTTATATCATTCGATGCCTACATTATAGGTAAATTCGTGTTAAAATTAAAAACAGACATTTTCAGAGCCAATTAACCATGCACTCCTTTTTTTCTCCTTTTGATACGAAACCCAAAAAAGAAAACTTATCAGAAGGAGAAAAGATTATGCAAGGGGGAGAAGACATCTAACGAAGACATAATAAGTAACAACACTCACAGGATCTACATTAGGCTTTCAAATCTTCAGCAACTGAAACTAAAAGAGTCCCCTTAGATGAAGAGGATATTCAACAAGCAACCGTATGTACCATTTCCTTAAATGCAAACGCTAGCACAAATCTATATCCCTAACATCCCTCTTCCACATAACTAACTTGATAATATGATGTAATATACACAAGGGGAAAAGAAAGACATAAACCAAAACCAATCACATCAAAGAGGAAAGGCAAAGTTGCTACCAAGTAGATGATACGGATATGAAAAGGCAGAAATACCCACCAGCTTGCATTTTTGGTATCACTATCACATGAAATGCCTTCAAAAGCAAAAAAAGTTGGGCACATCCGGGCCATCCAAACTATGCAACCAACGGTCCGGATTGAAAGTGCCATCCGGATTTTAAAAAAAATAGAAAAGAAAAGAAAATGTGTGTTTTCATCCAAGCCGTCCGATGCATTTTTGGACGGCTCGGGTGTCCCAAAGGGGCACCACGTCACCCATACCCTATTTCCACCCAAAATTTTCTCCTTAAAAAGTTAATTAAAGCAGCAAAAATCTTAATAATGTACCTTCTCCACATACCTAGGAAGTACCATTATGGAACTCCTAGCCCAACAAACGAAAGACTCAAATAAAATTTACTTCCTAAAAAAAAGCGACTGCATCTGGAACTTTGAGTGGTAATTTTAACCCTTACGCGATAAAAGAAATACATCAACTTTTCTGCTATCTTTTAGTCACTGCCATAAGTTAGGATACACAGTTTACCTGACAGTCTTTGCCAGAAGATCCATGAAATAAACGTAAGTTTCATGGGGTACAGTTTGTCTTGCACTCAAGACACGGTTATAAGCCCCTTCCATGAACGACTGCTCCAACTCTACAGCATGCTTAATACACAGATTCTCCAGAGCAGTGGCTGAAAGCAATTCCAATTCAGTGTGGAACTCGGCGATTCTATTCTGCACAAGGAGTCTCAAAAGGTTGAGACCTAAGATGGGATACTCCTGAGCGGATGGTGGAAGACGGCTACTGCTCCATCACAGCAACGAAAAAGAAAAGAAAAGAAAAGGCAGTTAACATTTGTATCTGAATTAAAAAATGTGGACATGAGATTTTAAGAGAACTGATGGCACAAATGTTGTAATAGCAAGCTCTTGAACCATACAGAGATCACAGAGTGCATGCCTGCCTCAATTGCGAATTGACATACATTTGAATCCCAAAATCCGAATTTGACATTGAGACCGTAACTCACCGTCAAATAATCCAATCAAATCAATCCTAGAATATGACACTACAAATTTAAAAAATATAAACAAGGAGTTAGCGAGGCAAGATGGTTTTACTGTACCTATTTATTATTAGCTGGTTGGGCACTTTCTCAAAGTGGCACACTTAGAAACATCAATCAGACAGTCAAGACCACATATGCATGTTCTATAATGACATGCAGACACCTGCTCTCACCTCTTGCCATGCATTCTTGTCAACGAATTAAAAAAATATGAAGATTATTCAGATGTTTTGAAAGGTAAAGACAGGAGAACATTACCGTGCATCCGTATAGTAAGGTTTCAGCTGGAAGAAATCCCTCTCAAAGGCCTCCTGGTCCTCAATCTTCACACTCAAAACGACTGCATGCTCATATATATCCCCTAAGAATTGTTTTAATCAGAGAATCTCAGTCCAAACAGCTCACAACTTGGTGACGTAAGTAATTTGAGTAATTTGACAAATTTTGAGTAAAGAAAATTCAAATTTCCTTTGAATGTAATTGTGCAATCTTTAGACAAGCTATGATGAGATTGCAACATCAATGACATCTATTATTTGCATCGAAACAATCATATATACAAAGGAATGACATGAGCATTTAGCGTTATCAGCTTGTCTAACATACAGCTTCATGCAATTCCCAATATAGAGCATCCACCAAGCGAAAAAGCGCTCAAAAAATGAAGTACTTCATAAGCAAGGTATAAAAAAATGAGTGAGAGAAGACGAATATATTATCACAACTGGGTTTTTTTCTCAAAGCACAAGAGAAGATGAATCTTATGATAAAGTAAAATGAATTGGTTTATCAGCAGAAACAATCAAAGGGTCCCACAAAAAACAAACAAAAGTGAAAGATTGAGTCAATTAAGTTACTTGCTAATGTCAACTCGTGAATTGCATTGGGTGTATCTTCAAACAATGGCGGAAGGCTTCTAAACTGTGTTAGCAAGACCTGCAAAATTAAAGATCGTAACTCAGACCATATGCTAATATAACTAATGTAAACACATACACTTAACAGTTGCTGTAGTAGTATCAGGCTCAAGTTCCACCCCAAAACATAAATTTTCCCACATCAAAGCTTGTCCAAACAAAATTTACAACGCAGTGTAACATATGCTAATAGAAAATCCCTGAAGATTCAATAAGTGAATGGTCAAATACCATGTTAGAACAAAAAATTCCCTGATACGTGAATAATCGAATTAAAGTCTCAAATTTCATTTCATGTTAGCGACAGCATTAATTAAGTAGTGGTTTACCAGAACCAACAAAGCACAGCTCTGATCCAAAAAAACCAAACCACAGCTCTCCGAGTACTGAATTGGCATTCTTCTTCTTTCTACCTCTCTCTTTGTTTGCTTCTGTGTAATACACATTTCAACCTCTTACATTTATGATGTCTAATTCAATCAGGTCTCAATTCCTTCCTTTAAAATGTCTCAAAGGGAACAGTGATGAACGTACCTCACGAGTCCTCGGGCCCATTAAAGGTTATACCCAACCCATCTTTGACTAGTCACTTCTTCAAAACTAACGGCTTGAGAATGACCAACAGATTGCCTCTGTAATGGTATTTATAAGGTGTTGGTCTCGAGTATGACATGTTTCTACCCATTGGATTACCTTCCTAGGAGATTCCTATGGCCTTAGACTCATTTCCCTTGACCAAATTCTTACCTAGGTCATTGCTAGTCCAATCACAACAGACAAAATTTGCTTTTATCAAATACTTACAATTGACTTACGATTCATTGGATTCATCAAGTAATAATGATCCTTTTTTTCTTTTCAACAGATGCAACATGTACTTTTGGATCCATGTTATAAATTTGATCCAATTCCTTTAATAAGTCAACCTTCAATCAAAGCTCATATAACTGACTTAACATGTACTTTGGATGCTTTACCTACACTTGTACAAATTCAATACCGAGGCATCATAAAATCGAGACATCCTAAAATCAAAACCAAGTATATATTTTTTGGGTCCTCAAATAAATTCAATACCTTTCGCGCATAGTAGCCAGTAGCCTTACAACTAGGAATCAAACTCTTGGTGATCAATAGCCAAGTACATTGAAATATAATCTGTCGTCAGTAGTCTCATTAAGCTACTAGGAACCACTTCTTTAAAACTAATAACTTCGAAAGCTACATTTGGTGGCATTAGTCTCATAAACCTGCTAGGAACCATATTTTCTCGAGGAACATAAGATTTATTGGTTATTTCAGAAGAAAACATGATCCTTTTTTCTTTTCAACTGATGCAACATATAATTTTCGATATACAGTACAAATTTGATCCAACCCTTTCAACAAAGGAAACTCGAAGCCCATATAATCGAGTCTATATACACTTTGTATGCACTCTATAGATCTTAAAAACAAGACAATATATGTTTTTAGGTTCTTCCGATAGCATCAATACCTTTCCAGTTCTGTAGCTCGTAGGCTTACTACTAGGAATCTTATCATTGGTGACCAATAGCCAACTAATAAGAACTACATTATGTGGAAGCAGTCTTATTAACCTCCTAGGAACCATGTCTTTTAAACAAATAACTCCAAAAAAACACCTTTGGTGGACATTACTATCGTCAACCAACGAGGAACCACATTTTCTCTAGGGATTTACCATTTATGAACTCTATCAAGTAAACATGATGTTTTTCTTTCCAATTGATGCTGTTGTATAAATTGAATGCATATCTTATAGTTCCAGGGTCCTCCAATAACATCCGTACCTTTCAAGTTTTGTAAGATGTAATCAGTAGCCTTACTACTAGTAATCTCTCCCTAACCCAGTAGGAACCAATTGTTCTAACTAATGACTCGCAAAAACTACATAAGGTGGCCATCAGTCTCATTCATTTTCCTTTCATTAAAAAAAAAAAAAAATAGAGTTTCATTAATTTTACTAGGAACCATATTTTCTTCAGGGACTTGCGAGTTACGACCTACTTGATCAATCAACTAACCATTATCCTTTTTTTCTTTTTAACCGATACATAATGTAACTTCAGATCTATCATAAATCTTTAATCCAGTTCTTTCAATGAGGCAACCTTCAATCAAAGAACTATATAATCAGTCAACATATACTTTCGATGCGTTATCTAGATCTCATCCAATTTCAAGGCCAAGGCAACATATAACATCACAAAATTTAACCAATGCATATTTTTTAGGTCCACAAATAGCATCAATATCTTTCAAGATTTGTAACAACAGTCTTACTGGATGAATCACACCCTTGGTAACCAGTCCAACAGCTAGGGACTACATTTTGCAGTCATAAGTCACATTAAACTACAAGGACGCAAATCTTTTAAAGTAATAACTCAGAAGCCCACATTTGGTGGCCGTCACACACTAATAGGTACCATTGTTTCCCTTTTCTTTTTTCTGATGTGCATATTAGTCTCTTTACATAATAGGAAGCACTTTTTTCCATCTTCGTATTTAACTATAAAGGCACGAAATTTACGGTGCATTAAATGAGCACGTCTTGTACCGAAAAATCCAGAATTTCTAGTAGCAACTTACTTAACTTCCGAATTTCACAGACATTATGAATAGCAGAATAGGTCAGTAGAACATCACCATTATTTACCAGTTAACACCGCATCCTACCATCCACAAGCAACGGCGGAACAAAGATGCCTAAACTTTGAGAATTTCAGTCTAAAGCTACAATTTTTACTACCTGTACCGTCTACAAAAATAACAGGAACCGGTTGAAATATCATCGATCTGATAAAAACTTATTCAAAACAAAAGTAGTTCACTAATTAGGGTTTATAGAACATGTACAAGTTTCTGAAAAACACATGTCCAAAGAAAAAGGTTACGGACTTGGAATTAGGTTTAAAAAGTAGCTTGGATTTGTTACCTTAAGCTGTGAGAGGAGTCTCGTACAGGTATCGAAATCGTTGCGTATGAAAGCGGCTTTGAATCGTTCGAATATCTGCGACACCTCTGTGAGATTCTGATCCATGCTAAATTTCTCTATCTCCTCTGATTTCTGTATCTTATCGAACTCTTCTTCGCAGTTGGTCTCTCGTTGCTTTGAAATTCCCTTTTCTTTCCATGGGTTGCGAATATGTTGTCCCGAAAAACCCCTGATCCGATTTGATGTTCGTTTGATCGGAGTCGTCCATGCTTGACAATTTCAGATTAGCAGATAAATGTGTATGACTTAGATTTGTTTAGAGTGAGATGGAATCTGACTCATTGATTGCTCGGATAAGCAGTTCGGATGGACGAAACAGGGAGTTGGGAGATGAAGTTCAGGACCGCAGATCCGCTCCCATTTCTGTGCAAGAATAGAGAGGCATTGATAATCGCACTCTAAAAATTAACGCAAGCACTCCAAACTACTGTAGTTTTCTAAAACCAAGTTTTTGTAAGTTTCAGATTTTATTTTAGGCGCTCCAAATATTTTTTACTTTTTTCCTCTGCCTTCTCTATTATCGGAAGAAGAAAATGGACATCCACCCAAAACCTAGCCTTCAAACGACGCTTTCCATTACCTTTCGCTGCCGGTATCTGCTCCCCATCGTCCCCTTTCGCTTGCATCAGGTTTTAAATTTTAGATCTCTTTGTTGCATGAGGTGTGACTATGCATTTCTTACAATATGTGATTTCCTTTACATGTGGCATGAAAATCATCTCTTTCGTGTCGATGAATTGGGTTTCTTTACATATAACCGACCCATTCGTACTTGTGCTTTAAAAATCATCTCTTTGTTGCTTTACATAAAACCAACCTATTTCTTTACATATCATCTCTTTTTTGCTCGATCATTTGTACTTTTTATTGATTTTTGATGGTCATCTTTGTACGAAAGTTTGAAGATCTTGTGTCATAACCTTTACAAATCATCTCTTTGTGTGCTGTTTATTTTGAAAAATTCTAGCAATGTATAGTTTTTTTTTTAGTGCAAAGTGGCTTGAAACTGGAATATGGAGAATTATCAGTTATTTTGTTTAAAGATAGTATTTAAACCTTTGCATGAGTTGTTCCTGATGAGGCTGGAATATGAAGGTTTTTACTTTGCTTTTGGTTGAAATTTTTTAGGATGTTCACTTGAAAAATCTGAGATGGAATAGATGGTGCTCAAGTGTCCAGTAGATGACTGGAGCTTTTCATGGTTGTTTTGTAATTTGTTGATCCTTAGATGCTGTTTAAAGTTTGCAGTTAACAGAGAGAAGTTTTTGGTTCATTTTTCCGTTAAGAGTGCCTCAGTAAATTTTGGGGTGGAGTGCCTCCAGTAATTTTTATATTTTGAAAGGGTAGTTTTGTAATTTCATTAAATTTTGAAGTGTTTGTATAAAAAAAGGGAGCCCCAAAATCAGCTTCCAAGTAATCTATTTTTTGTGAGTCTATATATATACATAAATGGGTTAAATGTAATTGACATATACAAAAGGGTTAATTTTGTAATTATAGATTTGGTTTGGTTGGGTTCGGAGAATAGTTCAAAGTCGTTCAGTTATTATCTCAAACCAGAACCGAACCGAATCCGTTCGGTTTTCTCACATCCCATACCATACCTGCACCCACGGGGAATATTTTGATTATGGTTCGGGGAAAAAACCGGTTACGATTTTTAATCATGTTTAAAGTGCTTTAAATAGTTCTAGATGGTCTTATTTCACATTCACCAGTACTGATTGTTATCTTGGGATCATTAACAAGTCTTGAATCCATCTTTGGATGATCACTTTGTCTCAAATAAGCAACCAAAGTTTAGTTTTCAGAAGGGTTAGCGAGCTCTGAACATGTTTCCAACAAGTAAGAATCAACAGAAGCATGCATAGTTGAAGAGGGTTTGAGCGCTCAAACCCTAGACAGAGGACAGATTGGCTATGTTCCAAATTAGTTCATGGTGTCCTTTCTAGTCATTTTATTGTTGCTACATGCATGCTAACATTGTTATTTACTGTCTGATGTTCTTTATTAGTTCGTGTTTGTACATCACTTTCATCATTCATGTAGTTCACAAAACACAATCATCCACCATAGCCTTTATATTGTGTTCGTCGTTGTTTAGTTGGCTCACATTCCCCGTTCCCTATTTATTTGTTCAAGGTGGAATCATAAGCATTTTACACAATCCCACAAACACTTAGTAGAGACAAGTCTTCGAACCGTGCAAGGAGGGTGCCATAAAACCATTTCCCTCTAATAACGAAGCTCCCGAACCTAAGATAATATGGTAACGACGGACTAGTTTAAAACATTATCCAAAATGAGGCACAAGTCATTCGAGTTTAGTTCCTCGAGGACAATCCAAAAAAACTCGAGTGGCAACTCTGAATTTAATTCCACGGAGGGGCGTCCACAATTGGGGGTTCACAATATTTAATTTTGGTGAACATTTAAGGTCTACAAAGTTTGTGACTGTGCAACAAGCACCCGTCGGGTGTTTTAACTAGTGTTTGGACGATGCCAATCACCCGTCGGGTGATTTTTCCAGTGATTTCTCAATAACAAGCAACCATCCAATATACTGTAATTTTCCAGTGAAATTCCATGATATACTGTAATTTTATAGCCATTCATGGGACCATTTGCAGTGTGAAAATTTTGATTTATTGGGAATGGCAAACAAAAGCCATGTCCAATATTATTGCTTCACCAGTTACACTTTAATTGTGTAAAACAAGTCTAACACATTTCAGTAGGCTTAAACACATTTGTGTTTGGAATGAGCCCAACGTCTTTTGTCGAGACAAAAAGGGCGTAACAGATTTCTCACTTCGCACTCTCGGTGCGTTATGATTTTCTAATTTGCACCATCGGTGCACAAAAGATTTTTCATTTTGCACCCCTAGTGCGTAATAGATTTTCTAATTTGCACCCCCGCATGATAAATTTTACAAATTGCACCGTCGGTGCATAACTGATTTATCTCACTACCTCGGTGCATAATAGATTTTTTCTCGCACCTCAGTGCGTAATGGATTTATCCATCCGGTGACATTTGGAATGTAAAATTCCAGTCAGGAGGAAGCAGAATACTGCTACGGGAATGTGCCTTTATTTTCCAAAGAAAACTTTGGTTCGGGGAGAGAGGGACAGAGAAAGAAGTTTGAAACCCACACTTGAAATTGGCTGAAAATTGCTTCATGCTTCCGGGGCCCCGGCCTTCTTCTTCAGACATTAGTTTTTTTTTTTTTTTTTTGCCTCTCTTTGTTATCTCCTCTCCTTCTTTTCTTCTCTGGAAATTCTCTTCTTTTTTTTACAGTGTGTTAAACGGCCCAGATGTGTTTTGATTTTTTAACGGTAAAAATAAATCTAAATTAAATCAAAATTGTCGAACGCATCTGGACCGTCCAAAACATGATCGGACCTTAACTATAGCTTCACAATGACAACCTTGATCGAATGTATAGGATAGGTGGGAGGTGGTTACACACAACGACCAATCCTGAAAGACCACTCTTTTGTCTAAGGAGGTCTAACTGCCGCACCGATCATTCCCGGGGGATGCCTCCTAAAGGGTAAAGGAGGCGTGCGAAGTAAGGCTGCTCAAAAAAACTGGTAAACCGTGAATCCAGTCTAGACCAAACCGATCTGTACGTTTTAGATTTTAACCGTGGATTAATGGTCCAGACACGGATTCAAAAAATAAAAAACCGTGACTCGCAGTCTGAACATGGATTTTGATTTTGAAATCGTGGATTAATGATCTGGACTATGAAATTTTTATTATATACTACAATTTTAAAAATAAATAAATATATGTAAAGATAAATCATTTTACCACTTTTGTAGCCTACTTTGTTTGGAATTCCAAAATGATATCTGGATTTTGTGCTTGTGACTGTCTATTTAGATGCGTTTGTTGGCATGTTTAAAAAAATTGATGTTTATATTTTACAATGCTCAATCTCATATTTATAACCTACTGGGTTTTGAATTCCAAAATGAATTTGGGGTTTTATTTTTTTGCTATCTATTTTGATTCCACAATGTTCAAATTTAGATTAGTTCAATTAATTTGTTGGAATGTTTAATAAGCTTTCATTATTTCTTTACTGTCACTGGTCTTTCTTTGTTATTCTAGATGCTTTACATTCTCATCTACTAACTATACCACTAAAATGTTTTTTCAATATTGAGTTTGAGTTTTTGAATGAGTTGATAAATTTTTTTTAGAATAAGTTGAAAATCCGTGGACAAATGTGGAACTTATCCGTGACTCTCGGATCAGTTGAAACCAAACAGTGAGACTTTCGGATTAAACACGGATCTTATTTTCAAAAAATTGTGTGACTCACAGATTAGAATTGGATTCATATCATTCCGGACCATGACCACTCCTAACCCGCGTACGTTCTTATTTGACAGTTTTAAGCAAGACCATGTATATAATAATATAATTCGAGTAAAATTTGTCATCACAATTAACCATGTGCTGCGGCTGCTGCCTCCCTTGGATTTTGAATTGTCAACTTTGGTTACGTGTACGTCTTACACGAAAGACATTTAACTGGTCTAGTGCATTATTTATCGACACTTTTGCATTTGCTGTGAACGAAGCACATTAATATTCATAAAAAATTAAAAATTAAAAAAAAAATAAAGAGACCACCACTAAGATGATTATTTCGGGCTACTTATTAATTCAATGAAATTTTTGTATTTTAACATGGTCTGTCATTGTGGGTGTGGATTATAAATTTTTAAAATATGAGATAAGAATAGACCCTGCTTTGATATCATGTGAAAGCTTTATATCTATCTCAAATTAATTGACAATTAGTGAAGAAGTCATTTAAGTAATTAACTGATGACACATTCTATCCCCAAGCAATATGGGAATGTATTTTCCTTAATAGATCCAACCCAAAAACATGTCATAATTACCGAAAAATTTATTACAGGGGTGGAACCCATATAATTTCTATCAATAATATGAAAAATTAATGTTCACTATCTTTTAAGAAACAAAAATGCTACGCGGACACCACAATTACACCCCAATTGCATGCCGCTTGAGGTGGCAGCTGAGGTGGATTAAAAGGAGGGCCCCCCCCGAATGCAATTCACCCCTTTTAAAAAATTGGCACAAATTGTGCCTGGGATACCCACAGAAGAAAACCCCCAAATTGTTACCCATCGAAGCCCCTCTCTCTCCCGACCAGTGACACCACCCCATCTCTGGGCACCAGAATTTGCCCCCGACCTTGATCTTTCTTCTTCAAAGGTCACATCTTTTACGGAATCTCAAACAAAAGAGAAGAAAACACACTCAGATGCTACTCAAACGCACATCAACTCCAGTAATTTGATCCCCTTCCTTAGAAAATCCAATAAAAAACTTCCACCCCACTAAATCCCAAAACAACTGCTCCACACACCACACCCCCGCCGTATATAGTAGTCACCGCCCCCACAGTCTCAACTCACTCTTTTGCAGCTCACCACCAATCTCTCCCTCTGCTTCTGGGTCCTCCCAATTTAGTCCAAAAACAAACACTTTCACTCACAAACTCATCGGAAGAGTAGGATCTGAGGGAAATTTAGGATAAAAATTCAATGTTGCATTCAGCTCTATCTTTTTGTATATTCACTTCTGGAGATGGGTTTGATGGAGAAAATTAGAAAGAAAGGGTAGAGAGAGAAACTGGAGGGGTGGGTATAGTGGCTAGAGATGGGGTGGCGGCACTGGTGGCCGAAGATGGGGGTGGTGTCACTGGTTGGGGGAGAGAGAGGGGCTTCGATGGGTCCAAAGAGGTTTTTCCCTTTGGGTTCCCCAGGCACAATTTGGGCCAATTTTCGAAAAAGATCAATTGAATTTGGGGTGGGGCCCTCCTTTTAATCCATCTTAGTTGCCACCTTAAGCGGTGTGCAATTGGGGTGTGCCGTGCAATTGTGGTGTGCCCGTAGCATTTCCGCTTTCCGTTTAAGAAAGGTGAACAAAATTGTACTCCCCACTCAGGCCATGTTCCACTAAAAAAAAAAATTATTTTAATTCAAAAACCATTTTATTCCACTAACAAAAAACTCTCCCAAAAAACTAGTTTTGTTTTACAACAATGATAGGTGTACAACAAAAGTGATCATGTCATTTCCGTACCAAAAATAATTAATAAAACGAAACAATTACTACTACTCAAATGAATAGTGGTAAATGTATCGCTCCTCATGGATTAAAAGGCTAGGTCACAAAATTTCAATTGATTTCTAAATTAATTCAATTAAAAGGAGATAACGATTTTGTTTCCTAAAATTATGAAAACTAAAATAAACTTAAGGAATTAGAAATTAAAGGGATTCGATGAGAGAAAAGTCTAGGGTTTTGAATCCACTTGACCCTTTTTGTAACCTAGATTTATTGCAATTGGGGATTTCTTATTCAGATTCACCGGACAACATTCGGGTTCGCGGGCCCTTACGAAATCTCCTAAAAATAGTTGTCAATCATCAAGCAGCATAGATTATCTCCGCCCAGCATGAATCGTCTTACTAGTATGATCCGTCTCTATCGCACGAACCGTCTGATAGCACGACGCGTCTTACGATAGTATAATCTATCACAGTCAATTTCCACAAATTTGATTAAAACCGTTGTATGAAAAAGTACTTGAAACCGCGGATATCAAACACATAATTATATGGGAAAAATTAAATCAATTTCATAAACATGAAATTATCTACTTCACACAACCGAATCCGAATAATTAAATCCAACAAAAGTAATAAAAACTACGTTACTCGGAGTGCAAGCTTCATCTACGCCCTAGAAAAGGGTTTAGCCGGACATCGTCATTGAAATCATTGCGGTGATTTGCTGCTGTTCAGCCATGATTGGAAAAGGACGGGAAGAGCTATCGGTTCTGTGATGCACAGTTCTTCAAATCTGTCGTCTTATACGCAGGCCCGGCCCTGAGATTTTTGTGGCCCCAGACGATAATGTAAACCAGGGCCCTATGTTTTTCTAGAGAAAAAATTAAAGAACCAAGATTTATTTCAAATGACAAATACCGTGTTCCATATTTTGTCTTTTTTGTTATTCATGTCTTTATGTTAATAAAAAATAGTTTTCAGTCATAATTGTCTATTCTTATTGCAAGAATTAGAAAATCAATTGAAATGGGCAATGTGAACATTTTATGAATACGCACGAAGTGTTTTATTTATTTTTTTCCCTAATTACTACACCGGCAATTTTTTTTAAAAGAAGTCAACAAACGATAAGGATGTAGTGGAAAGGGGAAAAAAAAGGAAGAGAAGGTAGAAACTGACTATGGTAAGAAAAAAGAAAAGGGAAGAGAATGTAGAAAAGGAAAAGAAAAGTACTTAGGAATTGAGCATTTTGGCGATTTCTTAGGAAAAACACAAACTTTTAAATTTATCTTAAAAATGTTTTCTATTTCTTTGTAGTCAACATTATATATTTATTACTTATTATGAATATATAAATCACCTAATTTTACCAAAATGGATTTATTTTTTGTAGCCCCAGGTCTGGCTACCTACCGCCTTCCGCGGGCCGGCCACTTATACATGATGTATGGTATCTATCCGTGTGATGTGTTTTTTTTTATTAATAATGCTGTCATGATATCTCCCTTACCAAGGCTACTGCTTTCTCCTTTTATAATTGCCACCGCACCACGTTTCCTTCGTCCCCAAGTCGGTTGCTGTCCATGTTTTTTTATTACCCACGTGTATTCCGCAGCCCTAGCCGACCCTACTGCCAACTCATTAACTTGGGCCCCCATCACTTCTTTTAATTTGCTTCTCATGACCATGTAGGGAAATTGTTGGCCCATGACCCATCCCCATGCATGTGTTATTGAACCCAATTGTTGGCTGACCCATTACCACGTACAAATCCTCCAAACTCTAAACTTCCATTACATGGTAAAATGATTGGGTGCTTCTGGTCGTGGTTTCCTATTATAAGCTTTGTCCCCCAATTAATTTGATCACGGGCAATAACAAATAGAATCCAATTTATGTGCTTATTATATCAAAGTCTCCAAGCATCTAAAAAACACGCAAACAAAGCATTATACTTCAATTAACAAAATAAATAGGCTTAGCAAGGATAAATTAAGAGGCGACAATATGAACATTCATGCGCCTAACAAAAAGTCTCCAACACACTCATATGGTGTGTAGATCTCACATACAATTGAATGTGTAGTGTGTGTGGGCTCCACCACACAGTATGTGAGTATGTTGGAGCCATGTTGGAGACTTTTGTTGTACCTCTATCATTTTTATTTGTTTTAACTCTAAAACTACTCTATTCCATTGACAAAAAACTCCAAAAAAATACTTTAGTGGAACAAGTTATAAATTTAAACTATAACTAAAGGTTAAAAAATTAAAAAACCAAAAAACAAGTTAATGGAACATTACCTCTATTCTATACAACATTCAAGATTTCAAGGAAAAGAACTTTAAAACATATATCCATTTATCGCCGTTTCCGTTTGGATAGACTTTATTAGTGTTTTTGTCAGACTTTATGTTTTGTGTAGACAACCAAACATGACTCTTAAGGCCATTTTTTTTTCTCCCTTTTATAAGTAGACTTTTAGGTCGACTTTAGAGAGTAATCTCTCATACATGTCCAGAACAAGACCCCTATTTGGATATGATTTTCGATATTGCCTTTTAATTCTATGAGGACATGTTCATAACCAAGTACATATGGCTTTTTTTTCAAGGTGTTTAGACTTTAGAGTCAGTTTGCTTGCACCTCAGACTAACCCCAAAACTTCTTCCACAGCCGTTTCACACGCTTACGTGTGCGAGTAAGGTGACTATAAGAATTTTTGGCAAGAATAATGAACCTAAGACCTTCGTGTAAGCAAATTTATAAGTCTCAGGCTAAGAACACATGACCAAACCCTTTGGCTTAAAAAGTGTCACACGATTGTTCATCTTGTTTCCGTTTATCACAATTTCTCACACCCATCCAAACAAGGCTCAGGGCCGGCTTGGGCCTAGGGCACTCCAAGAAGTCCAATTTTAAAGGGCACTCCCATATTTTTTTCATAATAGGCTTGCGTAGAACTCTTTTTTACCTAACAAAAAAATAAAAATAAAAATGCCCAATCTTACGTAGAAAAATGTCTATTTTGTAATGACCATTGGGCCTTTAGGCTCAGTCTTACTCATGTGTTATATGTATTTTGAGATTTTGTGTTTTTTTACTTTTCTATTACAATCTATAATAATTAGTAGAATTTTGTATTTGCTTTGCTTTTCTCGTATTGTTGTTATTGAAAAAATTACTATTTAATTATTGTACTCTTAGGACACATTTTTTAAACTAAGCCTAAAATACTCCAAACCCTTTAGTCGAGCCTTACAAAGCTACAAAGATAATGAGTTACAGATACAAAACGACGGGATATGATAATGAGTTGTTCCAAAAATGGCACTAGAATGGTCATTGGTTGCCCATAACGGAAGAGGTCAATTTTGCCACGATAATACCTTAGAGCATCCCCAACAGGTTGGGTAAATTTTTTGGCCAAAAAACTGATGTACAGTGTATATAGCTAACCTGTCACCATCAACATTCCAACAATCTATCCATTTTACCTTACCTCTCATCAAAATAATATTGTTTCCTTCACACACACACACATATACATATATACACATATACACAGATATACCCATCGCCGTCCCCTCCATACCCATCGGCCGTCGACTCCATACCCATCGCCATCGCTGTCGCCGTCGTTCGAATCCCAGATCGTCGCCGTCGTCGATCATTACCTTGCTGCTGTCAATCGCCTGCATCTCGCCGCCGTCGTCGTCCGCAATCTTCATCGTCGTCGTCGGCCTCCATCGTCGCCGGCCTCCATCATTGCTCAACATCGTCGCTCAACATCGTCATCATCGTCTTCCAGAAGAGGGGGAAGAGAGAGAGAAAATAATTTTAAAAAATGGCTGCTGATGAACAGTATTTAGGTGAATTTGCCCAAGTACTGTAGCTGAGGTAGGGATACCTAAGGGTTTGGTTAATCTGCTGTAGTGGGTATTTTGCTCATTTGGTTAGGTGAATTTGCCCAAATGCTATTTTGGACAAGCTGATGCACTTGCTCTTAGGCAATGTATTTCATCTGCCACCATGCATACGGTCATCATCAACCCTATTTTTTTATTGGTGCAACAGAAGATTTCATCAACCCTATTTTGACCACAAGACTCATGACGAGTAGTTTTGCGTGCTTTGAGTACTAATATGGTTTGGAAAATGCCAAAATCAGCTCAAACGGTATAAGATGGAGTACGAAGAAAGTGCATGCATATTTTAGAAAAGTATGCGTAAAAGTGTATTAATAAACATGAAATTTGCAATGATAACTGAAGTAGTTTATTATTGTTGTTATATATATCTATATAAATATATATATATATATATGTACGTAACCACTTTTAGTCCACACCTCTTAAGTCTGGATCTCATCCACACCTCATAGTTTCCAATCAAATTTTTATGATTCGAACAACTCAATAAGTTTAAAAAGTGCTTTCAGGTGTCTCTGCTTGGAATCGGAAAAAAAAAAAAAACCGGGAAGGGCTTGATCTGAGCACTTATCGATAAAATTATACATACATTTTTATCGAAAAGTGCTTGGATCAAGTCATTCCCGTATTTTTTTTCACTATTTCTTGTAGGGACTCTTTAAAAGATACTTTTTAAACACATTAAACGGTTCGAATCATGAAAATTTGATCGAAAACTATGAGATGCGAGCGAGGTGTAGACTTTAAGGGTGTGGATAAGAATCTGAATCTCTCTCTCTCTCTCTCTCTCTCTCTATATATATATATATATATATATATATATATATATATATATATCCACAATCGAAGGGCCCATATAAGAGAGGGTTTTCCAAATGCATAGTTGGTCAATTTCGGGCCAATTATTGCTTGGAGGTTAACAGCACTCTTCAAAAAAAAAAAAAAAATCCAGCGTAGGTCTCACCAACCCGGGCGTGACTGATTGAAAGTGACATTTCTCACATTATAGGAGTAATTTATATGATCTCTGTTTATGTTTACGTCCCCAAACCCAAAACCACTGCAAATCCACAAACACCACCCATGATTATTCCTAAAATGGATACCCCAATTCCAATCTTTTTTCTAATCTCTCTCCTCCTCCTCCTATCACCACTTCCTCTGTTATCAATCTCATCACCACGTGATACCTTACCCACGTCCTCATCCCTCTCTATACCCACCGTCCTAACTTCCCCAAACGGCGTCTTCACCGCCGGCTTCCACTCCGTCGGCCAAAACGCCTACTGCTTCTCCATATGGTTCACCGAACCCACCTCCGACGACAGTCTCACCGTCGTCTGGACGGCCAACCGCGACCAACCCGTCAACGGCAAACTCTCGAAACTCTCTCTCCTCAAATCCGGCGACCTCATATTAACCGACGCGGCAGAGTTCACCGTCTGGTCCACAAACACCAACTCAATCCCACCACTCGAATTAAAACTCCTAGACACTGGTAACCTTGCGTTAAAAAACCCAAATGGTACGATTATTTGGCAGAGTTTCGACTCACCGACGGATACCATTCTTCCAAACCAACCCATGACACGAACTGCAAAACTCGTCTCCTCTCGAAGCCAAACCAATATCTCAACTGGGTTCTACTCCTTCTTCTTCGACAACGACAACGTCCTCCGTTTACTGTTCGATGGGCCGGAGATATCCAGCGTTTACTGGCCGGACCCTTGGAAGCGAAGTTGGGATGCGGGTCGGACCACATACAACAGCAGCAGAAGGGCGGCGTTTAATTCGTCTGGGTACTTCATATCGAGTGATAATTTGGGGTTTAAGGCTTCGGATTATGAGGTGGCGGGGGTTTGGAGGAGGTTGAAGATAGACGTGGATGGGAATGTGAGAATGTACAGTTTGGATGAGAAGAAGAGGATTTGGAGTGTTACTTGGCAAGCCATACGACGGCCGTGTCAGAACCATGGGCTCTGTGGCCCTAATGCTATCTGCAACTACAATTTTCCAGGCTTGAGTAAGGATCGGAGATGTTCTTGTTTACCCGGGTAATATTTTTGATTAAATTAAGTTTACATGATTTGAACGATTTTGATAAACTAAATTGAATTATCAGTTTATTTAAGAGCATCCACTTCCCATTCATCAGATGCAAACTAAATCGAAAAGGAAAATCACAAAATGAGTCATTTATGTTCCACTTTTACCTTAAGTAGAAAAGTGGCTTCAAAGTTCTAACGGTATAATTTCGTTCAACATTAGAAAAATCAAATAAGTTTTCTTTTTCTTCAAACATTAGAGAAATCTATGGGGATGCTCTAAGAACTCATTTGGGAGCTCCATTTTCAATTGTAGCTTTTGCATTATTGAATTGTGGTTGTTTTGGATAACTCCATCAATTACATCTTGCCTCTTCCAATTTCTCCACAACTAAAACTGTTAAAAACTATTTTTGTGGTTACGATTTCATACAAGGGACCCTTATTTAAATTTTCATGCGGATCTAGGGGTATTTTCATCTTTTCGAACCAAATTTCGATGATCTAAACCGCTCAATATTTTTAAAATGTGTTTTTAAGGCCCCTCGTGAGGAATCTCCAAAATAAAATATCCGGAAGAGCTTGATTCGATCAGTTTTCAATAAAAATTATATATGTACAGCTTTTATCAAACTGATCTGATCAAGTCTTTTTGGGTTTTTTTTTTTTTTGGAGATTCCACTCGAGAGCCCTAAAACATATTTTTAAAAACATTGTGCAATTCGAATCATCAAAATTTGGTCTAAAATTTCCTTAGGTCCGCATAGAAACTTAAATCAAGGTCTCTTATTAGAAATTTATTGTGTTATTCGTGTGTTAAAGGAACCGCCTCATATTTTACGAGAGAGAGGGTAAAAGAACAGAGCAGGTGACGTGTTTGATTTTTGCGTTTGCTTTTTGCTACGTTGGGAAAAGTCATGATATTCCCATGAATGAAGAAGAAAGGCGGAGTCCCAAGTTCCCAACTTGGGAAAATGACTTGCGGGAGTCTCAAAGTAAAAGTCATTTTCTCCTCTCTGATGGAAAATGTTTTAGAAGTAAAACATTTTTTCCCACATAGTTTGTGCAGCCAAACACCAAAATACTAGAAAATATTTTACGAGAAATTTTTTTACGTCTAAACAAACGGAGTGTAAAGAAAAAGAATTTTTAAACATCCAATTATCATCATTTGGATAGACTAATTATTTAGTGATTTGGTCAGACTCTATGTTTTGTGTAGACAACCAAACATGACATTTAAGGTGATTTTTTTTTTATATAATAATAAGTAGACTTTTAGGTCGACTTTAGAGTACTCGTCTCGAACATAGCCCCATTTGGATCAGATTATATATTTCTAGAATGCATTCTCAAAACCACGCAATACAAACACAATTAGATAATCAACCTTGAAGTAGCTTTTGCGTTCTCATTCTGCGTTGTCTTTTACCTATACTCACGAAAAGACCGAATTACCTTTCACTTTTATGAATCAATTTGCATTCTCATTTTGTAATTTGTTTTGTAAGGGTTATAAATTTTAGGGTTAATTTGTTTGTCTAACTGTTTTGTAAGCTATATGGTTTGTACTTGTTAAGGTAATATTTGAGACTTCCTGCTTAGGAAAAAAAAAATGAGGCTCTCAAATTCGGGACATAGTTGTTTGTGAATTGTTATGAAGCATGGGTACCGGTACAGTAAGATATATGTCATAATTGCATGTCCTCGGTGAATTCTATTTTTCAGGCAAAGAAAAATTAAATCAGTAGATAAACACATTAGTTATTATTGTAGAAAATTGTCCAGCCAATATATTCACACTTTTTTTTTTTTTGACGAGTACTCTTCTGTTTTGGAGATATGGAGTTGATTGTTACACAGAGGAAAACCAGAGCACGATATAGGACACCCGAGAGTAAAATTATTTCATATAATATAATTAGATGTAAAAGAGTTTAAGTTGTTCAATTGACCATCTATTAGAAGTTATGGAGCCTCCTATGCCTTTTAATTCATATTGGATTGGTTTGTAGGCTGATTTTTTAGGGGTAGCGGTTCAAATTTTTTTAGGTCAGGTGTTCAAATATTTACGCGAAGGGCATTCAAACAAGACAAACTTAAAATAAAACTAAAAAAATTACACGTATTCTAAACCCAAAAAAAAGGGTGTGCGCCCACCCATAAGTGAATATAGAGCCACCTATGGTCGGTGTAATTTTTAATTTTTTAATTTTATTATGTTCCATTGCATAAACTAAAGTAACAAAGCCACTAGCACAATTCAACCAACCAATATTATAGTGGGGAAGTAAATAATTGAATAATAAGTCCAAAAGTCTTTTTCTGTATAAAGACTAATGTGTTAGGTTTGAAAAGCTTATGAATATACTATTAAAGTGGTCATAGAGGAAAAGTAAATAAATTCAACAAGTGGTGTGATAAAATATAATATAATAATATTAGGGGAAGAAATAAACATTGCCTTATTTCTTAAAATCCACATATGAGTGTTTTGGGGTGGATTTCTTAAAATATAATATATAGATGCCTCAAAATGAAATGAAAAGGCATGAAAATTCTTGGTGTACATATTGATTAGTGAGTGCCGATACGCTCGTTCTCTCTTTCACTGGATTCATACTGTTTTCACGGACTTTCAGAAAAAATTTACAAACACTTGGTACTTCGGTTCGTTACCCATTGTTTAACATGAGGACAATCTAAAATTTTGCATATTGTGTTACAGTAGTGTTTGATAAATCCATTGACACTTTTATTACAGTAGTGTTCTGTATATAACTCTTACAATTATTGGCCAACTCTCAATCAGGTACAAGGCAAAAAACGTTATGGATTGGTCACTCGGATGTGAACCTGAGTTCAATCTCTCTTGCGACCCTGCCGAATCTCGTTTCATCGAAGTTCCTCACGTCGAATTCTACGGCTATGATCTCATACCCCAGCAAAATATCACCTTGGAAAGCTGTCAGAAAGAATGCTTACAAAGTTGTAATTGCTACGGCTTCAATTACAAATTTGATAGCGGTCAGTATAATTGTTTTCCCAAGTCAATGTTACTCAACGGACACAGATCCCCAGGATTTGCGGATCCCACCTATCTAAGGTTGCCCAAGTCCTTCACTCCTTCTCTGGGAAATCAAGACCAAGTAATCGGATTACAATGCCCCTCGAGCCCACCTAACTTGGCACTCCATAGAGGTTACAAGAAACCCAAACAAAACGGAACCTTGCAATTTATGGTTTGGTTCGCCGTTGCATTTGGCGGAGTTGAAATCATTTGTGTTTGTTTTGTATGGTTGTTTTTGTACAAAACCCGACAAAGTTCAAGTGAAAACACACAAGGTTACCTTCAAGTTGCGAGTGGGTTTAGAAAATTCACCTATGATGAGCTGAAGAAAGCGACAGGAAATTTCACTCAAGAAATCGGAAGAGGAGGTGGTGGAGTTGTGTACAAAGGGATATTATCCGATCGTAGAGTTGCAGCAATCAAGCGACTCAACGAGGCTAATCAAGGGGAAGCAGAATTCTTAGCAGAGGTAAGCATCATTGGGAGGGTTAACCACATGAATTTGATAGAGATTTGGGGATACTGTGTTGAAGGAAATCACAGACTTTTGGTTTACGAGTATATGGAACGGGGATCGTTAGCAGAAAATCTTAGTTCCAGTGGCCTTGATTCAGAGAAGAGGTTCAGTATCGCTGTTGGGTTTGCAAAAGGCCTAGCTTATCTACACGAAGAGTGTTTGGAGTGGGTTCTCCATTGCGACGTGAAACCCCAAAACATACTATTGGACTCTAATTTCCAACCAAAGGTTGCTGATTTCGGCCTCTCTAAACTAGTAAACAGAGGAGGTGATGGTAAGAACTCGAGCTTTTCTAGAGTGAGGGGGACAAGAGGCTACATGGCACCTGAGTGGATTTCCAACCACCCGATCACATCCAAAGTCGATGTTTACAGCTACGGAGTGGTGGTGTTGGAGATGGTCACTGGAAAGAGCCCGATGACAACAGGCAGTCAAGTGTCCGGGATTACAGGCGAGATGGAACAAAGAGGGCTGGTTAAGTGGGTGAGGGAGAAAATGAATGGGAATGCAGGGAACATTTTGTGGCTTGAAGAGATCATTGATCCAGTGATGAAGGGGAAATGTGATTTAAGGATGATGGAAATATTGGTTCAAGTGGCATTGGAATGTGTAGAGGAAGATAACAATGCAAGACCCACTATGAGACAGGTTATAGAGAGGCTTCTACCGCAAGAGAACAACGAATATTCTAACTAAGGTCTCAGATTTAATTTTTCTTCCCAATAAACTCTTGTCACATGAGGCTTTACGCTTGGGCCATTACCTCCGAACAGGAATTAGTCCAAGATGACGCAGGCAGCAGATGACGGAACATCCGGTTATCACAACAAAAAAGAAAACAATGAATATTTGCTGGCAAAGATGGGCAAAACTTTGGCTTGAAACTAAGAGAAAATGTTTGAGTTTTGGGTTCTCAGCGTTTGGTTTCAGACTTTCAGTTTATGCAATTCTCATATAGTCTGGCTTTTTGTATGTTTCTGCATTAGTTTAGTTTGTTCTAGCACTTTGTAAACATTTTGTTTTCATTCAGTGGTGGGTTCTCGATAGAATAAGAAGATCATGTTAGTGACAGTTTGCATGAAGCCTTCTTCGAATTGAATTGCAATTTTCTGTGAAGATGAGAGGTGCGTTGCCATTATTCAATGGCGTTGTCAATTGCCCCAAATATAATCTTCGGAAATTATGTCAACACAATATATTTGAATAATATATAGGGCTAACCCAAACTGATGTTTCCTTTTTTGAAAGCCCAGCACAAAAGTGATTTTCTTAGCAGAAGTGAAAACGCTGTTTGTTGAAATTAGAACGTCGTTTGGTCGATTCAGAGAGAGAGAGAGAGAGAGAGAGAGAGAAGCCTTCAAATATAGTGGAAGGAAGGTGGTGTTGAAGAAGATGGGGCAAATAATAGAGACAGGATGAGGGAAAAAACAGAGAGAAATCCATGTGTGGATACAAGAAGGATAGGGTGGGATTTAGAACTTGAAAATGAGGGATTTGTGTGTGGGTTGTATCTGCATTATAACTTTGAAAATTTGACTTTGAGGGAGTTGACTTTGGAAGACTTTGAATTGTCTAGGCATCTGTATAAGGTAGTTGGAGAAACTTTCAGATATGATTATTGATATTAGGTATTGAAATTTATTTTGATGGGGAAAATTTGGGGTGCAAATAAGGTAAGGTACGTGTGGTGTTCTGAGCACAAATCATTTTTGAACAGTCTAGATTTCTCCTCTCTCTCTCTCTCTCTCTCTCTCTCTTTCTTTCCTCCCTTCTCACTCTTAAATTTGAATCATTCAAAACACTTTTAGACAGTTAAAATGCATATACACTAATTACCGCTTCCTGATACCCAGCTAACACCCAAGTCATTCTCAATGTGTCCATCGAAATTGTTGGTTACGCGATGAGACCTGTTTTGGGTTTGGAGTCTTTCGACTTGTTAAAAATTCTTGGGATCATTTATGTATGAATGACTTGTATGTGTGATTTGACCCTCTTTTGAATTAACAAAGTGAAAAGGACAACTTTGGACATAGCTAAATTCAAACCCATTCGATTAACCTGGTCCCATATATATGGGGACGTTCTGAATACAATTGTGTGGCAAACCTTTTGGAATGAATCTCAAACCAAAGACTCTAGAATTCGAGTTGCGAAACTTGAACCATTTAAGAATGAGACTCTCTTTTATACAGTGGCGACTCCAGAAGTATTTATAATGAGTGGGGTCTTATTTTAGGACACGGATTCTGTAGAGAGCCCTCTTCCTACAAGGTTGTGGGAAGCCTCATCTGACCGTTAGAAATAGATTAAATCCAAGCCGTTTGTGCCAAAATGGATGACCGGATGGGCTCCCCATAGGATCCCAAATCCCCAAATTCCATAATTTATATCATCACTTGTCTTTTTGTTTTTGGTAATGAAGAATGTCTCAATGAACAGAACTAATATCTTGATCTAAGCCGATCAAGCCCTATGAGAAGTTATAATAAAAACGAACAAATACAATTTTTATGAAAAATTACTCGGATCAAGCCCTTTCCGGTATTTTTTTTATTGATTTCTCGCCGAGACCCTGAAAAACATCTTTTAAACACATAGGACTGTTTGGATCGTCGAAATTGGATCGGGATCTATGAGGTGTAGACGAAGTCTGAATTTTAAGGATTTGGTTATGAAGTCCGGATATATACATATTAACTATTTTATTTTTCTAAAACAGAATTACCACCTACAAATAAAAATAAATAAAAAGTCAAGATAAAAGAGGGACTCAGGATGATGTTGCGGCAATCCGAGCTAGTCCATCTTTGTTTTGGACGGGTCAAATTTAATCCATCTCTTTTAAATATAAACCGTCCAAAACAGAACCGGCCGTGACACTGTTGCCACAGCATCATCCCATCCCATGTTCCTCTCCATAGAAGAGATGTGGTCTTTTTGTTTTATAGATGGGACTATAGAAGGAGATGTGAGTTTGAGGGAAAAAAATAAATCCAGTAGCATGTACTCTCACTACATGGGTTCAGAAAGGAGAGAATGATGAAAGGGGGTAACATCGTAGGGTAGGTGTGCTATAGCTATCTAGCAGCTCTTGAGCTAGGCGCATGCCAGCCATAGGATGTAGTTTAAACATATGACACCCCTCGTTATATATTGGCGTTGCCCCTGCTTTTATATAATCCGGCTATACAAATCAATAGCATGAATCCGTGCCATGCACTATCATTGAAAAGAAAAAATGAAAAAACAAAAGATTTCAAGAAAGTATTCTTTAACTGCAATATATGTACTACTTGTAATAGACACAGATTCTTTGTAATTGAAATGTAAAATAGTTGGAAAAAATATATATTCAGAAATTTTAATTAGGTTGCGCACTCGTTGCACTCAGAAGGCGTCTCAAAAAACACCCCATGCAATACTTATGTAAATTGGAAGTTTAGAAACAAACAACTCTTCCTAGTGTGACACCCTCCGAATTTGTATGCCAAATAAATTATATATGTGTGTTATTGGGATGATGTAAAATAGTTATTTATACCAGTTCAAAAACAAAAAATATCTATTTATTTGATTCTCAATGAAATCGTCATATTAGCAATTTAGCATGATACATACATTGTTGCACAAAATGTTGTATAGATAATATTACTCTAAAATGCCATCTCATCCTCTTAACCAAATGACCAATCCACGGTACTCAAAAACACTTTTCACAAAAAAAAAACTGAGGTACAATCAAACGCAAGCAGATGTCAATGATATTAATTTTAATCTTCTTTCAAAATTGGAGTTCCTTTATGCATGTTTAGGAAACATCATTTTATAGAGGTAGCAGTGGAAAAACCCAGAACAGCCGAATTTACCAAAACAGTTACAGGAGGACATAGTGAACTACAAATAATGAACTACAGCAATATTTCTCAATATTCGGCCAACACATATGGACTAATTCGGCGACCAGTCCCACCGTCCAACAATATTGGGACAAAGTTTTGTATGCACTATCCGAACATAGGAATTGATAGCACACAGGTAGGTGTGGAACTCTAGAAAAAAAGACTTTATTCATAATAACAAAGAGCGTATGTAATAAAACACTTATCGTCAGACAACCTATACGCCATATGTGGGCTTTCGGCATAGAAGTTGCATCACGAATCACTTGCAATCCTTTTGAACTGTCCACTGCCTCGTTCAAAGGTGCCTGAAACCGGTGACAACAATAGAAAATCACCTTTCTAAATTTGTGTACATCGCACTGAATTCCACTTGTGTTGAAAAAATTGAAAAGTAGATGGAAATAAGGATTACTGTGTTGGAACAAAGCCTTTTACCTTATCAGCAATGTCAAATTAAGCTATCTTCATTCCACAAAAGCATCTCTACCACCTTTCTCATTGTAGGTCTAGCATCTTTATCGTCCTCCACACACTGCATTGCAACACGAACCAAAGTCTCCATCCGACCCATTTCATATCCGCCCCTCAATGTCGGGTCTATAATTTCTTCTATCCTTGCGTTCGAATTAGGAGCTCCCAGCTTCTTGTTCCTCACCCATGTTACCAGCCCCCCACCATCAGTCGTGGGCTGAACTCCCACTGGGCTCCTCCCCGTTATCATCTCCAACAATCCCGTAGCTATAAACATCAACTTTAGAGGTGATAGGGTGGTTGAAAACCCACTCGGGAGCCATGTAACCGCGTGTTCCCCTCATCTTTGAAAAGCTCAAATTGCTACCCTCACCCCTGTTTAGTAACTTGGATAAGCCAAAATCTGCTACCTTTGGCTGGTAATTTGCGTCTAAGAGTATATTCTGAGGCTTTATGTCACAATGTAGAACCCACTCCAAACACTCTTCGTGCAAATAAGACAGGCCTCTTGCAATTCCAACCGCAATACTATACCTCTTTTCGGAGTCAAGTGTATTGGAATTCAGATTATCTGCTAAGGACCCATGCTCCATGAACTCGGACACCAAAAGCCTATGCTTTCCCTCGATGCAATACCCCCACATCTCAATGAGGTTCATGTGGTTAAGCCTTCCAATGGTGCTTACCTCTGCTAGAAACTCGGCTTCACCTTCTTTAGCATCGTTCAGTCGTTTAATTGCTGCAACTCGATTATCGAGTAATGTTCCTACGTAAACAACTCCATAGCCTCCTCTTCCAATCTCTTTGTTGAATCCATGCGTTGCTTTTTTAATTTCAGCATAACTGAATCTTTTAAATGTGGTTGCAGCAAGGAAATACCCATTTGTCTCTGGACCAGAATCCTTGGGTGCCCGAAACACGAAAAAATATAGCGTAAATGCACACAACATCTCAAGAAGTCCTACTCCGCAGGCAAACCAAACTAAATATTCCAAGAACTTGCCCCCACTTTTGGTTTCGTAAATTCGATCTAAGACGATAGGATTCTTGCCAGAGCAATTCAAGTGGATTTGTTGAACAGAGGGGATGAAACCATTTTTTTCCTTTTGAGAAACATTTAGTTTCACATAGAGTGTGCCAAGTAAATATGGGTAAGTTTTCCCATTAAGCAACTGTGACTTGGCATAACAATTATATGCACCATCTTCATATTTGAACAAGAACCCTTTACATATTGCTGATTCCAAGCATTCTCTCTTGCAACTTTCCAAGGTTTGATTCTTAAAGACATAATATTCATACCCATATAATTCCATATAACTCAACGAGACAAAATCAGTCGTCTGAGCATCTCCAGAAAGATAACTCGGGTCTAATTCACACCCATAAGACCAGTCACTCGAATTCTTAATCCTGTACCCTGGAACACAAAAGCATCCCCTACCAGCACCCGACCCGTGACTACAAATACCATTGGGTCCACAAACTCCATGAACCTTGCAAGGATCTGACGTAGCTTGCCATGTTACAGTCCAATTACCTGTAGTCTCATCTAAGCTATACAACCGAAGGTTACCATCGATATCAAGGGTCAATCGTCTTTGGGGACCCAAACCAAAGTCAGCTGATGAGAACCTCAAGTGATCAGACGAAATAAAATGACCCGATGAATCAAGGACAGCAGTATTACTACTATTGTAGCTTGTTCTATCTTGATCCCATATCATGCGCCACGGGTCGGGCCAGTAAATACTGGACACTTCTGGCCCAGTGTAAAGAAGGCTCAGGACGTTGTTGTTGTCGAAAAAGAGCTTATAAAAGCCGGATGAATGGTTGGTTCCGCTTCTTGATGAGATCAGGGTTGTGTATCTGGTGAGGAGTTGGTGAGGGAGGAGAGTATTTGTGGGTGAATCAAAGCTTTGCCAAAGAATGTGACTGGTATTTGAACTGGTGCTGAGAATAAGATTGCCTGCATATATAGGAGAGGAAGAAGGATTTTGATATTCAAAAAATGTAGTCAAGTACTGAAACAATTCGTTCCTACAGCTTCAAAATTCAAATTATCATAAATATTGGCATTTTGAATGCACGAGGTGGCAAAGACAAGATTTAAACGATTTTTTTATTTTTCCTAGTGTGGCCTATTCAATTGTCAAAACAAAATAGAAATCCCAACTTCCCAAGACGTTATCAAGGGGAAAATCTTTGGTTCCATAGTTCTTTTTTAGGGAAATTGCATAGAATTAAAATCAATGATTTTTAGTTTTCTAATGACTGAGGGCTCGGACCTACCCACACTTTGATTAATCTCTTGGCTGAGTGGCCCCCAAAAGAATAATGTTAATGGCGGGAGTCGAACTTACAAGTTTAGGAGAATAAACTCTTACTTATTGTCATGTGTCATGTTGCTGCTCAACCATGTATAACGCCTAAAATTTGAAATCAATGGTTGAGATTCACCATGTATAACCCAATAGTGGGTTGATGGCGGGTTTCCTAAACCCGACGGTTAGGACAAGCCCAATAATAGGGAAGGCCCAAGGAACCAACAGCCAAGCCCCAAGACGGCGTGATTTGGCTCGTCTCATTATCAGTAGGCAAGGTGTTTGGTCATTGATTAGTTCGGCTAAATTGTACGTGAGATAGGTTGGAGCTACATCAGCACGACCAGGATGGCTCGGCACGAGCTATCTGCCTTTGTTCCATCCGGAAGTGTCATGCATGACATTACTCTTGAGAGACGGTTATTTGTGATATCATGAAAGACACAAGCTTGGCGCAAACTGAATTACTTGAAGCCCTAGTAAAGTCTCTCTAAATACAGGTAAACGATAAACCTTTAGGCATCCGAGCGCCTTTTGGATGCTTATGGCCCTGGTTAGACACTGTGGACACTCGTGTCCTCTGCGAGACAACGGTCCGTCATTGCCATAAATAATCTTCATTTGGAAGCTAAGTTATAGGGTGGAAAGTTGTTAGACACACATCCCGTCTAAGTAAAATCATTAGTCTCTCAACTCATTATTTATGGAATTTTAAAATATCTTTTAACAAGTATAGGGGGGCGAGAAAGAAGAAGATATAACAAATTAACTATACATGAGGCTAGTTCGAAACACCAAAATAACTACCGAAAATAGTAAAAGGATGACGATTAACTTCTTTGATCAATACCCGGATGTTCTCCTCAAAATACAACAAGCGCTTCGTCTTGATCAATACAATCATGCTTCAAAATTTTGGGTCTTAAGAACAAGGATTTGGGTAAGTTTTGTAGCACAGAGTGTAGATTAGGATTACGACTAGAGATTTGGGTAGGTTTCCGAATATGGAAAGCGGATTAGGACTTGTATTTTTGAAGTTTTTCAGCTACTCAGTCCAAAAAAAGATTTTTTTGCTTTTTGGAAAGAAGAAACACAGGAACAAGATTGAGGGCTAAGGGTTTTTAGGCTAAGGTTTCATGATGAATCTTAAGGCGTGTAAGCATAGAGCTTTAGAACCCTATAGGCATAGGAGTAGCTTCTAGCCTTCAATTCCCCACAAGAATCGGATGGGACGTCATTGAAACATCCTTCCCAAGCCCTTGTCTCATCTTTAGGACCTGTCTGTTTTCTGGACTTAAAAGTGGCGGCCATAATGTTCAAAAATTGGTGGTCGAAACTCTAATATGGTGGCCGCCATGTTGAAAAAGTCAAACATATATGGCGGCCGGCAACTTGTCTCTTAGCACGATTGTCTTCCTTTGCTTCTTTCTCTGGATTAGGCTTTGGATAGTTCGGGCTTGGCAATGTTTGAATAGGGTTTACTGGACTCCTAAAGGTTGATTGGATTTTTGAAGTGTAAAAACTCAAATTACCTAAGCATTAATCAAATTTAAGAACCAATATTGGCTTCGTTAACACCACCATGATTGAGGGCGCATTCCTAATCCATCTTAGGAGTAATGTATAATCAAAATTAGGGCGTCTTCAGACACCAACCAGTGATTAATCTTACTGGCTTAGGAAGGTTTAAGGAGGAAGGACTACACCAAATCCAACCAGTACTAGAGATCCAAGAACAAAACCGAATCGCTCCCCACAAACCCACCAGGTATTAAATTTTGGGAAAAAAAATTAATCAGTCTTGTTCCAATACCAACTGACTTAAGTATTTTTGGGTATGTCTCTATTCAATTTTTTTTGTATTTATTAGCTTTGTGTCAAACTTTTCACGTTTTTTATACGTCCCCTCGTGAGGAATCGAAAAAATAGAAAATTATGTGAATTACCCAAATTTTTTTGGGAAATATCCAAGCAAATTACCTAAATTGACTTAAACTGGCTTTTGGTTGGATATTTTCCAAAAAAATTTGGTAATTACTAAATTTTTTGAGAAATATTCAACCAAATTACCTAAATTGACTTACGATGGCTTTTGGTTGGATATTTTTCAAAAAGAAAATGGGTAATTCTCATAATTTTTTACTTTTTTTATTATTCACGTCGAAACGAATCAAAATTTGTAAAAAGTTCAACGCAAAACTAATAAATGCAGAAAAAAAAATTGAATAAAGGCAAAACTAAAAAATTGAAAAGTCATTTGGCGTGGAATAACCATATGTGAAATTGTGAATAACCAAAAAAGGCCTTGCCCAGAAATCCCTTGAAACGTTAGGCAAAACTCACCCTAAAATCAAAGATAAAAAGACCCACAAAACAAAAATGGTAAGTAGAGTTTGGTAAGAAAATCTGATAACCTAGTAAGCCGTACTTTTGATGAACGGTCCATTACCGATTACCTGTATCGTGAAGACTTAATTGCGCCGAGGTTGAAGTGGGGGTGGCAGCAACGGCGGTCCATAGGGTACTTTCACCAGCGTCGGTTAAAATGAGTTTACCGCCTTTCTGTAACAAAAGCTTTGAGCCTTTTCCATTAACGGGTTGGTCTCGGTTGGCCGTCCAAACTATAGTGGGACCAAATGATTTGGTGAACCATATGGCGAAGATAAAGGCGTTATCTCCGATTGAGTGAAACCCAGAAGTGAAAACACCGTTCGGTGAAATTAGAACGTCGTTTGGTCGATCCACAGAGAGAGATGAGCCTTCGAATATAGAGGAAGGTGGGGTCGAAGAAGATGGCGTAAAGAACAGTGACAGGAGGAGGAAGAAACAGAGAGAGAAATCCATGTGTGGAGACAAGAAGCTTAGAGCCTATTAGATTGGGATTTAGAGGACCTTTAGCCGATATATACCAAATTTCAAAATAATTCATCAAAATATACCTTTCTTCAAATTATTTTTAAAAATATGTCATGTCGCATGTTGGAAATGTGGCATTCTACGTGGCCGCGAACCCCCTATCTGACGTGGCTTAATGCCGCAAGTTGGACATGCGGTATTAACACAAATACTGTACAATGTTATAGGGTCAACATTGTACGGAATTTGTGTTAAACTACAGTACAATGCCGCATGTTGGACATGCGGCATTAAGACAATGCCGCATGTTGGACATGCGGCATTTGCTTAGGTGGACAGCCAGGCCACGTTGGATAGGGAGTTCGCGGCCACGTAGAATGCCGCATTTTCAACATGCGGCATGACATATTTTTAAAAATAGTTTAAATAAAAGTATATTTTGATGAATTATTTGAAAATTTGGTATATATCGGCCAAAAATCCGGGATTTAGAACTTGGAAAGAGGAATTTGTGTATTGGCATTGTGGCTGTTTGGTTTATAACTTTGCCTTGAGGGAGTTATAATGTGGGGAGACTTTGAAATGTATTTAAATCGTCTGAGGGAGATAATTAGAGAAATATAGAGATATGATCAGGCTTTGAAATTTCTAGTGATGTGTATGGACAGATGATGAGAATCAGACATGTGATGAGTTTGGAGTCTTTCGACTCATTTACATATGAATTACCACTACAGTAGTTTGAAATTTCTGAAAATTGTTCTGTATGAATAGACTTGTAGGTGTGATTTGACCCTTTTTGCGTTTATAAAGTGAAAAATAACTCGAGAAACAATTTCGGTACTAGCATTGACTTTTGTACCTGACTTTTATCCCGACTTTCATCCCGATCACAAGTGGAAAAGGAGGGACCCAATTGATTCACTTTCCACTTCAACCAAAACTGAAATTTCAAAACTCATTTCAAAATTTTAAACACAGATACACTGGCTGTGTTTAATTTGTAGTTTAGTTTTAGTTTTGATGATGTAAGCAGGTGTAATGAGTGAAGAGATATATAAAGAGAAATGAGAGAAATGCTGATGTCAACAAAACTAAAACTTCAAGCCAAACAGGGTCAATCACTCTCTCTCCTCTCTTCTTCTCAAACAAGTCGAATCCTCTCCTTTCTCCAGACACGGCCTCCCCCACCACCACGATATCCTCTCTTCTCTCTCTTCAAGGGCGTAGCCAAGACATTTATTTACCCTGGGCTAACCTAAAATGCAGTAAACGACTATATATATAGTGGTCGGTTCTAGGGACACATAAATATACACCATTTGTTTTGGAGCCCCATGCTAATAATCCAAACCGTTCAACTTATTTAAAACATTTTTTTAAGGATACCCATAAAATTTTGCTAATAACTCATTCAAATATCGGCAAGTGCTCGATCCAAATCATTCTGAAAACACTAGTTTTTTCCTGCCAAGTTTTTTGAAAAACTGTTGGATCAAGTATTTATCGATTTGCGTTGATTTGACTGTTTTTGGTTGGGCTATGTTTGGTTGGAGCAATTGTTAGGTTAGGCTACAAATAAATATGAGTTGGGCTAAAAGCATTTGGGCTATATTTTACCTATAGATTTTTCTTTTATTTACCTGGGCTGGAGCCCACCACAGCCCAGCTATGGCTCCGCCCTTGTCTCTCTTCCATCTCAAACACTCTCCTCTAGCCACACCACCACCGACAAGCGACCCGTAACTCACCCCACCCACCAATGGCGAACCCCAAACCCGCCCTTACCACCATCGACGCATGACCACCATCTCTTCTCTCTCATAGGTATCTCCCTCACTTTCCTCTCCACTAATTTACATTTGATTTTTTTCACACTAATGTGCACATAGAAAAATTATGGGTTTTTTTTTGTCAGATTTCAAAAAATTAGGGTTTTTTCGAGTCTCATGATAGTGGTTGACAATATGTTGATTGAATAACATTAGGGTTTTCGAATCTAATGGTACTCGTTTCTTTTGGTTAGAGACATGTGGATTGGAAAAAAATTCTACAGTAGCATATAGGTGTGCTTTGACTCAGAGTCTCAGATTGATTTCCCTAGAACTTGTTCAAACTAGAACTTTTACTACCATTTTGGGTGGAGTACACAACATCAGCTTGCTTATTAGTTTTTTGAAATTGAAATTGTCTAATAATTATTGTAATTAAGTATGTCAACCATTGAGTGTTTGATGAGAAAAAGTGTTGTTTCATGGAGATAAATCTTTTTTAAAATGAGAATGTGTACCTGTGGGGTTTCCTGCTGTTGGTTTGTTGATCGAGTTTCTTCCGGTCTCGCAATCTATTTGGATTTGCTAATATTTTTTTCCTCAATTTTTTTTTGCATTTGTTAGTTTTGAGTCAAGATTTTGTGGTTTCTGGATTCCTCTCGACGAGACGAATCTAACAAGTACAAAATTATAGTCAAAATTTAATTTTTTTTAATAAAGCCAAAATACTTGGACTATTGGCCAATAATCCTAGTATTTCAGCTTTATTCAAAAAAATATTTGGTTTGACCATAATTTTGTACTTGTTAGATTCGTCTTGTCGAGAGGAATCCAAAAACCACAAAATCTTGACTCAAAACTAACAAATGCAAAAAAAATTTGATAAAGACAACCAAATAATCCAATAATCCGATTATGGATTATTACCCAAAACGCTAATCATACTGGTATGACGAAGGGGAATGTGGTACGCCACATGTCTAAATTGTGAAGTGTTGGCTCAAATGTTTTGGGCTTCCGAAAGTAACTTCTCAAATGGGCCCCTTATCTCTCCGTTTAGTTGTAAAAAATGTTGTGCAGGAAAGTCAATAATAGGAAAAGTGAATTGAAGTGAAGGAAAAGAAAATCTATTATCCTATGAGTGTTCATTTAGCAAAGGTATTATGTAGGAAAACTAAATTTGTGTTGTTCATTTGCCAAGAAAAAAAAACTTACGGGAATTTTATTTTATCTTTATTCAATAATTATTTGGAATAAAAGTAATTTTAGGAGCTATTCAATAATTACGGGAATTTTATTTTATCTTTATTCAATAATTATTTGGAATAAAAGTAATTTTAGGAGCTATTTATGTGGGAAAAAAATCAATCCATACGAATTGACTTAGTTTGAATCATTAGGTAACTCAAAAATCAGTCACAAAAAAAAAAGAAAAATATTTAGTTTTGTTTGGCTTAATGAGCTAGTTGACTTTTATTTTTGCCTCTATTCAATTTTTTAATATCTATTTGTTTCATGTCAAATTATTGTGAATTATTAATTAGTTCGTCTTGACAAGATGAATTGAAAAAATAAAAAATAATCATCGAAACTAAAATTTTTTTTAATAGACAAAAATAAACCAATTTTTTTATATGGCTTAATTTTTCTTTATTCAAAGGATTTAGAGTTTTGATCATAAATTTTACTTTTGTCAATTTCTCTCATTTAGACGAACAAATAATGGATAAAAAAAATTGACGCACACTAACAAATTGAATAAAAAAAAAAGCCAAATGGACAGCTTATTTGGATGCTTAAAAGATAAAATAAACCAATGTTAACCAACGGTAATTAATTGGTTGGTACAAACAAAATTTAAAAAATGATAACAATATTAAAAACACACATCTAGAAAACCAACATATTGACTATGTTACCTATATTTATAACAAAAAAATAGAGAAAAAAATAGAGAATTGTATGAAATAAGGGAAGTAAAGGAGTGGGGGAGAACGTTGGCAAAAAAAACTTGAGAATGAAAGGAGGATGGACTTTCCCGCGATGCTAAATTCCATATATTTTGCAAGACTTGTTTCAAGGGAAACTGAGTCCTAGTAGGAAAATAATTTTCCTAGTAACTGAACACCCCAAAATATGTGGGAAAACTAACTTTCTCATCCTCTCCCATTTTTTTCTTGACAATTGAACAAGGCCTATATGTTTTGCATGCAAAAGTTGATCAACACAAAATCTTCATAAAAACCAGTACAAAATATTTACCATTACATAAATTTAGACATATAGCTATAGAAAAATAAATAACCATCGTAATACTTCAAAATCTATTGGTTTGAACATTAATTTTTTCGCACTATTAGCTGCAAATGTACTCTAATTAAGTTTTCATAAACAAGTTTTTTACTGTATCCATCTTAATAAACAAAGCCAATCCATTTAATCTTTCTTTAGGCATTGTTGACCGAATATAAGTCATAATCAATTTTAACGTTGAAAAGATAAGTCATAATCGGTATATGTAAGGGTCTTAAATATTTGAGCCTAATATAATGTGCAAGAGACGTAAATAAAATAATTGGACCTAACATATATAAGGGCCTTAAATATTTGGAGACCCCTATTTAAAACAATTTTTAGGGGTCCAAAACCGCAGCTTCTTATGGCTTATGTCATAAGCCGGCTCTTAAATTGCGGAACACTATGGGTACGCTTCTATAGATATCAATATAAAAAAAAACTTACCCTTCCAAGGGATAAACAAATCTAGAAAATCTAAGAATTATTTTCAAAAATATTTGATGCAAATCACGTTTCTAGGAACATTATGACTAGAATTTTACATTTTCTCTCACTAAAATTCCATTATCTCTAGATTTTTATACAGTATTAATAAGCTAAGTTTCTTGGAAAAAAATTTGTCCACTGCTTTAGATCGCTAGATTTGCCGTTTTGGAACGGGTGTAGCATATTTCGGAATATTCTGAACAAAACGTAAATTCGCTAGGGTAGTGGCGTTCCCTTGGTAATGTTACATATAAAATTAACCAATCCAATGATTAATTGACACGTAATCAAAGGTGCCAGACGTTGGTAATTACGCGTCAACGAAGACAAACTGGATTAATAAGATAAAATGGACTAAATACGATGTCGTATTACTTCTCAATTTAGAAAGGCAGTTATTGGCAGTTACGAGTCATTACTAAAATAAAGATTGGTCTCGAAGCCACGATATCAACTACTAAACGCACAAACTCCAAGTGTAAACTTGAGAAACAAGGCGATTGGCAGTTAAAACACGTGGAATACTTCTGGGAAGCAGTTATTTCCCTAAACACGTTATCATTGGAGTCTGTTAAGCCAACGTGCAGATTTAAAGCTTCTGGGATAAGAAAGAATTCAAGTTCAGACGTGGAGGAAGAGTAACTGCCAACTATCAGAGTGGAAGTTAGAGTTCGAAGCAAGCTAGATTCAAATTCATGGAGCGGGAAGTTCAAACTACAAGCAACATCTATAAATAGAAGAAATTGAAGAGTGAAAACCCCCGGACAAATCTTCAACAAACAGCTATCAAAAAACTGATGCTTGGTTTGTTCATTGGCAAAGTAGTTTAGGATTTCGAACTTAGTTCGAAGTAGTTTAGGATTTCGAACGCAGTTCGAAGTAGATTAGAAAGTAGATTACGAATTAGATTAGGATTTCTCTCGATTGTTCTTGTAACAATCACCCCTATCTCGGTTGTTCTTGCAACAATCACCTGTTCGAAGTTCTGTTACTCTGTATTTGAAGTTGGAGACAATTTCGAAGTAAGTTTGTCTTTGATTCATTAATCAAAGTGTCTCCTAAGTTTATTGGTTTGCATTTCTTCACTTATTAAGAAAAATCCTCTTAATTGAGGTAATTGAACCAACAAAACACAATCGCCTGATTAGGTTTGGTTTTCCAAAGTTAATCTGAGGGAGGAGATTGAAACTGTCTCTGGCACGCTCGCACACAATTATTTTCCATTGCAAAGAAGTAAAAAAGAACCAAACACATCTTTTTTGGCACGCCCGGTGGGACACCAGAAAGTGTTAAATGGCTCCAAAGCTTAGGAAACAAGTGGATGATTCTCAGGTTGGCCAAACGCCAGATGATAAGAACAATTGTAATTCTAAAGAGAATGAACAAGTCGAAGGCCTTCAAATTGGACCAGAGACTCGTGCTGGTCAAGACTTAAATACGGGAATTGGTCAGACCTCTCGAATGAATACTAGGAATAATAAAACTGTGCAAGGTGATGACCCAAAGAATCCAGAAGTTGGAGGGAATATGTCATCTAGCCAGTTTATGGAAATGATTGCTACATTTAAAAAATTGGCTCAGACCCAAAGGCTTATATTACAAAAATTAGAAGAGCAATCAGGGCCTAGAAATGATCATTTGCCTTCATTTGAGAAGGATAGAGGAGAGGCTAGCACAAGCAAATTCAGATCAAGACCTGAAAAAGAGCCTATAAATTTAGAGGATATACCAGAATTTTGGTATGACCCTGCAAAAAATCATGATTATCAAATCTCTAAACCTAAGAAAATGTTCAAGCAAAACACTAATATCTCATTCGAACCAAACTTTGATGGTGCAAATGAGGAGAAAGGCTTCAGAAATTATGATTACGGATTTGATGAGTATATGTATACTCCTAGAAATCGTTTTAATGAAAGAGATAGGACTAGTGCAAAAATGTCTAATCCAGAGATTGGGATTCCCAAATATTCAGGAATACCAGAATGGGAAGGTTACATTCGAACTACCTTTATGAACCTTTGGCAAAACAGGAAGAAGGTTTCAAGCAACTTAGGCCCTTTGATGATCCTTATCAGAGGATTTCAGAAGATCACATGCCTAGAAATGTCACTTGGGAACCACCTGTTAATCCTAAGGTACCTTTAGGGGAGCACTCAACCCTTCGAGATGAGATATTGGGTCTTATGCAAGAAGTTTATGGACCCTTGAACCGGGGGGTACAAACTCAAATTTATAGAAAACCTTATCCAGAATGGATAGATAAACAGTTCAAAGTTCCTAGGGGGTTTAAAATCCCAGATTTCACTTTATTCCATGGAGATGGAAAACAATCCACAACTGAACACATTGCTAGATTCCGCCGCTTTCGGTGTAGGGAATTAGGCAATAATGGGTTCATTAAGTTGGCTTGTTTTTTCTAATTCCTACTTGAGGGACGGCCTTCGAATGGTATTCTAACTTGACACCAGAGTCAGTTCCAAATTGGCAAAGGATGGAAGAGCTATTCCATGCACAATTTTACCAAACTAAACCTGAAGTTACTATGGCTGACTTAGCAAGACTAAAGCAGAACCCTGATGAGAAGGCTGCTCAATTTATTTTCTAGATTTAAGAGAGCCAGAAATAAGTGTAAACTTCAATTACCAGAGGTGGAACTTGTAAGAATAACACAAGATGGCTTAAGTAGAGAACTTAGGAAGAAGTTCGATTCTACTGAATTTAGAGATTTGGTTTATTTAACTTACAAAGCATCAAGGTATGAGTCTTTGTTAGAAGAGGATGTTGATAGAAATAATTCTTCTTACTCAACCTATTAGAAAGAGTCCATTTATGAGATTGATGCTGCTGAAATTGTTGAACATGAGCCTTGTGTGTGCGAATGTCTAGTTCGAAAGGACTCCTCTATAGCACAAAGGACCAACAAGAAAGCAGTTAGTAAAGTATATTCATTTGATGTTTCAAAGGCAGATGAAATTTTTGATTATCTTTTAAAACAAAAGTTCATCAAACTCCCTGAAAATGTTAAACTTCCAACTTTGGAAGAGACAAAAGGGAAAAGTTATTGCAAATGGCATGCTTCATGGACTCATTCCACTAAAAATTGCAATGTTTTCCGTGATAGGATTCAAGAGCAAATCAAGAAAGGAAGGATCATGTTTCCAAAAAAGGCTATGGGAATTGTTACTGATCCCTTCCCCAAAATTGAAGAAGTGACTGCTAACACTAATGTGCCAACTTCTTTGGCTAAAACTGTCAAGGAAACGTGGCAAAACAAGCAGGTGCAAGTGGAAATGAATTCAGTGCAGTTTAGTAAAGGAAAGCCAAAAGTTGGCCAACTTGGAAATGATGAGGATAAGACCTACCGTCAAAACATTGCACCAGGAAGTTCATCTAGCAGGGGTTTTAGGCAGTCTCATTTGCCCATGCTTGAGGCATCCTTTTTGGAATGTTTAGGCATGGAATGCAGGGCTAACTATTTGATCTTCAAGGATTTGGACAGGCAGGGAGTTGATTTCTTTCCTAAAAGGATGGAAAGAAAAGCTTTGGACCAAAACAATGAAAGAAAGCCTTGGATCAGTCCAAATCATGGAAGAAATGAGAGGCCTTGGTCTGTTTCAAAGAGAAATGTGCCTTCTAGTCCAGTCCCACCAGCTTCGAAGAGGGATTATCCTCCTTCGAAGAAGGTTAACACTGGGAAGGCCCCAATGGGCCAAAGAAATGGAAGAGAAGAGGAACAATTCACCTTGGTGAAGGGAGTTCCTGATTGGTTTCTAAAAAAGATCAAACCAGAACTCTTCCAAGAATACAAAAATTCTTGCAAAAGTGGGAACAAGATGGTTAAACCTCCAAGTGCTCTTATTGGTCAATGGGTGGTGGTCAGAGACCCAAAGACCAAAGCACCTCAAATGATTCCTATGTTGACAAGAACACAGAAAAGGAAACTGCAAAGGAGGTATACCAGTTTTCAGATGGAAGAATATGCTTCCAAGGAAAATCCTAATGGGGGTGATAAATTCAACCCAAGGTTCAATAGACTTCGAAGAGTAGATTCTGAAGAATCTCTTCAAAGGGGGTTTTCTCAACCAGAAAGAGAAACTCTGGAAAACTTGGCTGTAAGGATGGACAGTGAAGTACCTCAAGACAATCCAACTTCTCCAAATTCCTTGGCAAGCTATCAATCTGGCTTGTTAGAAGCCATGATAGTGGAACAGGAAGAAGGTGGGGAAAAAAAATTTGTCTCCTGTTGGAACATTTTCCCCTATGGAAACTTCTGTAGCAGAGTTTTCAGAGAAAATGAACACAGCAGAAGTTGGATCAGGGCTACCAATGCAGGAAAAAAGTACCATTCAGTTTGGGACTCTACCTGAAGTCCAGATTAATATGGTAACTCCTTCATTTATTAACTTTGGACCTTTCGGACCAGATGGTTCACCAGTTCGAAGGGCATTACAACCAACAGTTACTCCTATGGAGGTTATTGATGTATCAAGTGATGAGGAATATAATCTCACATATGATAATGGTTGGAATGATAGTTGGGGAGCTTTAATTTCCAAGATTCAAAAGGAGGAAGAGGAGGAGGATTTCATGGTTATGGTAAATACAACAGAAGAACCAGAAGTAACCTCCAAAGAGAAGGCAATCTTCATTCCAGAAATAGATAATGACTCCAAGTATCCTTTGATTGTTGATTTGGATTGTGCTGATCTTTCTTATCCTTTCAAATCACCTTCGAATGATATGAGGCACCATTTAAAACCATTATACATATCTGCTTTGTTTGATGGAATTTTGTTAAATAGAATTTTAGTTGATAATGGTGCAGCAGTTAACATTTTTACTTCTAAGACTTTGAAGAAGTTGGGGTAAGAAAAGGTTCGATTAATTCCAACAAGCACATCCATTGCTGGGTTCACTGGTGAAAGTAAAAATCCCAAAGGGATTGTCTCTATACGCCTGAAAGTTGGCCAAGTAGAAACTGATACAGCCTTCTTTGTGGTGGATACTTTTACAAGTAAGTATAATGCTTTACTTGGTAGGGATTGGATTCATGTCAATGGATGCATTCCATCCTCAATGCACCAAGCCCTGATGATTGTGCAATATGAAAATGGGAAAGAATTGGGGGTCGAAGAGGTGAAAGCAAACCCACATCCCTTTAGCACTTCAGCAAATTGTGCAGAAGCAGAGATGTATAAGCCTGAAATCATTCCTTTGAGTGAAATTGCACAAACTGCCACCCCTCCATCCAATGCACTGGAAATAGGAGAATTGGCAGAGTTGAAATCTAAACTCAAACAAGCAGTTGATTATGAATCAGACAATCCACCAGACGAAACTGCTTGGATGTGAGTCCACGACAGAGTTTGAAGAGGCCAACTTTTTGGCCTTAGTTAAATTTATGGCTCTAGAAATAGAGCAGAAATTATAAGAAAAAAGTGATTGGGAGGAATTATTGGCTGAAAAATCTGACTGGGGGTTGAAGCCAGTAGAGTTCAAAGAGACCTTTATAGGTCATGTCGAATCCTAAGATCCTGTGGAAGAAGTGGAATTAGAAGAAGGAATCGTTCCAAACACTGTGCAAATCAACAAGGGGCTTGATGCTGCTTCGAAGGCCAAGTTGATCACAGTACTTAAAGAGAACAAAGAATGCTTTGCTTGGAGTTACAAAGAGTTAACAGGTTTGAGCAGAAATTTGGTTGAGCACAAATTACCTATTAAACCTAATTGCAAACCTTTCAAACAACTTCCAAGAAAAATGTCTCCTGACACCATTTTATTGGTTAAAAAGGAAATTCAAAATCTTTTAAATGCTGGTTTTATCAGAACAACAAGATATGTAGAGTGGCTATCAAATATTGTTCCTGTTGTCAAGAAAAATAGAAAAATTAGGGTGTGCATTGATTTTAGAAACTTAAAACACGCAACCCCTAAAGATGAGTACCCAATGCCTGTGGTAGACATGCTGGTGGATAGTTCTGCAGGCCACAAAATCATGTCTATTATGGATGGACACTCAGGATACAATCAAATTTGTACAACTGAGGAAGATGTTCATAAGACTGCATTTAGAGCCCCTGGCAGTCTTTGGACTTTTGAGTGGGTCAAGATGTGTTTTGGGCTTAAGAATGCCGGAGCTACTTACCAAAGAGCTATGAATGCAATCTTTCATGAAATAATAAGGGGTTTTCTAGAATGCTACATAGATGACATAATTGTAAAATCAGGATCTATTGATTATCATGTGGAGCATTTGAAAATAGCTTTTTCAAAGATGAAGCATTATCAACTGAAGTTAAATCCTACCAAATGTGCCTTTGGAGTAATGGTAGGGAATTTCTTGGGATATCTAGTCCATAGCAAAAGTATTCAAGTTGATAAAAATAAAGCTAAAGCTATTATTGAAGCAAAACCTCCCTCAAACAAGAAAGAACTACAAAAATTTCTTGGTCAATTGAATTTTCTTCGAAGATTTATATCTAATACTGCAGGGAAAACTAAAGTTTTTTCTTCTTTGTTGAAATTGAAGGATGGAGAAAACTTCGAATGGACAAAGGAGCATGATGATGCTTTCAAGGCCATCAAGAAGTACTTGATTAATCCACTAGTTCTTGTTCCACCCAGAAAGGGAGAGCCTGTCAAACTGTATTTGGCAGCAAATCATGACTCAATAGGAGTTTTATTGGCTCAAGACAATGAAGAAGGGAAGGAACAAGCTATCTATTATCTAAGTAGGTTTCTTAATGATTGTGAAAGTAGGTATTCTGCAGTAGAAAAATTATGCTTAACTTTGTTCTTTGCTTCGAAGAAACTTAGGTACTATATGATGCCTAGAGTAACTTATGTAATTTCTCAGACTAATGTTATGAACTATATGTTTTCCCAACCTGTACTCAGTGGCAGAATTGGGAAGTGGATTGTATCTTTAATTGAATTTAGTTTAGAGTACATTCCTCATAAATCAGTTAAAGGACAAGCTTTGGCTAATTTTTTGGCTGATCATCCAAATGAAGCTGAAACTCCCGAAATAGCAGATGTTAACACAGTAACAGCTAAACCATAGAGAATGTGGTTCGATGGTTCGAAAACATCTCAAATGGCTGGAATTGGAGTTGTTCTGGAGTCTCCTCAAGGTTCGAAGACCAAGTTTGGATTTCGAATAAACGAAGGGGAATGTACTAATAATCAAGCAGAGTATGAAGCTCTAATCACTGGTTTAGAACTCTTGCTTATCTTGAAGGTTGATATAGCAGAAGTGTTTGGAGATTCTCAGTTGATTATAAACCACGTAAATGGAGAATTTGGTTGCCATAATGTTGGTTTAAAACTTTATTATGAACGTGTGAGGTCATTGATTAAGCAATTTCACATGATTTCTTTCACATATGTTCCAAGGTTCTTCAATGAAGAAGCTGATGTCATGGCTCAAAGAGCATCAGGATTTAAGTTTGTTCCTAATGACAGTCGAGAGTTTTGTCAATTAACTCTAAGAAAATCTTTGCCAATGCTTAAAGATAGGAACATGGATTTCGAAGTGTGTGAAATCACTTCTTCTCCTAGTTCGAATGACTGGAGACAGCCATTAATTGATTATTTAACAAAACCTGATGCCAAAACAGATAGAGCAACAAGGCTAAAATCTGTCAATTATATCATGTATAATGGAGAGCTGTTTAAGAGAGGAGCAAATGGATTATTGGTTAAGTGCTTAAACAAAGTTGATGCTTTTAAGGTCATGGCAGAAGTTCATGAAGGTATCTGTGGAGCTCATCAAGTAGGAATCAAGATGAGGTGGTTAATTCGAAGGTATGAATATTATTGGCCTACTATCATCAAGGATTGTATTGATTATGCAAAAGGGTGTCAGGCTTGTCAAAAGACAGGACCTCTCAAAAGATTACCAGTTACTGAATTACAGCATGTAATCAAGCCTTGGCCAGTTAGGGGTTGGGCAATGGATATGATTGGTATGATCTACCCTCCATCTAGGGGTGGAGATAAATTCATACTAGTTGCTACTGATTACTTCACTAAATGGGTGGAGGCTCAAGCCTTCGAAAGTGTCTCTCAAGAGCAAGTGATTGAATTCATTAAGAATATCATTTATAGGTTTGGATCTCCAGAAACTATAACAGTAGATAATGGATCCATTTTCGAAGGTAGAGCAGTGAAGGCTTTTGTAGCCTCTCATGGAGTATCTTTGATTAACTCTACACCCTATTATGTTCAATCGAATGGTTAAGCTGAATCAACCAACAAGATTATCAAAAGAGGTATCCAAAGAATGGTTGATAAGAACCCAAAAGAATGGCCAAATTCGCTGTTAAATGTGTTATGGGCATATCGAACCACCAAAAGAACTAGCACTGGGACTACTCCTTTTGCTCTAACTTATGGAAATGATGTTGTTTTACCAATGGAGATTGTGGTGAAGTCACAAAGAGTTGCTTCTCAGAATGAATTAGATATTGGAGCATACCACCAAGCAATGTATATGGAGCTCGAAGACATAGATGAAGAAAGAATTAAAGCTCTAAATCAGATTCTGTTGCAAAAATTAAAAGTAGCCAAAAGTTATAACAAAAGGGTGGCTGTTCGAAGCTTTGATATAGGGGACCTAGTATGGAAGGTATTGTTACCTATCAAAGAGAGAAAGCAAGGGCTTGGGAAATGGGCTCCAAATTGGGAGGGACCTTTCCAAATTTATAGAGTTCTTAAAATAGGGGCATATCATTTAAAGGATTTAAATGGTTATGTTAATAGAAGAAAGATTAATGGGAGATATCTAAAGGCTTATGTCCCAACTATATGGGAGTCCTTTAACAGAAGATAAAACTTAAAAGCAGTACATCTCTCATTGCTTATGCTAGTCAAGATAAGCATTAATAACAAACAGACATATGTTGATGGAACTCATAATTCAAATGATGAGATCAACATTCCAAACAAAAGGAGCAATTATGAGATTGGAATAACAAAATATTTCATTGATTAATTCATAAGCTGTACAATTGTGTCTATTAAGCTAACTAGTACAGAAGCACCCTTATTACAAACAAACTCATAAAACTCTCCTTGATCAGTTGTTCTTTGTAGCTGATGCTCAAGTTCTTTTATAGTCCCAACTGTTGAAGAAGCTTTGCTCATGTATGTCTGCATTTGAGAGGTGGTCTGAGCAATCTCTCCTCTGACTGCAAACAAAGCCTCCTCAAGATGAGCCTCTTCTTCTTTTAGTTGGTTCAACTTGGCAGCATCTTGATCATAGGAAGAGATTACAGTCTGTGCTTCATCCTTTGCATTGGCTAGAGCTGCTATCTAACTCTGTCTTTGAAGATGTCTTTCTTGAACTTCACGAGGTTGGGCAGCCTTCAATTCGAACTCAGAAATCCTAGCCAAAAGTTGTGCATGTAGCTCTTAAGAAGCAGGTTTTAACACCCAGGCAGCTCGACAGCAAATGTCTAAGTGCACCTTTAGGTCCCCTTCAGCTATTGTTTCAAAACTCAATCTTGAGAAGTGTTGGAGAATCTCCCTCAACTCCTGAATCTCTTCTGGTGAAAAAGTAGACTTCACCAACTCAGTTGTAAAAGAACTTTGTTGAGCCTTGAGTTCTATGATAGGAGATTCTGGAGAAGGGGTTGGAGCTTTGGGATTGGTGATTCTGTTGCAGAAATCACTCACTTTTAGTTTAAACTGCTCTAGTTGAAGGGGATCACCAACAATGGTGCTAGTAGAAGCACCAATTTCCTGCCAGAAGCATACAAAATCATTTTTAGGCTTAAAATCTTTGAAGTAAGATGTGATAAACACAGATTCAAACATAAGGGACCAAATTACCTCAAGTGGATGAGATGGTTCTGGTAGAATTTGCTCAGTAGGCATATTGGTATTGAGAAGCTGATTAGGAACAGTCTTTTCAACTATTGCCTCAGCCTGCTCAACAGTGTCCCTTGCAATAGAGCTTGCCATTATTGGTGTTTCAGTAGGACCACTTCGAATACCTTCTGAGGCTAAAGCTCTTGCCACAACACTGATGACAGGTGGAATCATGCCTTCTATTGTAATCTGTGGTTGAGGTCGAATAGTTTGTGCCATCTCAATAGATTTCTCAACGACATCAGACGCAGTTTTCCCTGCGGCAATTGTACCAGACTTGGAAGCTTCAGTGCCTTCAGCAATAGAAGGGTCAATTGGTCTTTGAGTTTTGGCAAGGGTAGATTGAATGGGATCTAAAGAAGCCTTCGAAGTCCCAACATGCTTTGTTGTTTCTGTTTTCTCTATAAAAAATATATATATGTGGAGATATATATGTATATTCAAAGATGAGAAAGCATGAACTTGAAGATAAAGAGGCATAATGAAGCTAGAATTATAAAATTCACCTTTTATAATTTGGCTTATCGTGACATCCTCTATTTCTTCTTCTTCTGGTTCTTCAGCTGAGACATATTTTCTCTTCTTCGAAATTTCATGAACTTCAACAAGTTTGTCCCCTTCAAGATTAGCTGCTTGATTTGAGTAGTTTTTTTCTCTTTTTACCTGTTCAAAAGAACAAAATGTGGTAAAACGCTTGGCAAGAGGAAGTTCGAATATCAGTATTAGTATTTAATAATAAAAGATCTACCTGGCTTCAAAACTGGAGAAACAGAAGTCGGAGTAGATTCTTTTTTCTCCCTAGTCTTCTTCTTCAAAATAGATTCTGTGATTTGGGTCATAAGGTAAGAAGCAGAAAAGGCTTCGAAATTATGGTAATCACATAAATCATCAAAAAGATTACCTGATGGAGAAGACGGAATGTGAACAGAACTTTGTTTTCGTGATCTAGTTACCATATATGGCACAGACCTGAGGGGTTTATCATCCAAAGCAATAGGCACTGAAGCAGAAGACTGCACTTTTGGTGTTTCTTCTTCTTGTAGGTTCGATTGGGATGTATCTCTTGAGTCTATCCCAAAACCATCATCTGATATCGAACCAGAATGGGTTACTTCTTCAATTCCAATACCAATTTCTCTGGCAAAAGCTTTGACAAGGTGCGTCCTGAGATATAACTTTGTAGCATTGTGCCACCACCTAGAGAATTTTGGATGAGGGGGCTCATAAACCACTGAAAACATGTACGGCTGAAACTGCATCCGTAACTCTTTAAATTCAGCATTGAGACGTGCAATGTGATTTTTATCAATCTTGCTTCTTGTAGAAAGAACAATATTGAGTTCACCAGGGTAAGGGCAAGGAATGACTTGTACCAATCCAAATTGCCTAGCAAATTGAGCAGGGCAGTAGATTTCAGCATGGGCTTGTCTGCAACCAACCACAAAAGCCCCTATGATAATTTCCCTCGGTAGAAGAATACTTGCCCATGCTTCATGATAAGCAGAACTACCGCGTTGTGTCATCAGCCTGTATATCCACTTTGGCCCAACATCACAGTTGTGGAAAGGCAAGAAATCACTTGCGTCTTTGTCTTCCTTCAGTTGATAAAAATATTTGAGGTACCCTACCAGGGTAAGGGGAGTCGAAGCTAGTATGATGAACTTATCCCCATGAACACTAAGAGGATACCTCTTTACAACCTTGTGGTCTGGAAAGTAAGCTAACAGCCATAATTGTAGGAACCAGAGGGGACCTCCTAAGTTTTGATAAAGCGGCTTGGCATGATTATCAGACCCTATTTTGTAAACATAGCCTAAGAAATAAGAAGCCAAATCAATAGTTTCCCCTTGTGAAAGAGCAAAGGCCAGAGGTGCGAACTCAAGTACCATTTTCTTACCTCCATGACAGAAGACCATCTTGCATAAGGTATACCAAATATATGCAAATAATTCTTTGTTAGAAACCTCATCTGAGTATTTCCTTTCAGTATCTAGAAATTTGCTATAAGAAGCATTTTTTCTAGCGTACTCAATTTCACTCAGAAGTGAAACTTTCGTGTATGACGCAATGTCAAAGTGGGTACTGTATGGAGGAAGTCCAATAAGGAAGGATACATCTAAAACAGTGGGAGCCATCATGCCACAGTTAAATCTGAAACAATTGAATGATGGGTCCCAAAAAGCCAAAGCAGCGTGTATAAGCGAAGGATTTTGCAAGATACCATTTTGAAGCAAAGATATTGCATGTGACAACCCAACAGCTTCTAACTCTCTCCCTTTAGCTTTAACCATTCAGATGGTCCACTCTTCCCATTCTTTATCATAGTTCGACTAGCAGATAAAATTTTTCTTGGCCTAGTTGGAAAAATCCAAAGGTCTGTCTTTCACAAGGTCACTCCCTTCGAGAAAGGGATAACATGCTGTGAATGCCAAGGGGAGATCAAGAAATGTTGGTCCAAGAATTTGGATGTTACTCGCAACTAGATGTTCGACATAAGTACGATTGTGCAACTGACCAGAACCTGACCTAGATTTCAGAATCTCATTTGTAACTAAACTCCTAAGCACAGAGGAGGGAGTACTTTTCAACAACTCTCTTTCAGAAGCCATGAAGGTAAGTGTTTGAGAGCAAAGGAGGGAGAGCAAAGCGTTTGAAAGTTTGAATGTGTAATGAAAACGTTCCAAGCCCTAGATTTATACGTTACGAGGAAACGGTGCACGTCTCGGGCCGAATATTCGTTTTCTAAAAATGATTGGGCCTTTACTCATTTTTGGCCCAAATTTTGTTTTAATTTTTACTGACGGTTACTTCCAAATTGCGAATTATTTCATGCTTCAAACCACTTTTGGTTTGTTCTCATGAAATGTACTTTATCAGTTTATTCTTAAGAGTTCAAATTGGTTTAAAGCATAATTAAGTGCTTCGAAAGGCATTTAAAAGTACGCAACAAGCCATAGAAAGAACTAGGACTTCATTAAGATTTTAAATACAAAGAAAGTACATGCTATAAAATCTTATTACATAGAGGAGGAGGAACTAAGCATCTACTGGTGACGAAGCAATTGTTGGAGTAGGAATGATTTGGAAATAATGAGGAAAGCTCCAAGTCACTAAGGCATGGAATCTTGCCCAAGTGAAACTGAAAAATTCCTCTTCCATCATTCTTATCTTGTTTTCTTCATCAATTTTAAGTTTCTTCTCAATCAAAGGCCTGATTTTCAAAACCATGATCTTGGCTTTGACTTCGAACTTGGCCAATTTAAGAGCATTTTTTTTCATACGACTTTTAAACCTCCTTCGAAGCCTCTTAGAAACGTCAGTGGGCATTTCGAAGGAACGTCCTTTCAGATTTTCCACCCTTTTATGAAGTTTGGAGATTTGATCATGAAGTACTTCGTAATCATGAAGATCTTGATTAAACCCAAACGAAGCAGTATTGTTCTTCATCCACATTCGAAGCAGAGGAAGCTGACTCAGAAAAGAATGAAGAAAAGGGCTAGCTTGGATATTACATTGGAGGGTCTCACAAGCCCACAAAAAGTTCTTAAAAGGCACATCCTCTTCAAGAATGCCTACATCCAAAAAAGCAAAAGCAACCAACAGTTCTTTGGCTTTAAGAGATTCAGAATGGGGATAAAGAGAATATGAGAGGTTAGCATGATAAGGAGTAGGATCAAACTTGATATTCTTTAACTCTTCAAACCAATCCGTATTCTCGGGAAGGTCTCGAAGGGAAAGATTGGCAGGATCAATGAAATCTCCTTCAAAATGAAGCCTTCGAACCTCATGCAACCAGTATGTAAACTGAGTACTGGCCCTTTGCTTAAGCTCTCCGTACCTAGCAAAGCCTGATCTTTCATCTTCATGAACTTTAAAGAAGCCAGGAGTAAGGCAAGTGGCAATAAGGCTATCAAGCAACATTATGTTAGGATCTTGCCTGATGAAAGGAGACAGATATCTGCTCATAGCTAATGAGCGATAGTGGCTCCAACCTTTGTAGCCAGCAGGATCATCCATGTTTACCACCACTATTTCCGATGGTAAACCCCATAGAAAAGGCTTTTGAGTAGGGGAAGTTGGAGGATTCCATGGGTCAATAGGCTCAGAATTTTCTATTTGAGCCACAGTATAAGATCGATCCCTTCGAATCTCACCAACAATTGGTCTAACAATGTTTCTAGTATCAGCAAAAAATGGGTCATTAAGAACCAAGTTTTCAAAGGCATTTTGAGTGCTAGAAATATTTGCCATGGTTGAATTGAGATGAAGATCGATTTGCAAAAGAAAATTAGTGATTGATTTTATCAGTGATTAAGTCTTTTTTATAAGCAGAATCTTTAGTTTAAAACGATTCAAATCCTGGCAAAATGAAGAATGTGGGTGTTAACTGCCCACTATCCATGAATCTCTCATGAGAACGAAGAGATTTATTGTTAACTGCATCGTGGGATGTGATTAAAACTGCCCATAACTTCTGCTTTGAAGCTTACGGGAATTCGAAGCAGCAAAAGGCACATTAACACTTATTCAAATCCTTTGAACAAAGATGTTAATGTGGAGGGTATGTTTACATATAAAATTAACCAATCCAATGATTAATTGACACGTAATCAAAAGTGCCAGACGTTGGTAATTACGCGTCAACGAAGACACACTGGATTAATAAGATAAAATGGACTAAATACGATGTCGTATTACTTCTCAATTTAGAAAGGCAATTATTGGCAGTTACGAGCCATTACTAAAATAAAGATTGGCCTCGAAGCCACGATATCAACTGCTAAACGCACAAGCTCCATGTGTAAACTTGAGAAACAAGGCGATTGGCAGTTAAAACACGTGGAATACTTCTGGGAAGCAGTTATTTCCCTAAACACGTTATCATTGGAGTCTGGTAAGCCAACGTGTAGATTTAAAGCTTCTGGGATAAGAAAGAATTCAAGTTCAGACGTGGAGGAAGAGTAACTGCCAACTATCAGAGTGGAAGTTAGAGTTCGAAGCAAGCTAGATTCAAATTCATGGAGCGGGAAGTTCAAACTACAAGCAACGTCTATAAATAGAAGAAATTGAAGAGTGAAAACCCCCGGACAAATCTTCAACAAACAGCTATCAAAAAACTGATGCTTGGTTTGTTCATTGTCAAAGTAGTTTAGGATTTCAAACTCAGTTCGAAGTAGTTTAGGATTTCGAACGCAGTTCGAAGTAAATTAGAAAGTAGATTACGAATTAGATTAGGATTTCTCTCGATTGTTCTTGTAACAATCACCCCTATCTCGGTTGTTCTTGCAACAATCACCTGTTCGAAGTTCTGTTACTCTGTATTTGAAGTTGGAGACAATTTCGAAGTTTGTCTTTGATTCATTAATCGAAGTGTCTTGTTTCTTTATTGTCTTTGATTTCCTAAGTTTATTGGTTTGCATTTCTTCACTTATTAAGAAAAATCCTCTTAATTGAGGTAATTGAACCAACAAAACACAATCGACTGATTAGGTTTGGTTTTCCAAAGTTAATCTGAGGGAGGAGATTGAAACTGTCTCTGGCACGCTCGCATACAATTATTTTCCATTGCAAAGAAGTAAAAAAGAACCAAACAGGTAACATAGAATTCCAACCATAAAAATCTAGTAGAAATCTTTCCAAAAGCAATGGGAATCTCCAATCCTATGGGGATTTGGAACACTAAAGGCCTCGTTTAATTCAAGACTAAAACATGTGGGATTAATAGTCCTAGGATTGATCAGTCCTGGACTATTTGTCCTGGGACTAATTTAATACTGAATCTCACACAATCCCATGTTTGATTCATACAAGATTAACATTGAAAATATCCCATATTCTGGCAAATCCTATGTTTGGTTCCCTAAACTACATTTCGGGATTAATTTCAAGAATCTCTCTCTCTCTCTCTCTCTCTCTCTCTCTCTCTCTCTCTCTAACAGATTAATTGAAAACATGTGCTTGAATTTAATTTCAAGATAATTGCACATTTTTCTCTCTTTTTTTTTTTTGGTTAAATTTCTCATGGTTAGCTTTTCATTGAACTTATAAAATGAACTTGGTTGAATATTGGAACCAAGCTGCAATGGAATGATTACTCCAACGTTTAGTTTGCGAAGCCGATAAAAAATAGGTTTAATTTGCCAAGTAAACCACGAAAATAGTAATTATAAGTTTAATTTGCCATTGGACTCGACCGGTGCCTTCCTTATCTACAACCCAAGATCCAAGGACTAACCTCCTAAACATCTACTATAAGAGTAGATGTCACGCCCCGCCCCGCAAACGGCACCCGTGGAGGGCCCAAGTCGGCGCGGCCACGTGGCATGACAAAACAAAACCAAACAACACCTGCTCAAAAATCTCAGAATAAAAACACAGCGGAAGACTTTTAACATATAAACAAAAGTGTGTACGACACACCACAAAACATAAGCCAAACAACCGACTACTTATTTACAATACATGCAGTTCAAGTACTCAAGTCCCCTTAGTTTCAACTCAATCCAAACCACTCCTAGTTCAACTAAAAACAAACTAACTTGGCTAGCTACGTCGCTCGAGGCTAGCCCAAAAAGGAACTCCAAAATGACCACCGGTAGTGGACCAACCCAAAAACCACCTGCTATCTGGCAATCAAAGGAAAACCAGGAGTGGTTTGGATTGAGTTGAAACTAAGGGGACTTGAGTACTTGAACTGCATGTATTGTAAATAAGTAGTCGGTTGTTTGGCTTATGTTTTGTGGTGTGTCGTACACACTTTTGTTTATATGTTAAAAGTCTTCCGCTGTGTTTTTATTCTGAGATTTTTGAGCAGGTGTTGTTTGGTTTTGTTCTGAAATGCCACGTGGCCGCGCCGACTCGGGTCCTCCGCGGGTGCCGTTTGCGGGGCGGGGCGTGACAGTAGAAATGCAACTGTTGACACCCAGTTGCTTGAGTTTATTCTCTTCTCCAAACCCCAAATTGATTGACTTAGGCATCAAAGGGAGGTGATTGGCACCACAACAGTGTCCTTAGTTCTCATACAGCATGCCGGAAACAGATCAACCACATTTTTACCTATAATCCAAAGAAAAATAAACTGAACTTGGTGCAGGAACTGGGAAACAGGTTTCTGGGTTTCCTCACCATCGGGAAAAGGGAAAATTGGAGGTGTCCTAAAATGTTGGAGATCTGTTTGGGCCTTCAGATGCCAGATCCAAGAATTTGAGAACTGATGATAAGCATCAGGCCCAAGAAAACCAAAAGAGTTTTGATTTGTCATGTTGGTTAGCAAACATGGACTGTCAAAATTTTGATTGTAAAAAGTACTAAATTTTTAATAAACAAGTTCCGATGTCAATACATATTTCATAAATATCCGTACACTTCAACAGATATCAATACACTTTTTTCGGGACTATCAATAAATTTTTTACACATTATTTTTCATCCTACAACAACGCTACAACCATACCCAGTTTACAGGTGTAACTAGGTGTCCTTGCATCATTTTTCATAATAGCAATATTGAATTGTGCATCCATTGAACATAATGTATGTCCTTGACACACTCATTTGGTTAGGGGTTTTTTCAGGTCCTCTGCAATACCCCTCTTTTTTTGGTAAATAACACCTCTCTTCTTTGAATTCGAGTTTTCTGGCATTACTCACGTCACTCAAAAACTCTTTTTACTTTTGTTCTAGATCGTTTTCCAGAACTTGGTTCACTGCTTCACAATGACAATTCTTTATAAATTCTTCGTTCTTTTTTCTTGATTTTTCATCTCTTCCATGAGCCATGCACTTGAAATGGATTCCAAAATAGAGTGAACCCACGAGAAATCAATTCATGAATTATTTGAATCAGAAATACTCTTTTTTTTTTTTTTTGAAATGGATAGTGCCAAGAAATACTACTCAGAAAATACTCAGAAATTCCAAAATTAGTGGCTCATATGCACTCTCAAGTGAATTTCAGCTCCTCATTTCCACTATGGTAAATTCTGAGTAATATTTCTGTGTGATAATATTCCATGTAGTTTTTCGAAATTCACGACATTCACATTTTTTGTTCCAATTTCAATCCAAACAACAAAAACAATTCAGAAATAGCCAAGAAAAATCCTTTTTATTTTTTTTCACTTCTTTTCCCTGCATTCTCTGTTCAACACCCAACTTGAACTTCCCTGACATAACTTCAGCCCCATCTCTCTCTCTCTCTACTCTACTCTGTACACTACCCAAAATTATTTTCCAAAAACCGAAGATCGTTCAGTCTCAATTCGGTTTTCTAAAACATGGTTTCAGTCTAAACCCAGTAATTATTGATGATTACCCACCATATTGCAAGCACATCCCGTTGCGTCCAAACCCAGTCATGTAACTCCTCACTTCTTTCCTAACCATTTCCTGCATCACAGCCAAAAACTCTTGGCTGAAAAACTGCTTCTCCACCGCTGACACACCACCACCCACCGGACACGGCGCCGGAAGAGGCGGAGCAGCCACCGGAATGGAGCTACTGACCTGGTTGGATCCAAGTGCCAGATTTGGTGGATCGGCGGCCAAATCGGTTCCTGGTAAGGATAAGGTAAGAGAAGTAAGCGGGTCGGGGCAGGTTGACGCCGTTTCGATCACCCCACCGGTTCTCGGGACTGGCATGAAAACATGAGGGACCGAATCGCTGATTTCGGATCCGGATGGGCTACTCGGGTTGAGACAGAGACCCGATGCATCCATAACCGGGCCGACACTGGCGGATCTCTTGAGCGGCGGCCGTGGAAGGGCCGGTTCGTCGGAGAAATTGAAGTCGTCCAAGGAAGCGGAGGCGCACTTGCGCTTGAGGGTGGAGTTCCAGTGGTTCTTTATCGCGTTGTCTGTCCGGCCCGACAGGAGACGGGCGATGGTGGCCCACTTGTTCCCAAACTTGGCGTGGGCCTCGACGATCGCCCTGTCTTCCTCCGCCGTGAACGCCCTGTGCTCCACCTGGGGCGACAGCTGGTTGCACCACCTGAGCCGGCACGACTTCCCGGATCGACCCGGCACCGATTTGCTGATCAGCGACCAGTTCCTCGCACCGTGTTTGCTCACCAGGGTCTGTAACAGCTCGTCTTCTTCAGGGCTCCATGGACCCTTGATCCGATCCAAATCCTTCCTCGTCGCCATGGATCGATGATATACAAGACTTTCTGGATCGAAATTTCGGGTTTGGGGTGACAGGTGAAGGCTCACCGTGCTCTCTGAGGAGAGGGTGGGTTACAAGTGGAGAAGGGGTTTTTATACTGGAGAAGAGATTTAGAAAGAAGGAGGAGGGTTGGGGATAAGGATGACCGGGTGAGCCGGTTGGGAGACCGGTAATGAACCGTTGGGGAGCGTGGGAAAATTATTGGCTACTATTCGAGCGTTGGGGAGCTGGGATATTGTTGGGTACAAAAAGTAGCTCCACAACGAAAAACCACAACCCCTTGCATATAAGTTGTTGATTGTTGATTGAGTTGTGATTTTTTGGTTGTGTGCTAGTAGAATTGGACAAGCAGTGCTCCGACGTGTAACCACCATGCACTCATTCGGGTTCAAACATAGTTGGAAATTGGTACCGCAGCCCTTAGGGCGATTGATAATACTGAGTATATGCTAGACTGCATAACACGGTTCAAGTGATGACAATCCACATGAAATATAAATTGGGGAGGGAAGTTCATGTGAAGAAGTACATCGAGTCTTAGCAGAATACAACCTGTATAAATTACTAACTTTTTTGCTCAAACAAGTTGCAGTTAGCCAGTGGGCAACTTTGTTTTGCTCTCTACGACGCCACACAAATTTCCGATTCCTAGAAGCTGCCCATTGTTTGATATCATCTACCAAAGCGTTGAAGGGGTATTCAAATCATCCCAAAAGTTTACACTATAGATCTGTCAATAGAATCTTATAGCTAACATACTTGGTTCTGATCGACTGGAGAATATTTCAACAAATTTGAACTAATAATTTGACAAGGTGTACTATCGAGATTCAACTACAAAGGCACCGGCCCACTACATTGTAAGATGGTATTGCAAATAATAACCTTCAGCAGCAAAAAAGAGAGATACGAGGAAAACAACAATCTCTTAGACAACACCAAACACAACCTCTCACGTATATATGAGTCCCGCGTAATAAACGTGCAGGTGAAGGGTTATGTTTTGGTGTTGTGTCAAGATTATTGTGTGCTACTACTCATTTTGCGCAAAAAAATTGGAGTACAGGGCGATTATGGTTAAGGAACACCCAATAATTACAGGGGGAGCTGGTTCTAGGCAAGGGCCGTTACGGAGTAGTGGCATACAGCTGTCAAAGGAACACGCGTCGGAATGTCGGTTAGTTGTACCGTAACTCCTAATATGGGATTTGGCAAAATCTCGTGGGATTTCAAAATTACTAAAAAATCAAATATGGAGCGTTTTGAAAGGGAGGCGATAATATATACTTATCACCGACCGTTTTGGAAGTTGAGATGTTGTTGTTTTGTGAAGGAAAAGTTTTTTATCGCGAGAATTTCGAAAGAGAACCGTTGGGATGTGGGGACGGTTTTTAGGGGGTTGGACGAGTACTTTGACTAGGCCAGGCTGGAGGCCATTTTGAAACTGATTTTTTTTTTACAACTGTTTCGTGCGATAAGCTGGCACTAAAGAGAAAAAAAAAATTGATATTGACATTCTCTAAATTATTAATTGTGCTTCAAAAAAGGCACGCAAAAATTAGTGCCCGAAATTTAGGTTTGATTACAAATATATGACGTTAGTATTTTTGTATGTCTTTTATAGGCTTTACTTCATTTATATTTTGTTTTAATCCCGACTTTTCTACATGTGTTCGATCGACAAAATTCAATTTCGCAGTACCATTGGGGGTTAAAAAGTATCCGCTTTCCAATAATTGTTGGGGTGACAAGATTAAATTTGAAATAGTAGTGTTAAACGATTGTTAGGTCAACAATTTCAATCTTAACTTTTGTGCGAGAATGTTTCTTTTTTGTCTAATCAATTTGACTTTAGAAATGTTCCTTTGTATTGTACAGTATTTATTTACTTTTTACAAACCTATTGCTCAATCAGTTTGATTTGAAGTGCGTGATCAAATACAAATTATCAAACTTAAGTTGCAATATTTTTGTCCTTAAAATTTGGAATTTATAACTCTTATGTGGGATAAATATGTTGTGTGTAGCCTCATTGAACAAATAAATTTTACTAATTTGACATTTTTCATTTTCGGAATTACAATGTGTAAAGTGAACTAAGAAGTGATTATAAATTTAGTAATGTCGTCAAGAAAAAGCAAAACCAAAAAATAGTATATAGAAATTACAAAAATTACTCCCTCCGTCCTAATTTTATAATTTTTTTTGGGAGTTCGTGTAACTTTTCAGAGTGTTATATCTTATAATTTACAATGTTTTAGGTGATTTTGAACACTTTGTTTATTATATTAAATCAAGATCTATCAAACAAGATCCATATTGTATATAAAATGTATTACCGATTGAAAAATATAATCATTTTTTTATCCAATTAGAATAGAACAGGAGACTATAAAATTAAGACGGAAGGAGTACTTTTCAATTGGAGTTTGAGCTTCTTATGTGAGAATTCGAGGGTAGCTCCCATTATTAAAACCCTCAATTGCAGGTTGAGCTGACCCAACTGAAACCATCAATGTAGATTTGCCATGACTTGGTGTGAGTGGATTCGTATGCCCAACTATCGTTTTGTGCAAGACTCATTTCAGAATATCGCACTATCGATTAAAGACGTTTAATTTATTCAAAATATTATTTTGTGGGGTCTTACAAAAAGTCAACTCATTCATATAGCGGTAAAATTTTGATTGGTTCATTCTGTTTTTATCCTCACGAATTTTTGAGACCAAAATCAATCAACCTTTACCGATAAATGAATGAGATGATTTTTACCGTAAATCTTAAAACTATGTTTAAAACAAATTGAATGACTCCAATAATTTACTTGAAATCTTAAAATGTACGAAGTGATGTATATTTAACGTACACCAAATGGTGTATCCATTGTTTGGTGGGGTTATGGAGAAATAGATAATTCAAGAGTCTATTTTCTCCCATTTCTCTTTTGGAAATTTGAATTGGCCAAACCAATGTTTGGTTGTGTGAGTACAGCCTGTAAACCTGCCACTGAAACGGCAAATTACCAACAGCCTCAACGGCCTAATCTTTTAATGCGTGCCGCTCCCCGCTTTCTGAAACTGACGTAAACGGATTCCACCGTTTTCTCTGCCTCATTTATTTGAAGCCTCCCTCCAAGTTGAAGAGTCTTGGGCGACTAATTTACTACTCCCTTTTCTCCCAAATTGCTCGTTCATTTTGAGTAATTGTGTCCGTCAAACAATTATTTATATTTCATAATTTATAATATTTGTTAGGATTTCGAAAATTTTATTTATTAAACTAATTGAGATATATTGAACATACAAAATGTTGAAAAATTTATAGTAGCAATCCGAAATTTCAAAGAACAATTTCCTCTGATATTATTATACACGAACAGATTACAATAAAATTACATGAACGGGAAATAACAGAATTGTAAACAGAGATACAAACTGCCGAGTCGTGTGAGATCACACTCTTCTTAACAAATATGCGCCGCCTACTGTGGGTATTGTGGGATGAATTGACGTCAAATTAAAAAGTATCCACAGAGTCCATCAAATTCGTTGGACTCAATATACATTAAATGACTCGTACCCACTTAAAAAGCTAAGTCTTGTAAGTAATAAATCATTTAGTTGTACATTAAGGTCTAACCATCTTTATATTTTTCCAACGTGGGCCTTAAACTCTCCAGGCTCCACCATTGCTTCTGATCGATCCTCTTAATGAATGATTTTGCAAGGTCTTTGCCCCTCACCTCTACTCTATAGTTGGGGGCCAAGCTTTGAACCATGACAACACTTCTTTCTGGCTTATCCGGCCACCAATAGAGAGGTAAGTCAAGGTAAGGCAGCATGGAGATCGGAAGTGACTGAGCAAAGTCAAGGAATTTCCCTGACGAGACTCTGAAAAAGCACTTTAGAGGGTTGGAGAAGAGCCAACCCCTTATTGTTGGATAAAACGAAAATGTTTCGGATACTTGGCAATAAAAGCATTCCACAAAATAATTCTAATTGATAATAAAACTTGATGTTACAAATTACAAGATTGGAGTACAAAATTAATTACAAACCAAGCCGAGTCCTGTGTGATACCACAGTCTCCTTAAAGAAGATTCGCCGTCTACCTTAGGGTGTTGTAGACTCTGCCGGCGTCTTCCTCCCAGGATAAAACGGCTAAACCACGAGCCGACGAAACACCACCGTCGACCGCCTTGGCGAACTTACTTGCGTCTGCCTCTCACTCTCTCAAAGAAATGGATTTTTTGGAAGTGAGTTATCGAGTACCAATGACTTTTCTTAGCAAGAAGAGTATGGACCTATTTATAGACAACCAATGGCCAAGTCCACCCCAAGTCCTTGCCTTGGCTTGCAAGGAAAGTCCCTTGGCTTGCAAGGAAAGCCTCTTGCCTTGGCTTGCAAGGAAAGCTAGCCTTGGCTTGCAAGGAAAATCCCTTGCCTTGGCTTGCAAGGTAAGTCTCTCGCCTTGGCTTGCAAGGAAAGCATGTGGAATTGACTCCGCCAAATTAATGAAGACAATGAATCTCATCACGAGGGGAATGTACTCCACGACTTAGCTGCATTACACAAAATGGAACACATCGGTTGCCTCGAGAGACCCTCCGCGTGCCCATTTTAATTCATACCAAAATTATAAAATTTCCAACAATCCCCCCCATGAATGAAATTGGCAGGCATACTGACGCAGAGTACAAGAGCTGACTCGAGAGAGAGGCAACGGATAATTCCTGCATAGGATAGGTAGCTTTTGGCCTTGAACCTTTCCCTTGTGATAGCCTATCGAGTTTCTTGGCGGAACCGATTAATGCGGTTCCGCTTTGAAGGCTGATTCCGCCCGGTGTAAACCGAGACAACGAGGCGTCACCGCGGGACTTCTCGGCGTAGTTAAGTTCTCCTTTGTTGGGTCCATTTCGGCCATGACACCCTCTTCCTGGTTCTGCAAGTATTTTCTCGAGAATTTCGCCACAATTCTCAAAGAAGCGGCCCCACTTCATACTCACATAGGTGACCTTCTTATAAAAGTATCTGCTATACCCGATTCGGCATTTTAGACACATAAGTGTCATTAAAAGCAATGCTTAACCTCTTCCACTTTGCGGTATCAGCATTCTTCATCTTATCTGAAATGGGTAGGAAACCTCGTTTCCTCGGTGATCGCCCCTCGAATACACGCATAAAAAAGTAGTCTCATTGAACCTAGATCTTGGGATCTCCGGTCAACTAGGTTGGCTACCTTCCGCGGTACTATGGCGTAATGGCTTTAATCCCATTCCTCGGATGCTTGCTCAACTCGCTCTCGGGTTAACCCTTTGGTTAGCGGATCAGCAATATTGTCCTTTGACTTCACATAGTGACAACCCCACTTGAGAGAAGCGGTTGTTTAATGGTATTGTGTCTTCGGCGTATATGTCTAGACTTACCATTATAAATTTTACTACTGTGCCTACCAATTCTTGATTGACTATCACAATGTATAGTAGCTGGCGGCGCGAGGTTTTGACCATCTCGGAACATCTTCTTAAATTGGCGTAGCCATTCGGCCCTCTTCCTCTTTTGCTTTATCTAAAGCAATAAACTCAGATTCCATTGTAGATCGTGCTATACACGTCTGTTTGGAAGATTTCCAAGCAACAGCTGCACCTCCAATCGTGAAGACATATCCACTCGTGGATTTTGAGTCCTTCATATCTGATATCCAATTTGCATCACAGTAGCCTTCTAGTACTGCTGGATATCGGTTGTAGTGCAACGCCCGGATCCGCAGTATACCTCAAATAATGTAGTACCACGACTATCGCTTTCCGGTGATCATGTCCCGGATTACTCGTGTATCTGCTTAAGCACGCTAAGCGCGTGTAGGCTATATCGGGCCTTGTACAACTCATCAAATACATGAGGCTCCCAATTATCGAGAATACTCCAATTGGGATACTCCTTCCCCCCCATTCTTGGATAAATGGAGGCTTTGGTCCACGGGGGTTCTTGCGAAGCCTGTCTCAGACTTATTGAATTTCTCAAGAATTTTATCAACATAGTGTGTCTGAGACAATGCAAGTCCATCAGATGTTTTGGTGATTTTAACACCCAATATCACATCTGCAAGGCCCATATCTTTCATGTCAAACTTGGATTTTAACATATCCTTGGTAGAATGAATGACCTTGTCATTGCTACCAACAATGAGCATGTCATCAACGTAGAGACACAAAATGACGTATCCCACGTCAGTGTCTTTAACATAAACACACTTATCACATTCGTTGATTCGAAAGCCATTAGACAACATTGCATTGTCGAACTTCTCATGCCATTGTTTAGGCGCTTGTTTTAGACCATATAGAGATCTAACTTGACCCTCTGAGACTTTCCCTTCTTGGCGGTAGCGGAAAAACCCTCGAGGTTGTTCCATGTAGATTTCTTCCTCTAAATCACCATTAGGGAAAATTTGTTTTAACATCCATCTGATGTATCTCAAGGTTTCGCAGAGCAGCTATTGCGATTATCATCCGAATGGAATTGATCCTTGAGACCGGTGAGTAAGTATCAAAGTAATCTAGGCCTTCTTTCTGTCTATATCCTTTGATGACAAGCCTAGCTTTGTACTTATCTATTGACCCATCTCCTTTCATCTTCCTCTTGAAGATCCATTTATAGCCTAGAGGCTTCTTCGCGCACAGTGGCAAATCCACCGATTCCCACGTATGATTTTGCAAGATGGAGTCAATTTCACTATTAATAGCCTCTTTCCGAGAAAGGTCCTTGGGGACTGACTAATAGCTTCCCTCGTTTGAGGCTCACTTTCTAACAAATAAGTTAGAAAATCTGGACCAAAGGATGTTGATGTCTTAGCACGCTTGTTGCGTCTTGGCCCTACATCAACTTCCACTTCTTGGTCGTGACTGCTATCATTAGCAGGATGCAAAGTCCGTTTTACTGAACTGGACTCCCCAATGGATCTATCACGGAAAAATGTGTTCAAAGAGCGATGCATTTATAGATTCCATGTAGGTGTTCTTGTGAATATCGATACTCCGATTCATACACAAGGAACCGATATGCACTACTATTATGTGCATAACCGATAAAACACACGATCCTACGGTTTTGGTCCTATCTTCTCATATTTAGGAGGAGGTATAGCTACCTTAGCAAGACATCCCCTGCACATGAGGTGCTTAAAGTTAGGCTTCCCGCCTTTAAACAACTCATAAGGGGTTTTGTCTGACTTTTTCCGAGGCACCAAATTCAAAAGATAGTTGGCGGTGAGCACCGCTTCACCCCACATGTTGTGAGGCAACCCGTAGGCCCGACCAACATAGCATTCATCATTTCTTTTTCAAAGATGCGATTCTTGCGCTCGGCGATTCCGATTCTCGAGGCGAGTAAGGTGCAGTTGTTTGGTAGATAATCCCGTGTTGAGCACAGAATTCTCCAAACGGTGATTCATATTCACCTCCTCAATCACTTCTCACTACCTTAATCTTAGTGCTAAGTTGGTTCTCAACCTCATTCTTATAAAGAATGAATTTGTCCAACAACCGTCCTTGCTCTTTAGCAAGTACACACATAGCAATATTTCGTGCTATCATCAATAAAAGTAATAAAATACTTGTTTTGCGTTTGGCGTTTGGACATATTTTAAATCGCACAAATCAGTGTGAATTAACCCCAATGGTTTGGTACTTCTTTCAACCGACCGAAACGAAGTCCTAGTTAACTTCGCCTCAACACAAGTTTCACACCTGTGATTCGTATCAATATGGAAAGCTAGAATATGGTCCAAGTTAATTAATCTGCGTAAAGATTCATAATTAACATGACCTAGTCTACCATGCCACAAAATGGAAGACTCAAGCACATAAACAACTGGGGTAATTGTTTTATTGATAGTAGGGATAACATTCATTACATTCATTTTAAACAGACCATCAGTCATATAGTCTTTCCCTACATAAGATCCAGCTTTAGACAGAGTGACCCGATCGATTCAAACACCATCGAAGGCCGTGTTTGCTTTCGATGTAAGAACCGTAAATCAAATTCTTACGAATATCCGCACGAACAACACCTTGTTTAGAGTCAACTCTTTTCACGAAGTCATCTTGGGATCACGGTTCCTTCTCCAAAGAATATCCGAGGTTCTTTGAGTTCCCCATGAGCGACTTCTCACCGTTGGACCAGGTTGAGTGATGTGAACATCTTTCTGTCACAACAAACATGGCGTGTAGCCTTCGGTGTCAATCCACCATTCTCGTGGATTTGAACCCACCATGTTCACCTCGGACACCATAGCCAGAGAGGTTCATGTCGTGACACCTCCCAAGCCCTACTGTAATATGTGCTTTGCGAATGGGGAACTTCTTGCATTCGATGCCACGATGCCCAAATTTGTCACAATTGAAGCATTTCCCTGAAACCTTTCTTTTTGCTTCTTGGCGACACCACCTTTTGGTCCCAGTTGGCACCTTTGCCCTTACATTTTATTGGACCGCTTGTCATGTTGGTGCTTTCTCGCACCACTTTCGTCGAAATCGACCATGCTCCACCACATTGGCTTTAGCCATGCCGGATGTTTTGGCGGCTTTGTCTCTAGCTTCGATTACGTTGCGTAACATTGAGCTTGTAGAAAAGGGCCTCTAAAGTCATCTCTTTGTTCTTGAACATTAGATAATTCTTGAATTCCTTCCAAGACTCAGGAAGCTTGTGGATGATTGCGACCACAGAGAAGCGGCTTTCGAGGCGGCACCATCCCCTCGCCTTGATTTCATTGTCGATTGCATAAAGCTCACGAACTTGTGTAGTCCGCGGGTTTTGAATCTTTCATCACATAATCAAGAAAGCAGGCCCACAACAAATTTCTTAGGCCCGGCCCCTCGACCTTGTATTTCTTCTCTAAGGACTCCCGACTCCTTGGCGAGAATCTACCTCATCGAGCGCGGTACAATGAGTCGTCGAGAGCATTCAAGACATAATTCCTTGCTAGGTAATCGGCATTACGCCCTTGATCAAGGGCTTGTCTCTTTTGTATATGCGTCTCATTTTCGCAACAAGCTGGGGCATTCTCGGTCAAGCACCAAAGCAAGATGGAGAGTGGTGGATAGAATCTCATCTTACATTTGCCACCTCTTGAAATCAACTCTGGACCAAACTTCCCGGGTTTTTGGCATGGGCCATCGGAATCGTGGGAGCGGCGACACTTGTGCTTCCCATAGGTGAAATTGCGAGAATTCTTTCGGTTTTGATTGCCATCTTCAACACTGAAAGCGTGTTCAACTTACATTAGTGAACATAACAAGAATAGATAACCAATCTATACTTTGCAATTGAAACGGTCTAACTTCCGTTACACCGCGTTCACAGTACTCCCGGTGTTTTTTTGTGTCCCAAATGGGTCACGAAGGTAGCGGCGTTTTATGCGCCTCAAAAAGTACTATTCATGACACTATTCCGCGAATCACGATTCTTTGTTTGTACATACGCATGCGGTTGCACCATACGTTCGACCACACTAGATTATCGAGCACACCGGCTCTACTCCGGTACCCGGTGTACACTTTGGAGATCTATTCTTGGCACCATTATCTAAAGGAGGCCTACTGGCGCCACGGCGGCCTAAAAGTAGCCGTCGAGATTATTAAGATCTCATGTCAAACCCGCGCATGGCCGACAAAGCCGAAGCTCAACAAGTTTTGAAATCAGCAAGTAGCCTTCTTTACAGATCCAAGAATCAAAACTTGATTCTCATTTTTTTTTTTCCCCGAGCAATCAAACAAAGATTGCTTTCACACTTTCACCAAAGACTCCAATCGGTTTGGATATAATCTGTTCTTGCAACTCAAAAATTAGTACAATCGTTTTCTGGAATCCAATTGCCAAATACCGATCAAAAAATCTTCTTTAAGCTTGTTGGATAAAACGAAAATGTTTCGGATACTTGGCAATAAAAGCATTCCACAAAACAATTCTAATTGATAATAAAACTTGATGTTACAAATTACAAGATTGGAGTACAAAATTAATTACAAACCAAAGTAGGAGTCGCGTGTGATACCTGGCAGTCTCTTAAAAGAAGATTCGCGTCTCTACCTTAGGGTGTTGTAGACTCTGTAGGCCCCTCCTCCCAGGGATAAAAAGCTTAAAACCACGAAATGGCCTAAACACCACCGGCCGTCGGCCGTGGCGGCGGGCTTACTGCGTCTGCCTCTCACTCTCTCAAAGAAATGGATTTTTTGGAAGTGAGTTATCGAGTACCAATGACTTTTCTTAGCAAGAAGAGTATGGACCTATTTATAGACAACCAATGGCCAAGTCCACCCCAAGTCCTTGCCTTGGCTTGCAAGGAAAGACCCTTGCCTTGGCTTGCAAGGAAAGTCCCTTGGCTTGCAAGGAAAGCTAGCCTTGGCTTGCAAGGAAAATCCCTTGACTTGGCTTGCAAGGTAAGTCTCTCGCCTTGGCTTGCAAGGAAAGCATGTGGAATTGACTCCGCCAAATTAATGAAGACAATGAATCTCATCACGAGGGGGAATGTACTCCACGACTTAGCGTACACAAAATGGAACACATCGGTTGCCTCGAGAGACCCTCCGCGTGCCCATTTTAATTCATACCAAAATTATAAAATTTCCAACACTTATTCCCATTATAGTGCAGCCAACTATAGATATAGGGCCAACTGAAAGGCGATGGCTCCCAGTTCCTTTTTCCATAGCACAGAGAGAGGGAGCACAGGGGCTTCTTCACACATGTTCCAACAGATTAATTTCCACCCTTTCTAAAATAGTTGTATTCAAACTCTATTTTTTGGAAAAAAAAAAAAAAAAGAAGATCTCTTTCCTCTCGAGTAATGGGAGAGGATTAGCTTCCCGTCCAGTTAACTTTTTTCCCCCTCATACGGGGTCCTGGGGGTGAAACGCAAAAATAAAAAACAGGACTGAAATGCAAAACCAGACTGGGCTGGTATTTTTATTTTTTTTCATTAACTGATCTGGTTCCTGGTTCATGTGCCTAAATAGCTGAACAAACCAGTAGTAGTATATACATGTTGAACTCTGTTTCCACCCTAGATCTAAAAAAATTTCTCAAATTGTTTCTCCTCCCTCGTCTCTCCCAACTCACTCTTTCACCTCACTGGTCGCCGACTCACCAATCACCACCACCACAACCACGCCACCGACTCCCACCCCTTTCTCCTCCACTCCCTCATGTATGGCAAATCTCACCTCTTACCGCCACGCAATCGACGTCGGCCCGTCGAACACCCTGTCCATCACTGTCACCGTCGTTCACTCACACACACAGTGTGTGTGTGTGTAATATGTGTGTGTATATAGTGTCGGCCCTGATATTTTGGTTGCCCAAGCTCGACCCCTAACTTGGTTGTCCTCTTAATATCTAAAAAAATTTCTCAAATTGTTTCTCCTCCCTCGTCTCTCTCGACTCATTCTTTCACCTCACTGGTCACCGACTCACCAATCACCACCACCACAACCACGCCACCAACTCCCACCCCTTTCTCCACCACTCCCTCATATATGGCAGATCTCACCTCTTACCACCATGCAATCAACGCTTGCCCATCGAACACCCTGTCCATCACTGTCACCGTCGTTCACTCACTCTCACACACACACACACTCTGTGTGAGTGAGTGTGTGTAGTGCCGGCCCCGATATTTTGGTTGTCCAAGCTTGACCCCTAGCTTGGTTGTCCTCTTAATATTAAGTCATAAAAAATTAAAAGACATACAATTAAAAAAATTCGAGAGTTATTTTAGATCTCCGAAGCAAACTATCAATATTAGGCTCTCTACATCCTCAAGAGTCCTTTTTAAAATTTCCCGAAATTACAAAATTAAAATTTAAAGGATACAATTACTATAACTAATAAACGCAAAAAGAGTATAAAGTTTTTCAATTTTGAAAAAAATACGAAAGTATTCTCATATTTTCACTATGATTTGCGTGAAAAATTAATAAAACATGTTAATTGCTCGATTGTTTTCAATTGTCCACCATTGGGATAAATTGTTTTAATCAAATGTAAAAAGAACTTATCAGTTGTACATTATTTGTTGTTTTTGCTGAATGCAAAATTTCTAACAAAATAATTGAGTAAAATGATTTTCATAATATCATAGATTGGGAAGGAAAAAAAATCCAAAACCACACTAAAAAATGCACGTCATTGATACGACACAAACATAAATCTATGGGGTTCACATATAACACCGCCAATTTATGGTCCCATTTATTTATGAGAGTATTTTTTTAATATTTGAGTGTGTATTCTGAGTGTGGTTTTAGACTTATTAGGAAACAAAATGGAGTAGAAAAAAAAGGGGAATAATGACGATAAATTGAAAAAAAAAAGAATAAAAATAGAAGCCAAAGTCAAAAACAAGTTGCAAAAGACAAGTTGTCAATGGGAATCAAACACTACTCATCCGGGAAAAATACACCACGTGCATGCCATCCGAGCAAGCATATGACTTGCACAGTAGGTGGAAACGTTTTGATATTTATATGTATAACTTACGAAATTTTTTTTTGTTGCCCTAACCCGGGCGATTGCCTAAGCCCAGGGATTTGTAGGACTTACCCCTGGGCCGCGTGTGTGTATCTGTAAATCTTTAGATCTATGCGTATATACATGTATATGTATGTATGTTTTCCAAGTCCTGATCTTTTATTTCTCTCTCTGACAAACCAACAAAACCTGACCAAAGCCGACCCGACCTTAGAAAATTGGTGTTGGTTTGAAAGTTTCTTGAACTGAAGTATCCAGTTTGGTCCAAAAAATATGTGAAAACCGAACTAGTTACACCCCTACTGAATTTACATTAATGATCAGAATCGTACATTAGGTTGATCTAGTCGAGTACTTCAACCATGCAAAATTTCATATTGATCGAATACTGTTAGATACCTAATCAGATCAAATTAATCTTAAAAAAAATGTACTAGAAACTAGATAGAAACCATTCTTTTCCACTTTTTTTTCAAGATAAATGCTTTCACATTAGGTATCGAATGCAACGCAATCAACATAATTTTTTCCATGGTTGAAAGTACTCGACAAGCTCTACATAATATACGATTCCGATCATCAATGTGAACCCAATATGAGCTCCAAAAAAGAGTAACCGGATGGGAAGCTCATCTCCCCTTACTGGAGAGGAGCCAGATCCTTTAAAAGAACCTAAAGAAATGACACACTTATTAAGGAAATAGGGATCCTGCTAATCTACACTCATTATGTGAAGGTTAATAAGCATATATAATTATAAATAAGTTTGGATATCAAAATATATTTTCCGAATATCCAAAAAATTATTTATATATATATATATACACACACATAACATTTTTTCGAATATCGATACATTTTCTACGCATTATCCTGCACCCTAGTACCCTATTAGATTGTGGTTAGCATTTTCCTTGAAATAGTTCCCGAGCTCACTATTACAAAGCCGTGATAGCACACCCCATTCATGTCAAACACTCAGGCCTTGTTCTTGAATGGATTTTATGAGATAAAATCTAATTTTGATAAAATGTAGTTTTGTTTAGAGGTGTGATAAAAATGACATTGTTTTCTCAATGAATTAAATCTAGAGTTGATAAAGGTGTTTTGTCAGATAAAATCTGGTGTTGATAAAATCTAATTTTTCTAAAATATGTTAAGAATGTTAGATTTTATCAAAACTAGATTTGATGAGATAAAATCCATTCAAGAACAATGTCTCAATTGATTAGTGATACGAGAAGGTAAAGACTTAGCTAGAAACACAAGTAGCTAGCCCTCTTGGTCTCCGTTGAAACCCAATTCCGGCACGAAGGTCTGCCATCAGTTAGCCTTGCTGATTTTCGTGAATGTAATCTTATTGCTCATATGAGATACATCCTCTGTCCCAATTTTATAGTTTTTGTTGAGACTTTTTATATTCCAAAAAAAAAGTTTGTCCTATTTCAAATCTAAATGGGTAATTATTGAAGAAGTTAATAGTACTCCCTCCGTCCCAATTTGTTTGCCCCTTTTGGGGAAGCGGGTTTTTAAGGGATGTGAAAACTTTGTATTGACTTTTTTATTTTGCCCCTAAATTCAGTCAATATTACCATGACTAAATTTGTGGAGCTAATTTACTATATGAAAGTCAAAACATATTCAATATGGATCTTGTTTGATAGATATCAATTAGTTTTATTGTACAAAATTTTCAAAATCATAAAAATCGTTATAAAATAAAAGATAATAGACTAGCCAATTAAGATGGGAAAAATACTTTTTAAGGGTAAAATTGGAAAGTGACCCAATTTTGATGGATGTTTTTAGAAGTGGGACAAATATTTTGGGACATCCCAAAATGGAAAGAAGGACCAAGAAATTGGGACGGAGGGAGTAATAAGTAGTAAAAAGGTAAGAAATTGTAATGATTGAAAGATAAAATAAGAAAAACAATGTTTTCAAAAGTACAATGATTATATATCATTATGAAGTTGGAATCCCCAAAAGGAACTATAAAATTGGGACGGAAAGAGTATGTTATAATTATTTTCACGTCGTTCATGAATTAGTTGGATTCTCCTTACTAGCAAACTCTTTGGACCATTGGGGGTTACGCACGGTTTTTATCCTTAGGACACTGGAATAAGTTAAGGTGCATACAAGGGCGGAACCAGGAATCAAATTTACCTTAGGCTAGGTTTGGATGTGCATGTGAACGAAAAATAGATCTGTTATAATGTTCAACAGCCAGTGCTCTGTCAAGCAAGTGTTCTTCGGAGGCATTAGCAGCGGATTTGCCTATATCAAGAACAAAACTATCCACATACCCAGTTATTAAACATTGAGAATTAATTTATTCGTTGTAATTAAATGCAAAAGTAAACAAAAACAAAAAAAAAACTCGGTAATGTGTTGCCAAAGAGGAAGAGAGCCAATATATAAATATAGATACATGACTTTGAGTAAGGATAAAACTAAAAAAATCAAAAAAACTAATTTTCTCAATTCACCCAAACCAACCCTAAATTTAATTACTCAATTTGGAACGACCAGAATAAAGCTTTGAGTGACTAGGCTAAATTTAATTTGGCTAAAATTTTACATATAATTTTCTTTTTGTTTTTTTGCAACTTCACCTGGGCTATAGCCCAAGATAGCCCCTCCCTGCCTCCGCCGTGTACGTAGAAGATGGTTTGCACATCCGATTAGTTTAAAAAATAAAAATAAAAAATCTAAAGAAGTATTCCCTCCGTTCCTAAACTTTTGATTGTTCTGGAATTGCATACTATTTTAAATTACTTACAGTATATCTTTCTATTTGTAACGTTTTATGTGATTTGGAAAACTTTATTTAATATAACTAATTAAAATCTATTAAACAAGATTCATATTGTATATTTTTTGACATTTATATTGAAAGATATAGACATTTAAAAACAATACACTGCCTAAAAAATATCAAACTTTAAGGGACAAAGGGAGTAATACTAAAACAACGTGGGGCAGCTTTAGGCTTAGTTTTTCAAAAGATTTTAGCACTCACGTGCTAAAATTATGATATTTCAAATCAAAAAATAAAATGATTTTGTGTATCGTTTTTCAAATTTTTTTGCACCAAATTAAAGTAAATAAAGAGTACTTAAATTTGGTACGAAAAAAATCGAAAACTGGGCCTTAGGTACAAAAGGAGTTGTAGGGGAATTAACAATAGGACTGACTAAACACGCACGGAGGGTTAGTACGTGGGGTGGGGGGGTCTATCTATATTTGGGAACTTGGGGAACAGAAAAAACGGGAAAAAGGTGGCCGAAAAAGAAAAAGCTACCCAACAAACATACAAAACGACACAGAAACATCCAAAGAAGAGAGAGAATAAAAAAGACTCTCTCTCTCTCTCTCTTATCAATTCCTTTCTCTCTCTGTCTGCATGTACTCGGAACGCGGGATACAGCTGCACCTAGACTTTTCCACCCCTGTCTCTCTCTCTCTCTCTCTCTCTCATCCCAAAAAAGGAAAAAAAATAAAAAGTTAAGGGGTAGTACTATTCACGGGCCACCCCTTCACCTCATTCTTGTCCTATGCCCGTACCCGCACGTTTTTAAGGAAACCAGTCACGTGAGTAAGAGTCCACCTCCCCTTCCTGGTCATCACCTCTGACTAGACCAGCACAGTTACTCCCTCTGTCCCAATTTCTTGACACCTTTTAGAGAAATGAGTTTTTAAGGGGTGTGAAAACTTTGTATTGATTTTTTTTATTTTGCCATTAAATCCAGTCAATATTACTGTGCTCAAATTTGTGAGACTAAGTATATGAAAGTCAAAACATATTCAATATAGATCTTGTTAGATAGATATCAATTAGTTTTATTATACAAAATTTTGAAAATCATAAAAACCATTATAAAATAAAAAATAATGGACTAACCAATTAAGATGAAAAAATACTTTTTAAGGGTAAAATTGGAAAGTGACCCAATTTTGATGGATGCTTTTAGAAATAGGACAAATATTTTGAGATATCCCAAAATGAAAAGAATGACCAAAAAATTGAGACAGATGAAGTAATTCCATGTCCTCAAGAGGACCCCTGCTCTTCACTTGTTTAGGATTTGGGGTTGCTGGTGTGCAGCCCTCGCACAACGGTTGTTGTGCACTATTCAGGTCATCTGTTGGTTGAATGGATGGCGCAAATTTCATCTTGCATGCACAACAATGAACGATTCAGATGCAAAGGTGCATGGGTGAAATCTTGACAGTCCATCCGAGCAACGGACAGCTCAGATGGTGCACAACAACTGCTGTTTAGGCCTTAGATGGGAATACATTTTCTCAACCAATTTGTACACTCTCTCTCTCTCTCTCTCTCTCTCTCGTAATTTTTTACTTTTTTCAATTTCTTCCGTCGATTGACAATTCATAAAATTTTAACACAAAAATAAGAAACGAAAAAAATATATATAATATAAAATAAAAACTTCCAGTTGTTGTGGAATAAGGACAAAAAAAATAAAATGGAAAGATGGACTACATGAGTATTTGATTTTTAAACAAATATAAAAGGGCATGCTAAGATTGTGTAAAGAAAGATGTTTTTCATATGCACATAGAGTACAAAAAAAAATAGTAGTAATTTAACTTTGTCTGTCTACTAACAGGAGAAAATCTTGAATTATGCTCAGCTTTCTTTCATGTAGTTAAAAGCATGAATGATAGAAATAACATCAAAAGCTCTAATGTTATCTTTCTTAACATATTTTGTAATATCCCGTTTTGTTATAAATAAGAAATTAGTGATATGTAATCCTTAATTGTTAATTAGTTTATTAAGCTTCCAATTAAACTTATCAGTCTTAAAATCTAATTTTGACTTAGAACCAATCAATTTTGACTCGACCCGTTAACAATAGTCAAGAGCTAACTTAACCCAAGTTGACTAACCCTAAGTCTAGTACGTTTATTAGCTCATTTAATTAATAGAATAACATCAAAGCAAAACCAAAACCATATATAGGCAACCTCTCCGAACCACCCTCCTTCTTGATGGGACTAGGGGGTGTTCCAGTAAAGGTATTTTAAGAATAAATTGATTTTTCACAATTTTTTATATAATATATTATTGTGAGAAAATCACTTGTCTTAGTTTTGGAAAAAATAATAATTTGATAGTGGAATAGCCTCTAAAGCCAAATTATTCTAAAAACACCCTTAGCGGAACAACCCTAAACCTCCCACTCATCTATTGAAAATCCAGGGAATACAGCTATGATTCTCATGCTTTATTCCCTCCTATTTATGTATAAAATTAACACATTCAGTAATTAACTGACACGAAATCAGATATTCCAAACATTGGAAACGTGTTATTAATGAACAAGCACTGGATTAATAGTTTATAAGAAGATCATTACGATGTCGGATGGTTTTCTAGTTTGAAAGGCAGTTATTGACACTTATAACTAAAGAATAAATGGAGAAATGGACTTCGAAGCCACATTATAAACTACTAAAAGGCATGAATTACACGTGTAAACATGTAAGACTGGGTAGTTGGCAAATGAAGTTCGAAGCCAAGAAATCAGGTGACAAGTTCAAATTCACTACTACAAAAAGGTTTAAAGATCACGCCTAAAAAATAAGAAAGATCTCAGTTTTTGAAAAACCGTGATTAAAAAATAAGAGTTACATTTTTTTATCACGGTTAAGTACATAACCGAGATGAAAGACAGTTTTAATCTCGGTCATCTATAAAACGTGATTGAAAATAGAAATAAAATTGAGCTTTAATCTCAGTCATTTAAAAAGTGTGATTGTAAGTAAAAGTTTTAATCTCAGTCATTTAAAGTGTGATTGTAATTAAGGTGAGATAATTATATTTTCATTTTTAATCACATTTTATAGATGGCGAGATTAAAAACATATTTCATCTTGGTTTATATATTTAAAGTGATAAAAAAATCTAACTCTAATTTTTTTATCACGTTTTTATAAAAACTGAGATCTTTCTTATTTTTTCTGTCTTGTTAAAGAAAGCTCAAAATGTAATGGATATTGGAGAATCATAGGGAGAATCAAAATGTAATGGATATTGGAGAATCATAGGGAGTAAAATTTTATGGGGAGAAAAGTTTTAATTTGATGAAAATTATTGAGTTGGAGGATCATAATTATGTTGAGAAAGAGAGGAGGAATTTATATGTTTTGAGGGAAGAAAATTGTGCTTTGAATTGGAAGATGGGACATCCTTTTTTTTAAAAAAAAAAAAAAATGTTGTCAGGAACTCATAGAATATGAACAAAAAAATAAATTTTATCAAAGAAGATTGGAAACTATAAAAGTACATAAAGCCTAGAAAATCATAGTCAATGTTCAAAAAACTAATATGGGCAAGTGAAAAACCTACAGAAACTATTATATATATTAAATAGTTCAATGACATAGTGAAATACATAATTGGTGGGGTGGATAGGTATTGCCTGTCTTGTGCAAGAGGTCAAAGGATCAAATTTAGATGGAAGCAAGGGTTGCAAGGTAAGGCAATTTTTGGATGCCTTCGTTAGCGAGGAAATTCTTTTCATCACGGTTTTTTTCATTTTTTAATCATGGTTTTACTAAAAACTGAGATCTTTTCTCTGTAAATAATCACGGTTTTTAGGAAAAACTGAGATGTTATATTGTCAAAGATCACAGTTTTTTGTTTGTTTTAATCACAGCCTTTCATGAGTTTTTATCACGGTTTAGAAGCGTGATTGAAAAATGAAGACTTTTAATCACACTAGGTTAGATCACGGTTTTTTTGACCGAGATTGAAAGTGAAAGATCTCACCAAAAGACTGTGATCTTTGTGCCTTTTTGTAGTAGTGATTGCAAGAAAGGCCTATGAATAGAAGAAGTTCGAGAATGAAAAAATCCCGGATAAATTTTCAACAAACAGCAAAAATGATGTTTGTTTTGTTCTTTGGTAGTTAGAATTGTAGTTTTAGGAATTCAACTCAGTTCGAAGTAGATTAGGAAGTAGATGAAAGTGTATTTGTAACAATAAAATGTTCGAAGTTCGTATTATCTTTCTATTTGAAGTTGAAGAATATTTCGAAGTAAGTTTACTTTTGATTCTTTGATCAAAGTACCTTGTTTCTTATTGTTCTTTAATTTCCTAAGTAAATTGGTTTGTATTTCTCCGAATCCCTGGTTTGGATCCTCGTTCCCCGTTTGGGGCGGGGACGGAGGGGGAAAAATGTTCCCCATTAGGGATCGGGGCGGGGACATGGATGGGGAAGGGATTCGGGGATTGAGGACGGGGATAATGGTCTCCGGCCCCGCCCTGTACCTATCGCTAACCCTTCTCCCACTACATCCTTATCATTTGTTGACTTTTTATTTTAAAAAAATTGCCGGTGTCGTAATTAGGGAAAATAAATAAATAAAACACTTTGTGCGTATTCAGAACATGTTCGCATCAATTTGCCCATTTCAATTTATTTTCTAATTCTTGCAATAAGAATAGACAACTGTAACCAAAAATTATTTTTGATTAACATGAAGACACGAATTACAAAAAAACCAAAATATGGAACATGGTATTTATCATTTGAAATAAATGTTGGTTCTTTAATTTTTTTTCTTCTTTAGAAAAACATAGGGCCCTAGTTTATATTATTGTCTGGGGCCACGAAAATTTCAAGGCCGGCCCTGCAAGTAATTAACCATTATTAATTGGAATATGAAATTTATACCTTAATGATTCATTAAGGGCATCTGTAGTGCCATACCTAAAATAGTACTCTATAGTGCCCTAACTAGTTACCTACAAAAAACTCAAAAAATATTCTATAGTGGGCAAAAATTGACTCCCTAAAATCTTAGGTGTCACTGATAAGTGCTGAAAAACACTCATTTAACCTCTCATTAACACTTTAATAGTCCAATCATAAAGTTACTTGATGAATTATAATAGTTGAATTGTGTTTGTAGGCTTTGGAGAGTGCCGAACAATTAAAAGTGCTAATTGGAGTCAATACGATGCATGGAGCACAAAGTAGATGTATAGAGCTTCGTAACGGTCCAAGAATCGCATCATTTCGAGTTCGGATGAAGCCGGGGCGAGTGCGCGAAGTTTTGGGCTACAATCTGGATTTTCTGCCCAGACGGTTTTATCCGAGTCAAAGGCGAATTACGGCATTGACCAAGTTTTGGTCTTATTATAAATAGGTCACTACTTTGTACGTTTTTGGGGTTCTAGAATATTTTGAGGCAAGTTTAGAGAGAGAAACGCGAGCTGATTCATGGGCTCTTCAAGCTTTTCGTCAAATCAAGCATTCATCTCCATCTCCATGGCCAGCTAAACACCTTCTAGGCCCCTGTTTGGATGCCGATTTGCAAAAGACCTAGATTTTTAATCCCGGGCCCACCTTAGTCCGGTGTTTGGGATGCAAAAACGCCCCAAAAAAAAAAAAAAAAAAAAAATTGATCGAAAAATTTCACTATTGGGAATACAAATCTGGGGGCACCTAGACTCGCTAACAACAGCCTCAACCGTATCGTTAGCATATCAGGGTGCATTTGAGGATTTTTGGTACCAATTTACCCTTCCAAATTCGGTTGATTTTGGGAGGATTCTGTGCATGAGAGAGAGAGAGAGAGAGAGAGAGAGAGATGGGTTTGAAGAAGAAGATGAGCAACCTGGACAATCTTGTGGTTGGCGGTCCGATTTGGACGATCTCGTGGTCGCCAGAGATGGGTTTTGTAGACCACCAAAGTCGACGGTTCGACTATCAGTTGGAACCGGATAGAAAGAGGGTTTTCCTTTTGGATACATCATTTTTCTTGAACTTGAATCATTCGGAGATCTATTTTTCATTATCTGGAATAGAGAGAGAACTTGAAACAATACAGAAGCATCGAGAGGGTGTATAATTATCCAGTGTATGCAATTGGCTCACCCCAGGGTGTTCCCTCTAAATCTATCCAAACACTTATTAAAATGGTTAAATCCATCCAAACAATTGGCCCACCCAGTTTAAACAATTGGTTTAAACAATTAGTTTAAATATAAGATAATGTAGTTTAAATAAGATAATTTAGCTTAAATAATATTTCTACAAAGGAACCATGCATAGCACTAAATAGAGAGCCGCCGAATACACCAGCTACACCTAACATGTGAAATGGGTGAAAAAGGATATTGTGCTCAGCCTAGAATACGATCAAGAAGTTGAAAGTACTAGATATTCCCATAGGCATCCCACCAGTCAAATAGAGATTTTTTTCTTTCAACCATATTTTAAGTCGTGTATCTCCGTCACTTGTAGTGTTCTTCCTAGTCGTTTGAGCCTGTTACTCCAGTCAGTGTTGTTTGCTTAGTGTCAGTAGAAGGTGGGTAGACTTTGAAATACTTCTTGTTTTTTACAAAAGAGTTCCGACTAAAGGGTCATCCTTTTTGCGTAAGATACTCAACAAAATACTTAATTTAGTGATTGGAGTGAGACTCTTTTGTGGATTTATGACCATAACCACCATAGCTCTGCATGATAGCCGGATTGTTCAAGGGGCAGCTTGATGTCAATCAGTCGAGAGGGAAGCCAAAATAACTAAACCGAGTGGATCAGGTCTTCTTGGCCGCGGGAAGCCCGCGTCGCATCATTATGTTTGATAAAAGGAATGAGAGAAACTCCAACTGAAAAATATTGGAAGGGAAAAATACTTTGAAGATGAACCTGTTCCTCCGCAAGGTTCGTCCACGGAGGGTGAGTTAAGGCCTAAGATCAGGTCGAAAGGCATAGTCGATGGACAACAGATTAATATTCCTGTATTACCCCTTGTTGGTCCCTCAATGGTTGTGAATGACTGATTTTTTCAATCTTTTCGACCTTGGTTCCGTTGGAGCAAGTCAAAAAGATTGAGAAATCGAACCATCTGGTTTGATTCGTTCTTAATAGCCAGAAAGGTCAGAGTCGATTCTCCTATTCTTTTGTACATTCTTTTGTCTATTTTTTTTGTACATAATTTTTAATAGTAATATATAATGTAGTTTAAAAAATTTTAAAATAAAATAAAAATATTTTATCCTCAAATGTTATATTTATGATTTTTTTAAACTTCTAACATAGTTCAAATTTATTTATGTATTTATTGTAATTATTATGTATTTATTGTAATTATAATGAAATTTATCTATTTTGTTTATTAAAATAGTAAATTAGGGGCAATTAAGTCATTTGTCCTCTTATCCACCCTCTAAATTTCTCTTCTCAAAATATCATCCAAACACTTCATTTTCAAATCTACCCTTCTTAGGAGGTGGACCCACCATCATTACAAATGCACCCTCATTACAAATCCACCTTCAAATTTATCCTCATTACAAATCCACCCAAAATCATCTTTGACATCCAATCGAGGCACTAGGGTGAAGATGAATCCCGGTTCCAAGTAACTCTGTATATGTGTAGGCGTTAGGTTTATTAACTCAAATCGATTGTTTAACTTAGAACTTGTTTTCATTATGATCAGATGGAATCGTTGTAATTCTTTCTATTGGTTGATTATTTGTGTGTGCACTCTCAAATACTTAGTTAAACATTGATTTTCTACGTTTGTGCTTGGGTAACTAAGATGGATTATGCTTGTAAGATGGATCGTGCCACTGGACAGTCTGTGAAAAAGACAGGTTGTGCCAGCGAGATGATCCTTGCTATGGGATATGCATGTTAACAACATAATTATCTTCTTGACAAATTGTGATTCGAATAATAAACCTAGTCTACACATAACTTAATTACGTGGTCGGGATGGATTCGAAACCCTAGATTTCTCCTTCATTTGTTCTCAATCAATTTTATTAATTGTTCTTAAATTAATTAGTTTCCAAAAACCAATCACTCAAATCTCTTTTTCTGAATTAAATTAGAAATTAGTCAAAGTTCAACGCAATTTAGCCAAATTGTCTCCGTGGATCGATACTCGGACTTAGTAATTATTCTTCAGAGTAAGGGTTATTTTCTTGTTTTTATTAATTGAATTTTGATACAGTATGACACGGTCAAACCCTCACTCCCTAAAGTTTCCCAAATCACCAACTAAATTTAGGGAGAGACTTAAGGAGAGAGAAAGATGAGAAAGAGAGAGAGAAGGGAAAAAGGAGAGAGATAATCGCTCTGTTTGGTTGAGAGTTTTGAGAATAATATTTTGAGAAATATTTTTAAAATAGTGTTTGGATTGGTTTTTGGAAAAAAGAATAATTAGAGAGATGTGTAATAATTGAAGAGAGATAGAGAGAGAAATGAGAATAATGATTGAAGAGAGTGATATGAGTGGAGAGAGAAATGTAATTAATGATTGAAGAGATGAAAGATAAGAAAAAAATCTTTCTAAATTTATTTTTAGAAATGTGAAGTGAACACAATAAATGACTTTAATGAGAGAGAGAGAAGAGAGAGAAAAGAGAGAAATGAAATACTTAAAGTTAATGGATATATATTTGGGTAGCTCACTAAACGTATTCTTTATTAACTAGCTAACTAATAGAGTCTCACATATACTTAGGTGTACACTTTAGTAAAATTTTTTTGATAGTGCACTAAAAAATGCTTTTAGCTTTTTTATTGCATGTGGTGATTGATTACTACTCCTATTAAAGTTCTCTTTTCAGTGGCTGATTATAAAGTTCGACGATGACAATTTGCCGAGGGAAAAAAATAAAACCTTATATAGACGTTTGTGTATTGTTACTAGCTTATAAATTTATTTTTCCCTATGTTCCCACTATTTTCCTCTCTTGCCAAATGACCAAATAAAATTTGCGAAAAAGTAAATTTTCTTTTAATTTGCTTTATTTCACTTTTTTTCCGGTAACATTATCGATAAATGAACGAAGCTAAGACGGTTAGACTTAACCCCGAATATCGGGCCAGATAAGGGACCAGCCTCGAGATTAGTCGTGCCCTCCAATTTGCCACGTCAGAGGGTGGTAGGTTTATGGTGGGCCAGCCTTACACAATTCTTTTTGTCCGTTAGGAGATGAAGTGTCAAGAACCTAACTGCAACTTTTTCGATAAAAATCTGGGGGACGTCAGTGCAACTTGGCGGGGTTCGCCAGCTATAACCCACTCATCACATTGATCACGAGTCCCAAAGCCCTTATAATTTCTTTTTCGGAAAAAACAATTGGGACAGATACATATTACAGACAGCCTAGTAGCCTACAGATGGGTCTCGGAGACTCACTTGTGGGTCTTATACGGGTGATTTGAACAGTTTAATAAGCTTAGAATATTTTTTGAGGAGTCTTGCGAGAAATCAGCACAATTGAACGTGCGCAAGTACTCGATCCAAAATCTCCCTGTTTCATTCAAATGGTACATATGTATCTGTACATATAGAAAGATTACTCACTCCGTCCCAATTTTTTGGCCCTTCTTTTTATTTTGGATGTCCCAAAATATTTCTCCCACTTCTAAAAATATCCATCAAAATTGGGTCACTTTCCAATTTTACCCTTAAAAAGGTCTTTTTCCATCTTAATTGGCTAGTCTATCATCTTTTATTTTATAACCATTTTTATGATTTTGAAAAATTTTGTATAATAAAACTAATTGATATCTATCAAACAAGATCTATATTTAATATGTTTTGACTTTCATATAATAAATTAACCTCACAAATTTGGTCACATTAATATTGACTGGATTTAGGGGTAAAATAAAAAAGTTAATACAAAGTTTTCACATCCATTAAAAATCCGCTTCTCCAAAGGGGCCAAGAAATTGGGACGGAGGGAGTATTTGTTTTTTGGATGTGTGTTACGAGCAATATTTGGATGCTGACTGGACGCCACATGACCGTGTCCGGATCTCGGGGGTCCAAAATATTTTTAGATGACATGAATTTAAAAGATAAGAGAGGGGAGGGAGAGAAAATAAACCTGAACCGTCTAAAATACTTTCACACACAGTCATGTGATACTTGCCCGACTGTTGTTCGTGTTTCAGTTTTTTAATCGTAAGGTTGAGTTTTTCGTTTGATTTTAGTAATCCAATTGCCTAAAATCAATCTAGATTTTAGTATCTGGTGAACTCATTTGCTAAAATCATTTGAAAAACTCAGCCTAAGAAAAGATATGGGTATAGTCTGCACGCACATCTCATAGTTAATATAAATTGATTGTTCATATTGTTCAAAACATTTTGCTTAGAGTATTTGTAGAAAATTATTTTAATTGAATATCGGAAAGATATTGGTAGGATTGTTTATGAAATATTCAATTTTGCTGAATGTTGAGATAAAATTGTATTTTACTATGTATACTTTTGAAAAATATTTTAAACAAAATGAATAGCCCAATTCTTTTGTGAAATCCAAAATTACTCCAAAAGAGGAACTGTACGTGAGTGCACATATCACTCTATTTGGTTGAGAATTTTGAGAAGAATATTTTGAAAAATATTTTTGAGATAGTACCTGAATATATTTTTTTAAAAAGTAGTAATTAGAGAGATGCGTAATAATTGAAGAGAGATATAAATGAGAATTAATGATTAGAGAAAGGGATATGAATAGAGAGAGAAATGTGATTAACGATTCGAGAGATGAGAGATAAAAAAAGAATTTTTTTGGAAAAAATTTCAGAAATGTGAAGTAAACAGAGTGTAATTCCACCCATAGTAAGGAGAAAATTTTGGGTGCAACCGTGCAAATAGGGTACCACGTGTTACCCTTGCATGACATCTGATTGTCTAATCAATGTGATTGATGGTTGAGATCTGAGTACTCTCTCTCCTCCATTCGGCACACTTTCTCTCTTGTTTTTCCCTCTCTCCATAATCCGAGACATCTATGCTTTGATTAGATGGTTTGGATGTGGTGAAAGAGTATCACGTGACGTATACGGCTTTGCATACAAAAGTTTCTCGAGTGCTTTAGCAAAAAAGAAAAAAATTTGGTTTTTTGGTCTTTTCTCATTTTGTCTTTATTCTTCTTTTTTTTTTGCATTTATTATTTTTGAGTCAAATTTTTGTGATTTATGAATTCGTCACGACGAGACGAATCCGAAGAGTATAAAATTATGGTCGCAAGTAATTTTTTTTAATAAAGCCAAAATTAAACCAATCAACTAGTTTATTTTATTTTCGGCTTTATTAAAAAAAATTACTTTCGATCATAATTTTATACTCGTTGGATTCGTCTTGACATAAGCCACAAAAACTTAACGCAAAACTAATAAATGCAATTTTGTTTTTATTAAAGACAAAACGACAAAAACCAAAAAATTATTTTTTCTCTTTTTTGCCAGAGCACCCTGAAGCTTTGGCCAGATTTGGCTAAATTGAAAAAACTAATATTTTTTATTTTTTTTGTTTTGTCCTTATTCTATTTTTTTTTTGCATTTATTAGTTTTCGGTAATTTTTTTGTGATTTCTTGGCTTGTCTCGAAAGGAATCTAAAAAACTGGTTTATTTTTAGCTTTATTAAAAACTATTAATTTTTACTATAATTTTATACTATTTGGATTCTTCTCGACAAAATAAATCAAGAAATCACAAAATCTTGACGCAAAACTAATAAATGCAATTTTTTTTTGAATAAGGACAAAACGAAAAAAACGAAAAAAATAGTCTTTGAATTTAGCTAATTTTTTTTATTATAATGAGGGATTGGTTTTAGCACTCATTCTTTTGTCATCTGCTCCCTCTTTGGTGTTTTAACCAAATAAGATACTTGGCTTATTATTATTATTATTATTATTATTATTATTTTTTTTTTTTTTTTTTTCCGTCTCTGTTCAAAAAAATTTCACACTTGTTAGTTTCGACTTTCGCGTTAAACTTTTGTAAATTATTGATTTTTCTCAATGAGTGGAATCAGAGCATTAAAAAATTATGATCAAAACTTAATTTTTTTTTGAATAAAAAATCAACCAAAAGCTAGATTTTTGTTTTGTTTTACTCAAAAAAATAAAATTGAATTATAACTTTTTACCTTTCCTGAGTCAAGACGAACCAATTTTTCATAAAAATTTGATACGAATCTAAAAATGCAATTTTTTTTAATAAAAACAAAAAGATAAACCAAGTAACTCATTTAGCCAAAAGAATGCCATGTACAAATGGTACCAACAGAAGGGTCAATTTCGTCGGTAACCTCCTCGGGGTTTCTCACAAAAGCGACGTTCTATACTTTTCCTCTTAACAAAAAGCACAGTGGGTTTGTTGAGACTAGGTCACAAACAAATGGTTGGAGTGGTGAATTTGTGTCAAAAAAATTTTGGCCACGTAAAAAAATTAGCTCATTCGGATATTAGAGGATTTGATCCATTTTTATCTATGAACTCACAAGAACAAAAAAATGGATAAACTGATCAAACCTTTTCAAATATCCGGATGTCCTGATGAGCTGGTTTTGTAAAGGGGTCTTACAAACACTGTTGTAAGCGAATTAACAAATTGGATTTGTTTCACAAAATTGACGTACACTCAAAATCGATATAAACTCAAAATTAATTTATTCCTTACAAAACAAGTTATTATCTCATAATACGTTAATCTCAAAAACTGACTTAAACCAATTTTTTACTTAAGTTAGTTTTTTTTGATCGTTACTTAAGTTAGTTTGAAACCTTAAAAACCCATTTCGAGTCCAGATGTACACAAAAAAAAAGTGATCTCTATCCACAGCTGGGCTCTTTCCTCAAATAACTCTAACTTGGGGAAAATTTAGGTGGCCTGAGTATCACGTAGCGGTACTCAACACGCATCTCAGTCTAACAAAAGTGTTACGGAGGTTCGAATTTCGAATGCAATCTTACATCAATTCTTATCAAGAATACTGTATTTTAAATTTAAACTATCTAAAATACTTTTGGATAATTGTTATGGAACTTTATGGATTCCGTCTAAGACGTCATGTCACGCGGTACCTAATGTGCAGCCAGGTTTTCTCCTCTAACCTAAAGCAACATGGTCAATGGTCCATACAATTCAGAACAATGTACCCACTCTCCGTCATGAATATCACTCTCAAATGAAAGTGACCAAGTGAGAGAGAGAGAGAGAGAGAGAGAGAGAGAGAGAGAGAGCTAAAATTAGTGTCGAGATTCTCGTGCTTAATATCTTTACCCATATGGGACCATCAAAATTTGACTATTCTTCTCTAGTAGTAACACAATTATAATCCCAAAACCGGCCATTATTTTTATTTTTTAATTTGGTTCAACCGTCAATAATTTTGGATAGTTTACACATATCTCGATTGATTTTCTTTTTCATTCCGGTCAAAAGCTGACCATTCACGTTAGGACTAAAAAATTCACAAGAAATTTTTCGCTTCTAACTTGACTTCAACAATCGAATCTTAACCGAACCAACCAGACTATTCTTGGGACCGGCTCCAGGAAAACGGATATTTCACAGTGGGGAAGAAAACTCCGCCGCTAGATCTGTCGGGTCTTGCTTTTTTCTCCTCATCCAGCTTGCTTTTGTCATTGTCTACACTTTTTCTCCCCCATTTTCAAACACACCTTTCTCATCAACTTGTGTGATTTAACAACGTTAACAAGTGGGTTACAACTAACAAAGTGGCTCTCAACTTGCATTAATTATATGTCAAACAAGATCACTTGGAACGTTATAATCAAAGTGAACCCAATAGTCCAAAACAAACAAAAAATTATATTCCTTACGTCTCAAATAACTTCCACAATACATTATATATATTCGATTTAGGGGTTGGTCTATGAGTCTCGGCGTTGGACTTAAGGTTTTGCTCTCTTGTAAAGTCTGTAGTTCGATTATCTTTGTAAGCAGTTCTTGGAGCCATGGTACGTCACCTCATGTGTAAGTGTACATAGGGTGGAATAGCTTCTATTACCAAATAAAACTTCTTAGGGGTATATTGTTTTGTTTTTTGTAATAATAATAAATAATTGGGGTTGATAGGTTAACCCATTTAAATGAAGAGACAAAAACACTAGTAATTAAGCAATCAAAACGTGTTTAGTAAGTTATATATGAAGAAAATCCTGGGTCGCAATTGGCTGCTATGAACATGCATAAAGAAATTTGCTAAAAAATGATGAGCTTGGTTTTATGTGGAGGGATGTCAACGAAAATGGATTGAACGGTCCAGCTTGCAAATTCTTTCATGGTAATCTTTTAGTCTTACCATGTGTCTTGAAAAGCTATAATTCAATTCTACCATATAGTTGACAAATGTTTTCTTTGGTAACCCACAAATGCGTGAAAACCATTCAGGAGCATTACAATAATGGAAATGTAGACCAAGAATTGAGAGCGGATGGTACTGTCAGAGAGGATAATGTAAGAGAAAAAGTAAGATGAGCCTTTCCTTTTTCCATTTGGATAGTCTTTTAATCTCATTTTAATTAGCCTCATAAGCGGGCCCAAAAAAATACTAATAATAAAAAAATTTGAGGATGAAAGGTTGAAAGAGGAGTGGAAATGTCCTCACTTTTCACTTACTGTACCCAGAAATATGTATTTTAGTTTTGTACATAAACCCTATGCCAAATTAGGCCCAACCGGAGTTTTGAAAATGTGTGGGCTTGGGTTGGGCTCGGACAAACTTCGTACCGGACCATCCACAGCCCTTTTTAGACACATCCACCTTAGGGCCAATTACCAGCCACTCCAGTTTTTGGAGCTGTTGCACATCCCACTCCAAAATGGCTCATCCCGCTCCGCACGATCCAGCTTTTCTCTCCCGTCAGTCCCCATGTGCCGTCCCACATGGAACACGAAAAAAGACCCCATGTGCCGTCAGTTCCCACCCACTCTCTCTCTCGCTCTCTTCTTTTTTCTTTTTTAATTTTAAAACCTCAAATCCTATGAAAGTGTCTAAACTTTAGGGTACCCTATGAAAGTGCCTAAAATCCTAGAGTACCCTGTGAAAGCGTCTAAACTACTAAAAAATCATATAATAGGAAAGTGTACCATAAACCTAAATCATAGGGTATCCTATGAAAGAACCTAAACCTAAACTCTTAGATACCCTATGAAAGTGTCTAAAATCCTAGAGTACCCTATAAAAGTGTCTAAACCACTAAAAACCCTATAATGGGAAAGTGTACCCTAGGTGCCTAAGCCCGAAAAAAGAGTAATTGACCTTGATAAAGGTAGTGGTATTTTTAAAAAAATGATTAGAGTTAGTGGTAATATAAATATTTGTTTTTTATACCGAGCCGTAATAAAACCTCCACCTTATTATGGAGAGACGTAGCAGGCCTGCTCTAGCCCACAACTTCCTAACTACTCTTTACTCCCAAAAGGAGCCCAAAAGGCTTATTCAGAAGGATGATGAATTAGAGGAGACATGATCAGACGTAGCAGGCCCTGTTTGGGAGCCTACTCATGCATTTTGCATTTTGAGATTTCTCGTTCTTGCTGTTTGGGAGGCAGGGGCATTCTCAAAAGTCAAAGCTTCATGACGGAGACACAATTTGATAATCAGCGTATAGATCATGAGTTAGCTCTATGAAACTTGTTGGCACAAATGGTAGGCCTTTTCACTTCTAATTGCATCAATACAAAAAATTCGAAATTCATTTTCGGAAAGTTTCTTTGAATTTTTTTGTTTATAATTATTGTAGTCACATACCCGTTCGGAAAATTCATTATGTAGATATCATCAAAACACTTTTGCAGATTGGTTACAAAATTTGATTATAACTAATAGAGTAGTTGTAAAACCGAAATTTGCAACCCACCTAGCAGAATATTCTTTTTCTTAGGGTGAGTTTTTGAATGGATTTTATCTAGATTTTATCAAGATTTGATAAAATTAAGCAAGCCTTGACATTAAAAAATCTAAGATTTTATCAACTTTCTTCACGAATGGATAAAATCAAATGCGTGATTTTATCAAATTTTGATAAAATTTGATAAAAAAACTCACCCTAAGCCAAATGTGATTTGCTGTCCTCAGCCACTTGAAAATTCTGAAATACCAACTTGAACCCATCTCTATTTTTCCAAAATAGAGAATGGAGGTGACACATTGAAGAGAGATTTTGTAATTAGTGTAATCCCAAGAGAGTATCATTTTTGGACGGAAGGAGTAGAAATATATAATCACAACTTTCATAAGTGTGGTAGCCTATTGGCAAATGGCTCACTTCCACAGGGTTTGGGTGGCCAGGAAGTCACAGGTTCAAGTCGTGCTAGCGACACCATATTGAACTTGATCATTCCAAGAAATCTCGTTGTGGTCCACTGGCCATTGGTTAAATAGTAGTTGTTATAGTTCTTTGGCCTTTTTCGAGACTTACAGCGAGTCTGGAGTCCTAGAATCAATAGTCAAAGAAGGGTTGCTATACCTTGTCCCGATCCTCCACCACCCTTTAAGACTCAGGTTCCTCATAAAAATATTGAATGTGTATTTTATAGCTGTTTGATGCACATAAATATAACACACAATATAATTGGTCGTAAGTATCAAAAGGAAGTGATATTGTCACTCCCATTTTCTCTGTTGACAGTTTTTTTGGGTCATTATTAGGTAAAAATTACTCTTGCAGTTGCAAATAAAATATAAAAAAAAGAGTGCCACTAGAAAAAGTAAGAGCGCCAATATCAATTTCCGGAATCAAATGGCTGCAAATCTATTTCCGGTTATACAGCTGATGACACTTGGGTTTACCAAATTGGTCTCCGGCATCCTTTCCCTCCATTGGCCAATCACGGCGCAGTATCCTCTCCGATTCAATTTCAAAACTGTCTGACAAAACGGCAGAACTAGTCTACCACCTCATTTGACCATCGCTCTGTTTCTTCCTTCCAACACAGAGGAGAGAGATTAATGGCGGCCTTTTCATTCAAGTTAGCACCACCCCTCCCAAAACCCACCCCCTCTTCTCTCTCATGGACCCTCTCTCTCTCCTCCCCCGTCACTCCTCACCGCACAGCCAAACCCCACAAAACCCTCATAGTATTTTCTTCTCTCAACGCAAAACCCACAATCCTCGTGGCCGAAAAGCTCGGCCAAACCGGAATCCAACTCCTCGAGACCTTCGCTAACGTGGACTGCTCCTACGATATGACCACGGAAGACCTATGCGCCAAAATCTCCCTCTGCGACGCCCTAATCGTGCGAAGCGCCACCAAGGTCACCCGCCAGGTGTTCGAGTCCTCCGGCGGCCGACTCAAGGTGGTCGGACGCGCCGGCGTTGGGATAGATAACGTTGACTTGGCGGCCGCCACAGAGCACGGGTGCCTTGTGGTGAATGCTCCCACTGCGAATACGATTGCCGCCGCGGAGCATGGGATCGCTCTGATTACTGCCATGGCGAGGAATATTGCTCAGGCTGATGCTTCTGTTAAAGCTGGTATGTGTGATGTGTGTTTTTTCTTTTATTACTTGTGTTTGGGGTTTTGGTTGTGGTTTAGGCATTGGGGTGAACAGGTTGTGTGCTTGGTTGTGAAAATTTTGAGCTTTGTTGTTTTATTGCTACTGTTGAGTAAATTACTGTTCAAAGTGGGAAATCTCCATAATTTTGCTCTTGTTAGTGATGGACACAAGATTTTAATGTTGGATGGGTAAATGTTGAAAACGAATATTTGTGATTTATGATAGACCATATCAATGTGCTCTTTAGTGAGATGCTCTAGACATGAAGGAAGGAAGCATGATAATAAGCACATAAATTGATTTGAGTTTCTAGTGCTGCCCTCTCTGATGCATTTCGACTTTGATTTGGGGGCATGGTTTTGCAACAAAACATTCTTGTAGCTTCTCGGTTCTTGGAGGTTTAGGGGGCCACTATTTTAGTGGTATTCTAAGAGCAGCCAAGCAAATATTGCCAAAAGTTTGGTCTGTCTCCGATCATCTGCCGCCCTTACTCCCAATGATTGGGGACTAGATGGCTTCTGTTATTGTTATTGTTGTTATGAGAGACCATATCAATTTATGCCAATTTAAGTTAGAAAAGTGCTATAAGAAGATTATCCATAGATATTTCTCATTAACCTGTAAAATTGCAAGGTATGATCATATAGGAGTATTTTTTAATTGCATGTAATCTTGTGCATGAATATCCCTCAAAAAACAAAAAAAAAACAAAACAAAATGGTATTGATAATAGTAAAATAGTATTGCTAAAGAAAATACAAGATGTTAGGGTGGATTTCATGTGGCTGGGGTTAGATTGGGTGAACTATAACATTCTAAAGTCTTTTTTAGAGAAACTATCCTTTGAATGTAAACATGAAACGGGTGTAAAGGTTGTTGTTAGATCCCACATCGCCTATCTAAGCCACCCAAGCTTGATTGCGAAGACTCGAAAGGGTGGTGTGGGTATGGTGATACGTGATTATATGGGTATTGTCATGGGTGCTGCTGCCTCACCACTTAAATGTTGCTTCTCCGCTGAAGTTGTTGAAGCTAAAGGTTTCCGGTTTGCTCTGGGGCTGCCGATCTGCTCTCCGGATAGGGATTATGCGGTAAAAGGGGATGCACAAACAGTCATCAAGATGATTCAAGGTCACTCCTCCGTCAAGGCATGTTCGGAAGTTGTCATCAAAGATGTTTTGTTTTTGGCTAATAAGTTTTGTTCTTGTTCTTTTCATTTTATTTCTAGTGATTGTAATAGGGTGGCTAATGCTATAGCAAAATATGACCTATCCTTAGTTAGCCCCCTAATCTGGAAGGATGTTCAAAACTGAATTAGTAGGGAAGTATCCCTCGATGTTTCCTTGATGACAAGTTCATGAATAAATTGAGTTGCCGATTGACAAAAAAAGAAGAAGCTTGGTTGCGATGTGGGATAAAGTCTAACAATGGTCATTTGGGCTCATCTGCGACTCAGTTTGTCCTTCTACTCAGTAGAGCTTTTAGTTTTCTAAACTCTACGGTCCTGATGGATTGGTCGGATATATGGGTGGCATTATTCCGTCAGAGAAATGTGTAATTCCTATGCCAATCGTTGTAATGAATTGCCAGAAATGAGGTTTCTATCCCATGTCTAACCCAGTTAATTAAGCAGCCCTAGCTAGGAATGAAGAAAAACGGGCAACCTAGTAAAGGTAGTGCAGAACCTGTGCTCCAGAAAAGAGTAGCCTTTTGTTTTGTGGTCACTCATAAGAGAATGATTTTTGAACTTTTGTTGTCAAATACTCCTAAAGCAAATTGCTTTCGTGATTCAACTCAATGTAATGATTCGATGCGCAATTTGTCAATAATTTTGAAAAAGTGAGGGTCTTTGGTCTTTTCTTTATCTGTCCTCATATTATTTACATATAATTTGATGTCTCCAGGGAAATGGCAAAGGAGCAAATATGTTGGCGTGTCACTCGTAGGGAAAACGCTTCTTTTAATGGGGTTTGGAAAGGTTGGATCAGAAGTTGCGCGGCGTGCCAAGGGACTCGGTATGCAAGTGATTGCATATGATCCATATGCCCCTGCAGACCGTGCTCGTGCAATAGGTGTGGAGTTGGTCTCCTTTAATGAAGCCATATCAACGGCTGATTTTATCTCGCTCCACATGCCTCTCACTCCTACTACGTCCAAGATTCTCAACGATTATGCCTTCTCTAAAATGAAGAAAGGTGTTCGTATTATCAATGTTGCTCGTGGTGGTGTGATTGATGAGGAAGCTCTACTGAGAGCCCTCAATTCTGGAATTGTTGCACAGGTTATTTTCCTTTATGGCTTCGTTTCCCTTGATTCCATAATTCAGGAGATCCAAATTTACAAGTTTTTCTTTCGTGTTTCTTTTGCAGGCTGCATTGGATGTATTCACTGAAGAACCTCCACCTAAAGACAATATGTTAGTGCTACATGAAAATGTTACTGTGACTCCTCATCTCGGTGCCAGCACCTTTGAAGCTCAGGTATACTGGTTTTCATATCCCAGCCGCTGGTGCTCTTAAATAATTTCTCATTTTGAGATTCTCATGTTGTAATTCTGGGTGATTGTAACCAGGAAGGTGTGGCCATTGAAATAGCTGAAGCAGTCGTGGGTGCTTTGAAAGGGGAACTTGCTGCCACTGCAGTTAATGCACCAATGGTTCCTGCCGAGGTATTATCTGAATTATCTTCCCCTATATGTTGTTCAGTAATGGGAAACATGATTAATCATGTAGCTTGTATGTACCAGTGCCAAAAGCAATTTTCGTGTATCAGTTTTTGTACATAACAATTTGCCTTTATCCGCATGTGTTGTGCATGCTGGATTGAAACTGACAGTGCCTTTTAATTGATTCTTTTGTATGCTGGGCACTACCCAGAACACTAAGCCTAAAATGCTATAATCCGTCAAGTTTAGCTGTAGCTCCCAACTACCACACCCATTCAATACTATAGTTGAGACTTCTTGAGTCCAGCTTCTGTCTCTCTGTAACTCGTAGAAACTTTATTTAGCTATTAAGGAGTTTTAGTTGGGTGATACTTGGTTGGCGTCGGACCCTCCTATTTATTTGTTGCTAAGTTTGGAGAAACTTGGTTCTAATATGACATGACCATTTGTGTTGCACATGAATGATTGTAATTCTTCTTTCAATGTGACAGGTTTTGTCTGAGCTCGCTCCATTTGTTCTGCTAGCTGAAAAGCTTGGTAGGCTAGCTGTGCAGCTGGTTGCCGGTGGAAGTGGTGTGCAATCTGTGAAAATAACTTACGCTTCTGCTAGGGGTCCAGATGATCTCGACACTAGGTTACTCCGTGCCATGATTATCAAAGGTCTGATTGAGCCTATTTCTAGTGTTTTCGTGAACTTGGTAAATGCTGACTTTACGGCCAAACAAAGAGGTCTGAAATTAGCTGAAGAGAGGATAGTGTTGGATGGTTCACCAGAAAAACCGCTCGAATTCATCCAAATTCAACTTGCCAATGTCGAGTCAAAATTCGCTGGTGCGCTTTCAGATTTAGGTGAGATCAAAGTGCAAGGAATGGTGAAAGAAGGGTTACCACATTTGACGATGGTGGGGACATTTGGAGTGGATGTGAGTTTGGAAGGAAGTCTCATACTCTGTAAGCAAGTAGATCAGCCGGGCATTATTGGAAAGGTGGGAACCATTCTCGGAGAGGGAAACGTGAATGTTAACTTCATGAGCGTGGGGAGGATAGTGCCGCGGAAACAAGCAGTCATGACAATAGGTGTGGATGAGGAGCCTGATATAGAAACAGTGAAGAAAATTGGGGAGATAAAGGCTATTGAGGAATTTGTTTTCCTTAAGTTATAGAATGGTTCAATCACCCTATCATGGACTCGGGTACGAATATCGATTATTGTTGGCAAACGCCAGAATTTGCGAAACTCAAATTTTTAGATGTCAAGGATACAGGAAGACAGTCTTATTTAATATTGCGCAACAGACAATATGTTTAGGTTTATGTGTTATAAATCTTCTAGAAATGGTTTCCAATTCAATGGAAGTAAGAAAAAGAAGTGAAAAGTTTATGTAAGATTGGTTTGGTCAGTCTTACTCTTTATCATTCTCCACATCTACTGGTTGTCAATTCAAAATTGTTTGACCTGTAGCGTTTTCGTTGGTTAAGAAATGTTTGCCTTTTCAGGTAAAGATTTTGTGGAAGTTTATTATTGTGAATATTTGTGCCCATTTGTTGCAAAATCTTTGGTTTCCCATCACATAAAACTGCTTTTGCAGTTGGTAACAAGTCCTTGTTCACTCTCCATCTGCATTTTATGGTTTTGTCGTATAGAATTGCTGGCATTGATTGATAAAATGGCTATTTCTTTCTTTTTCAAACTTTTGTTCGTTGTAACTCGGAGTTTTTCCTACCTTGTGCTTAATTAGACTCAACACGTTGCTTGTCGTATGATGTATAGATAATTATGCCTTTTCGGTTAAAACTTTCATCCCTAATCGCTATGCATTTTTCTGTTGCAAATCATATAATTTTGACAAGACAAGAAGGTAAGTATCTGCCCAGCATCCAATTTGAAGAACTCAGACGTGCATGGCAAAAATTCAGAAAAAAACAAGACTTTGTCCAATTGTCCTTCTTTTCACGAATAAAAAAGTGTATAATGCAGATAAAGTATATCATCTATTTTTCTTTCCTTCGTTTTTTTCCAAATCAAATTGTATGCACAGGTGTAAGTCCGGTACTCTGGCGAATTGAAGAGAAATGAAAAAGGTGCGGTGGAGATGGAATGTGGAGGTGATCAAACGTTAAATTTGTCAACAATGCGCAAGTAAGTGGAAGTAAGTAGTAATGAGTTTCTCTCGAGTTCTCGTTTCTTTTCTTTTCCTCCATTTTATGTTCTGATGTCGTCAGGTAGGATTTACATTAACATCCGGCCGAATGAAACATCGATACACTTCAAATTATAGGTTTATTTTAATAATTTAAATTCCAAATTGTGTTGGGGTAGTAGTAAAAAAACAATAGGTAGGCCAACAAGTTTAAAAATTTTAAAGAAAAACACAATTAAATTTTTTTTTTTGAAACAAAATTATTGCAAAAAATTAAATTTTCAATGAAATAAATTAATATAGCTTGAATTTGTCTAAAATTAATTAAATAGATTAAGTTTTTGCAATTATAAAATTAATTTAATGCATAATCAAGTTTGGGACACCACAAGGGCAAAACAGTCATTTGACTTGCGTTTTCCATCATCCACCCCCTCTTATTTTTAAGTCACCCAAACCAAGCCAAAAGTTATCCCTCTGTTTAATTCCTCATCCAAAAGATCTACATTTTTATCCTCCTTCATAAACATCACATTAATGTGGGCCAACCCTCCAAAAATAATACTCCCTCTTATATTATCCCTCATCCAATCAAGCCGTTAGGAACACAGCTTGTGCAGGTCAATACTTACTTATAGCTTGTTCCTGCTTGCAGAATAAAAAGGGACTTTGCTCAGAACTAGTTTGGTTTATGACAAGTTTGTCGAGGTTGGATAGCTACAGCCGGAGTCATTCATTACTGAGATCAATGACTCGTGTACTGCATTACAAGATCCTGGAATCCGCTACAGCCTACCTGAGAGGCATTTAGCATAGCTGCTTTGGACCTTTTCAAGCAAAAATGGATGCCAAGGTACTCAATACTCTCCCTTATTCGCGTTATTTGGGAAAACTTGCTATTCAAAGTGACCAATTGCAAATACTCGTACTAGTATTTAGCTCTCTATGAATATAGGAGTGGTCGGATACCTCATTATTCCCTTTTTACTTGTCTATTTTTTTCACTTGTAGCTGTTTAGCTAGGTGAACCCAGAATGAATTGTTTTTGGACTTCAGAGAAGAGAAGATAAAATTAGGTGAGATGAATTTTTGACTTCTCATTTTCAACTTTTTTTTATTTTGATTAACAAAGTGGGTCTTTGGGAGGTTACTTATTGCATTCTCATTTTCTACTATTTGAGTGTTTGACACACCACATGCATAAAACATTCTCCGAAAATGAGTTTTCATTTTTGTGTCAAAAGAAGAGAAGTGAGAACTGAGGAGTAAGGGGAGAAAACTTTTTAACTTCTCATTTTTCACTTTATTTATTTATTTATTTTGATTAACATTAAAAAAATTCATACACTACATATTCTGCATATATCTCCCAAACACTAATCTTTTTGTAAAATACATTCTGCATAGAGTATCTTTCAAACACTCTACAAATTTATAACGCATTCTGACCATAATCTAAAAAGACAAACATGTGAAAAAAAATAAAAATTGAGGCTCCTAAACCCCCTCCAAAAAGATTTATAGAATGTATTATGCACGCATTTCCCAAACATTAGGCATCTTGCAAAATGCATTATGCACATATCTTTCAAACACTCTATATATTCAATAACACATTCTGATCATAATTCAAAAAGCCAAAAACAAAATGCAAAAATGAAACACCATCTCTCTCAAACACCCCCGAGCCAGCCGAGCTTAAAGCAAAGATTAAGTGGGTGTTCCACTAACAAAAAATTGTTTTTTTCAAAAATTGAGACAGATCATTCTCTCACAATACATCACATAAAGAAACCGTAAAATGCCAATTTATTCAAAAAATTATCTTACTAGAACACCCCTAAAAATTAAGTTTTTTAAATATTTTTTTAAAGATTATCATACATGGTACCCAAGTTCAAGAGGCCCTCTACGATTCCCAAGTTTTTTAGAGTATAAAGCGGGCTAACTCAAAGCCGGCTCTGTCGATCAGATAGATTCTCTCCATCTCATTGCAGCACTATCAAGCAAATATTTTATGGTGAAATTGTCAATATTTTCAAAAGTTCAAAAGTAGTTTTGGTACTTTTGTAGCACTTCAACATGTTGCTATTGAATCATGTAAAATGACCGAATTTTGGTTGGCCCACCAATTCTCTAGTGGCTATTGCATGGCCTCTTTCTTTTCCATTCCCCAATCTCCTCCTTCAATGTGTACAATATCACCATGACGCTCCGAGAATAATGAATAATTTACCAAACTATTTTTTTTTTCGTAAAAAAAAAATGATAAAGAGTTCAACAATAACACTATTACAATCTAGAACACAAACACATGAACAACCTCTAACTTAACCAAATCTGACCAAAGATAGAGATTCACACATCTCTTAGCTTTGCCTTTTGCTTGCTTTTATTCTAGTATATGTTTCTAAGCAGCTGTCTTTTTCTCTTAACAAAAAAAAAATTGCCTTTGCTGTTAAGAAGATAAACCAGCGACTCAAGCCAACAATGGCTGAAGAATAGAGCATAGATATGTGCGCCGCATGCAAACATCGGAAATCTAATATGATCATCCGCCGTGAAAGATGGAGCGCCGGGAATAGCAATGAATCATCCAAAACCCAAAGAACAATGCTAGATCACAAAGCGGCACAAACCAATTAGGGCTTTCCTAGTTGGCTACCATTGTATAGCCTCCATTAAGAGGTCAATGAGTCAAATTTTGCCGAACTCAAAAATTGAGTTATCCTGTATGTTATTATGAGTTTTTTTTATTTTTTATTTTTTATTGTTGGCTTCTTTCTTCCCGGTATGGGGCTTGTTTCTTGAATCATTCTACACTGGGCTTGCTTTATTTATTGCTAACCTCACACGATTTTATGTAGTGTCCAATTATTGTAATTCTTTAAATGTAAATTCTACCACCCCTAAACATAACCAAAGAAAATAAAAATTCTAGGTCACCAAAGGATGCAAGAAATAAGTTTACAAGTCACTTGTGAAAGAAAGGATTTGTACCATAAAAACTTATTAAGTAGCACCAATACAAACCACCAAAGCAAAGATACAAAGCTGGAAAGAGTACACATCTCAAATTCTACTCCCAAATACCAACTTCCATGAACCCATCTTCAGTGGCACATCCCCTGAACATTCCAACACAATTATACCCAAAAGCCACCTCCCCGTCTTTAGACACCGCGATCAGCCCGGCTTTCCCCTGGTCAAGCCTCTCCTTCACCACATAGTCCACCGCCTGCTGTAGTCCCAACCCCTTGTACTCCATCACCGCCGCCACCTCGCGGGCCAGGGTCCCGCGTATGATTGCCTCGCCCTCACCGGTGCACGACACCCCACAGAGATCGCACGCGTAGGTCCCGGCACCAATCAGGGGCGAGTCGCCGATTCGCCCCGTCATCTTGTTCATTAGGCCGCCGGTGGATGTCGCGGCCGCACACCGCCCCTTGCTGTCCACCACCACGCAGCCCACCGTCTCCGGCGCGTACACGCTGATGGGGAGGCCGTTCATCACCAGCGGGCTGTCCACCGCCGCGCTGCACGTGTCTAATCCGTGGGTTGGGATCCTGTAATCGAACTGTCGCCATTTTGAAGAAAATCAAGTTGTTAATCAAGAGGGGCCGCGTAGAGTAGATCAGAAATGAACGGTGATGCGTGAATCAGTGACGTACCAATATGGTGTTTGCTTCCTTTGCCAGTTTCAGCATGCCTACGTTGTCCTCGGTGATGAAATACTCATTGTCCACAGTTTCCACACCCTGTACAAAACCCATTTTCCCAATCTCAATACAAAACACCCTGTATCGTTCCAATTTTATCGGATGTCCCAGAAAGGGACCAAATCTCAAACAAAATCGAGAACCCTTTTTGCGAGATTAAGATATATTCGCTGTAATTGATAGTATAAGGTCTTTCAATAAATATGAACATTAATCACCAAATTATAGTCTAGTACTTTTGTGTATGTTGATGATAAGCATGACCACTGGACGTTTTTTAGTACCATGATTTGGGACAACCTCGTTCCTCACCGATGCATTGCTGGAGCTTTGAAGGGGTGGGGGTTCATCAATTAATGCCTTAATGACACATGTTTTTGTTTTATTTGAGCCGGAAAGAAAATTGTGTGTATATTTACGTACATATCAAAAAATGGTACAAGCTGCAGAGATATGGTGCCATTTTGACCAAATCTTAAATCTCATAAATCATTTGAACAAGCTCATCTCAGTTCTAGTTGCGGATCTATTGTTCTGAGGTGTATATAACAGATTGACAACACCGAACACATTAATCTATTAATCCGAGGAGTATATAGCAGACTGACAACACGGGACACATAGGAAGGTTTTTGACAAAATCTTAAATCTCATAAATCATTTAAACAAGCTCATCTCAGTTCTAGTTGCGGAGCTATTGTTCTGAGGTGAATATAACAGACTGACAACACCGGACACATTAATTTATTGATCCGAGGGGTATATAACAGATTGACAACATGAGACACATAGGAAGGTGATCCGTACCAACTACAACACTAGCCTCTGTTAGTTAAGGTAAGGAGATCCATACCAACCAAGATGCTAACCTATGTTAGGCCCAGTTTTTCAAAAGATTTTAGCACCAAATGCTAAAATCATGATATTAGCACCCCAAAAAATAAAGTGGTTTTGTGTATCATTTTTCGATTTTTTGATTTGAAAAATTGGGCCTTAGTTTATTCTGTATGTACCGGTCTGTCAGGCATATTTACGAATGTCGGGTGATTAAAAATACAATTATAGAATTTTCTCTTGAAAAATAATCCTGGATTAGAAGATAAATCATATGTTAATCATGTTGATTTTCTTTTATAAATTAATATTCCAAACGTTATGGAGTGATTTATTTTATTTCCTTACTTCAAGTTTTTCAATTATGCTTAAATAAATAGGAGTATATTGAAAACTTTATAATAAAGTACTGTATCACTTAATGAGGCAACTTTTTTCTTTGTTTTCCTTTTTTTCGGGGGAATAGGGTAAAAAAAAAAAAACTAAAATAAACTACCTGTTGGCGTGCGAATTCTTCGGCACCAGAGAAGGCGAGATACGAATGGGGGGATTTCTCCATGACAAGGCGAGCAAGGGAGACTGGGCTTTTCACGGTGGAGACGCCCGAAACGGCGCCGCACCGCCTCCCGGGCCCATCCATGATGCTGGCCTCCATCTCCACCGTTCCTTTGGTGGTAAGTGCAGATCCACGGCCCGAATTGAAAAAAGGATTGGCCTCCAATTCTCTCACCTGTATTAATCAATTGAGCCGCCACAAAAGTACAAGGGTTAAGACCCCAATTTCCAGTCCAAAGAAAGAATTAACGAATCTGTTCATCTTACTGTGCACCCGAGTTCCATGGGATCAAAACTGTCTCACGAAATCACATTTAAGAAACGTGTCTTACTCTGTTTTTTTTTTTTTTCTTCTGAGCATCAAGAACGTGTCTCACTCGTTAAATCACAAATCAGAACAAACAAATGCCGATGAATTCAACCGACTGAAAGGAAGAAATGATAAAAGCATTGAAATAAAATTTCTTGAGAAAAAAACAGAGGGAAAATGGTACCTTTTTTTTTTTTAATTTTGGACGGCGAGAAATGGTAATGGCTAAGCAAAAATTTGAGAAGGGTATACATATCCATATATAAATACATATGCGTATGAGAGAGAGAGAGAGAGAGAGAGAGAGAGAGAGAGAGACGCACGACGAGTTCGACGACGTCGATGGAAGGGAGGGAGGAGCGGAGAGCAGAGATGCCGATGTTGAGGCATCGAGTGAGGAGTTGTTTGGCGGCTTCTTGGCGTTCTACTGGGAGGTTTGGGTCCACACCAGCGCCGCCGTGAACTGCTATTGCCCAACCACCCATTCTCTCTCTGTCTCTCTCTCTCTCTTTCTACCTCTCTCTCTCTCTCCGCTGTGTTGCTTAGATTTGCTTTGGTTTCTGAGTGATACTTCGACACGTGAACCGGTGGGGAATTTATAGGCGTTACCGCGGAATCCAAATTATTTATTTATTCGATTCGATTTTTTATTTAAATTACGTATTCGTAGAATTTTTCCTTTTAGTAAGTTTTTTTTTTTAGACTACGCTCCTGGACAAATGACGCTGTTAAAAGTTAAAACGCCCCTGGTTCTGTGGGAGATGGGCCTTGTTTGATTTGGTTCTTAAGAACTGGTTTCCTCTATTATTATTCAATTATTAAACTTATTTTTAAATATTATTTTTATTTATCTCTCTATCTCTCTTTAATCATTATTACTTATTTTTTAATTATTATCCCTATTTTTCTCTCCAATCATTACGAAAATCAAAACTCAAAACCTAAACTAAACACAACTGTGGTGTCCCTTCGGCACATTCAAACCGTCTAAAAATGCATTGGATTGTTCTGATGAAAACACATTTTTTCTTTTCTTTTCTATTTTTTTTTTAAAAATTTGGACGACACTTTCAATTTGGACCGTTGGTTGCATTGTTTGGACAACCCAGATGTGCTAAAAGGGTACCATGTGGTACCCTCCCCGTCAAGGCCGACCCAAGGATTTTGAGTGTCCTAGGTCTAATCTAAAAAATGTGCCCTAAATTATTCTTTTTAGTAACAATCACATGAGAAAGTGAAAACCATATAAAGTTCTGCTAATTATTACATAAGAGCACAATGAGCAAAAACATCTTTGACGTAAATTGTGCAAAAAATGTAAAAATGTTCCTTTGATAATATTATTTTGCTGAAATTCGATAGAAAGTAGGAAATATACCTTATAAACTTCATTTTTAGGAACATAATTTTGCTCTACAAGTCGAGACAAATCGAGAGGTTGTTGGATGCCCATTTGTGTAAGAGGTGGTGAAGAAGGCTGTATACAAATAAGATTTTCTCACGAAGTTTTTCAGGGCTTACTCAAGACTATTGTGGGAGCTCTCATTTTTTTTTTTTATCTATGTGAGTTACATTAGTCCCACATTGGAAAATTAGTGTTTAGCAACCATTCCTTTTTTCTATTAAGCTATCACCACTCTACTTACTTTTATCTAAGTATAAAATTTCTTCTTACTTGGCTACCACATAAATTTTTTTTGTTTGGGCTAACCTTGAAAAAGATTTCTACTCCAGCCTAACACTAAAACTTATGGGAGTGCCACTATTTTTGAGAGTTTTTGGAGTGCCCTAGGCCCTGGGCATGGGCCGACCTTGCTCCCCTTACCCAAAATTTTCTCCCTGTAGTGGGGAGCTCGCTATAAGTGTGTAATGAGCCTATCCGGCCGTTCATCTCGGTAGTGGATGATTGAATTTTAATTCAAACAATGGATGACTCAGATTATTTAGAGTTTGAAATAAATCTGAATCATCATTGCCAAGATGGACGGCTAAATGGGACTCACTACACTCTGTAGTGAGTCCCCTCACTACAAGCTCCCCAATTCCTGTTCCTGGGGCCATTTGTGAGTTTGTCTAGTTATTAATTTCAAGGCTTTGTAATTAATCGAAGTGCATGCAAGCTAGTTAGACATCCGACTATAAGAAAACAGCCTATGATTTCATCAGCTTTTTTATTTTTTGATAACTCAATGTGTTCAGGTCACTTTATGGAGACTTCGACCAAAACTAACAGACGGGCTATATTTAAAGGGGAACAAAATCCCATATAAATTAGCCGTGTTAGAACTTAGAATTCATAGTACCTTAACTTAGAACCAGCAATCCTCTAATTTCCAACCTTGACCAACAAGTCAACCCTTTATATCTTTGTCATCATGTGTCGGATTACTTCAAGGAGAGTGAATTTTACACTCCCTAAATTGTTATCCACACTTTTTTTTTTCTTCTAGTGAAATTTTCACTAAAAAAATAAAAAGGGATGTGGATAATAATTTGGGGAGTGTGAATGTCAAATACCTACTTCGAATGTTAATTTTGTAGATGTCTGTTATAAATAACGCCAATTATTTTAATGACCCTAGCCACATGATTTTACCGTAGTAGTTAACGATAATGAAGTAGATTGGTTTTTGTGGCTGACTCACAATTTTAAATTCTCAAATTATCCTTTTAACTGCCACATAATTACCCTGTTGGAGAGATTATCACCACACGCACACAATGATCAATACGAAAACAGTAAAGAAATCAACACAACAATATACGTGGTTCCCCAAAATCGGGTACGTCCACGGGAGCACACAGAATAGTCGTTTATTGATGAGCACACACTAGGGTTTTACAATAGAGAGTATTTATATGCGGCTACTAATCCTATTCCAACCCTAACTCGTATTATAGCCTTAATACCTATAATACCCTTGTTAACATCGTTCACGATTAACTTAAGCCTCTCGGTATCGATACAGGTCTTTCCCTATATCGATACCCGTACGTTTTATTCGCCAATAGGTGCTTCGGTATCGATACAGGGAAAACCCTGTATCGATACCGCCTCTATTAAATTGCCTCCCAACTTGCACATCGATACTAGGAACTTCTCTGTGCCTCTCATACACACCATATGAGCCATAAGTTCCAACAACCTCCCTTGGCTTAATAATATCCCCATTCGTAAGATAACCATATCGATCCAACATGTTTTTGGGAACGCCTTCTTTCTAGCACCTGGAGACATTAACCAAGTCCAAGCAATGCTCGAACTTGTCCACAATCACAATCTTTGTTAACATGTCAGTTACATTCTCAGAAGTGTGCACCTTTTCCAATATCAAATCACCCGAAGCAATCAACTCTCTCACCTTGTGAAATCTAACATCAATATGCTTGGTCTTTGCATGATACACCTGGTGCTTCGCCAAATAAATGGCACTCTGACTGTCGCAGTACAATTGCACTCCACCTTGGTCTATGCCCAGTTCCTTTACCAAACCCTTCAACCACAATGCTTCCTTAGCTGCCTCAGTCACCGCCATGTATTCAGACTCAGTAGTAGATAAAGCAACTAGAGGTTGAACCATGGATCTCCAACAAATAGGCCCACCCGCAAGTGTAAACACATAACCCGTAGTAGACCTCCTGTCATCCATACCCCCAGCATAATCCGCATCCACAAACCCTACAACTGAAACCTAATCCTGCTTTGCAAACATAATCCCACGGCCTACAGTACCCCTCAAGTATCTGAACATCCACTTGACTGCCTTCCAATGCTCTCTGCCTGGATTGGCCATGTACTTGCTGACTGTGCTAACCGCGTGTGCTAAATCGGGTCTAGTACATACCATTGCATACATCAAGCAACCAACTGCGCTGGCATAAGGCACCTTTGACATATCCTGAATCTCTTCATCAGACTTCAGACACTGTGCTGTAGACAACTTGAAATGACTCGCCAAAGGTGTGCTAACAGGCTTAGCATTATCCATGATGAACCTTTCCAACACTTTCATCACATAATCCTTTTGAGATAACCACAGCTTCCCTTCTGACCTATCCCTGCGAATCTCCATCCCAAGTATTTTCCTAGCAGCACCCAAGTCCTTCATGTCAAACTCTTTGCCCAACAAAGATTTCAACCTGTTCACCTCAACCATACTCTTTGCAGCAATAAGCACATCATCCACATAAAGTAGTAAGAAAATACATGAACCATCATCAAGACTCTTAACATAGACACAACAATCATACTCACAACGTGTGAACCCAATCCGAATCATATAGGAGTCAAACCTCTTATACCATTGTCTTGGAGACTGTTTCAGCCCATAAAGCGACTTCTTCAACCTACACACAAGGTGCTCAGTCCCGGACTGCATGAATCCCTCAGGCTGCTCTATGTAAATAACCTCCTCCAAATCACCATGGAGGAATGCCGTTTTCACATTCAGTTGCTCTAACTCCATATCATAGCTAGCCACCAATGCCAAGAGAATCCGGATGGAAGTATGCCTCTCCACTGGAGAAAAAACCTCATCATAATCAATCCCCTTCCTCTGCGAGTACCCCTTTGCTACCAATCGAGTCTTGAACTTTTCCTTTTCCTTTTCAGACGCAACTTTCTTCTTCTTGTAAACCCACTTGCAACCCACTGTTTTCTTCCCTTGAGGCAGTTCTTTCAGCTCCCAAGTCTTGTTCTTATGCAATGACTCCATCTCCTCCACCATGGCTTCCATCCATCTGTCCTTTTCAGGAGTAGTAATGGCCTCCTGAAAAGTAGACGGATCCCCATTGGTAGTGGACAATGCATAAGCAACCATATCCTCAAACTCATACCTCTCTGGTGGCTTGATAACACGTTTGGGTCTCACTGTGGCTATGCTCTCCTACTGCTCCTTCTGCTGTTGATCAAGCTGTTCCTTTGGTTGAGAACCACCTATGTCTCCACCTATATCTGTGTGCCACCTGTGTCAGAATCACCCAGCTCAATCTGTATACCCAGCTGCTTGCTACTTTCCCATGACTCGGTTTTCTGTACCCCTTGATGTGCCTTGACCATTGAATCCTCATCAAATACCACATCTCTACTAATTACCAGCTTCTTTGCTTCTGGATCCCAAAGGTTGTACCCTTTAACCCCTTTTTCATACCCAATAAAGATACACTGTTTGGACTTCGCATCAAGCTTTGACCTCTCATTACCGGGAACATGAACATAGGCTGGACACCCAAAGATCCTCAAGCTTGAGTAGTCAACCCCTCTGTCTGTCCACACCTCTTCCGCTACCTTCTCGTTCAAAGCAATACTAGGCGACCTGTTTATCACAAACACTGCCATGCTCACTGATTCTGCCCAGAATGTTTTTGGAAGCCCTGCATTAAGTCTGATACACCGTGCCCTTTCTGCTATGGTTATGTTCATACTTTCTGCCACCCCATTCTGCTGCGGTGTCTTTCGAACTGTCCAGTGTCGCTGAATCCCATGCTCCTCACAAAACCTCAGAAAATCCCCATCCTTGTACTCTGTTCCATTATCTGTCTGAAGGCACTTAATTCACTTCCCAGTCTGATTTTCCACCTCAGCTTTCCACATTTTGAACGTTGCATAAACCTCAGACTTGTGTCGCAAGAAGTAAACCCAGACTTTCCTCGAATAATCATAGATAAAGGTCACGAAATACAGAGATCCCCCTTTCGAGGCTACCCTCACTGGCCCCCAAACATCAGAATGAATATAGTCAAGAATGCCCTTCATTCTGTGAGTAGCATTCCTAAACTGCACCTTACACTGCTTCCCTAGAACACAGAATTTACAGAATCCCACTTTGCACGATTTCACCCCTTTTAGCAAATTCCTCTTATGTAGCTCCAACATCCCACGTTCCCCCATATGCCCCAACCGCATATGCCAAAAAATGGTATCATCAGTATCAACTGTTGTGGTGGCAGCAGCTCCACCTACAACTGTACTCCCTGTCAGTTTGTAAATATTGCCAGAAACTTTGGAACCTTTCATTATCACCATGGCACCCTTCGTCACCTTCATCACTCCACCTTCTGTTTTACATCCACAGCCATTGGAGTCTAAAGTTCTCAACGAAATTAAATTTTTCCTCAACTCTGGAACATGTCTTACATCACCCAAGGTTCTCACAACACCATCAAACATTCTGATCTTAATTGTGCCTATTCTTATGACTTTACATGATGCATCATTACCCATAAGAACATTGCCACAATCCACTGACCTGTAGGTGTCAAACCACTCCCTGTTAGGAGACATGTGATAAGAGCATACTGAATCCAGAATCCATGAGTCTGCCAAGTGATCCGGATTGGCAGAGACCGAAAGCATATCACCATCTTCAGAATCATCCCGCTCCACCACGTTTGCAGAATTTGATGGTCCATCTTTCCTATCCCATGCCTTTCCTTGTTTCTTCTTCCAGTTCCCTCTTTTTCCCTTCTGCGGACAATTTTTCTTGAAGTGACCCGGTTCATGACACCTATAACACTTCAACTCAAACCCTGCCTTCAATTTTGATCTCCCACGCTCAATAGATTTTCCCCTCTCCAACTTTTTGCCACGTTCCTCGTACCCCTTAACCATCGGGCCGTTCACCTCAGACCGGCTTCGGTCACGTAACTCAAGTGATTATAGGCGGGAGGGCTGCAGTAACTTCCTCTAGTTCTAGGGTTTCTTTTCCCCAGAGTAGAGTGGTAATGAGATTATCCAGAGAACCCGGTAGAGAGGACAGCAACATCAGAGCCTGATCTTCCTCTTCGAATGTTACTTCAATCCGCAACAAATCACTAACAATCTGATTGAACGTGTTGATATGCTGAATTAGGTTAGAACCCTCGACCATCTTCAGCCCGAATAATTTTTGCTTCAGAAACAGTTTATTAGTCAAGGACTTCGACATATACCTGCTCTCTAGCTTCGCCCAAACCCCAGCCGGTGAATCATCACCGATCACGTGATACATAACTTCGTCTGCAAGACACAAACGAATCGTACTCACGGCCTTTGCCTGCAGATCTTCCCAATCATCGTTGGACATCCGCCTCGGTTTCTAACTGGGACGCCTCGGCCAACGCCCGCCGACAAACCCCCCGCACCAAAGATCCTTTACCCTCTGTTGCCACAGTCTGAAATTACCAGTCCCGTCGAACTTTACAACATCGAACTTCGACACAGATGTATTCCCCGCCATTGTTCTTCGTGTGATTCAATTCGCGTGAATAAACCTGCGCTCTGATACCATTTGTTGGAGAGATTATCACCACACGCACACAATGATCAATACGAAAACAGTAAAGAAATCAACACAGCAATATACGTGGTTCCCCAAAACCAGGTACGTCCATGGGAGCACACAGAATAGTCGTTTATTGATGAGCACACACTAGGGTTTTACAATAGAGAGTATTTATATGCGGCTACTACTCCTATTCCAACCCTAACTCGTATTATAGCCTTAATACCTATAATACCCTGTTAACATCGTTCACAACTAACTTAAGCCTCTCGGTATCGATACAGGTCTTTCCTTGTATCGATACCCGTACCTTCTGTTCACCAATAGGTGCCTCGGTATCGATACAGGGAAAACCCTGTATCGACGATACCTCTATTAAATTGCCTCCCAACTTGCACATCGATACTAGGAACTTCTCCGTGCCTCTCATACACACCATATGAGCCATAAGTTCCAACATACCCTTTGTCCTTTTAAATGTCACTAACATTTTTTTTGTTAACATTGGATGTGCACACGCATCGTGTGTGCCCAAAGCCTTAATACGAAAAAAGGCCCATGATTTCATCACCCATTTTTTTTCCCCGATTCAATGTGTCTGGGTCATTTTATGGAGACTTCGACAATACTGACTGATGGCCTATTTAAAGGGGAACAAAATCCCGTATGAACTAGCCGCATTGGAATTCATAGTACCTGAACTCAGAACCCGCATTCCTCTAATTTCCGATCCTGACTATCAAGTTAACCCTAACCTCGTTTGTTTGGCCGGAGATAAATGGATGGGATATGAAATCCTATGAGATATGGGTATGATATGAAATCATTGGGATATTGCTCAAGATATCAATGAATGAGAAAAATTCATATCTGGTGTTTGTGTTCAACGGGATATAGCTAGTGGAAAACGTTTTTTTTGGTACTAAAATGGAGAAAAACTTGGCAGGAATTTCATATCCCATGCAAAGAGAGAGAGAGAGAGAGAGAGAGAGAGAGAGAGAACAAACATTGGAAAAAGAGGCCTACTCCAACCCACCCCCAAATCCCCCAAAACAAACAAGGCCAATTATTTTACATGTTTATTTTACAAAATCTGAGGTGTATAGTGTAGACGTCTATTATAAATAACACCAATTATTTTAACCACATGATTTTACCGTAGTTAACGCTAAGGAAGTATCAGAAAAGAAACCCTAGGCACAGGATCTTACTGCTCATTCTCCTTATTTGTATGTACTTATGCAAGAAATTAATTTCACTAAATTCTTTCTTTTATATTTGGGATAAATTTTTCTCGGTATTCGAGTTACTAGCGACTTGGGGGTTACTAGTACCAAGCGTGAGACCTATCACATGTCATGTTTATAGTCGTGCGTATGTAGATTATTCAACAAAATATCAATTTAAAGTCTTATGGAAGTAAACACGTGGTTTTAGTACAATTATGTGGTAGAATATTCTCAAAATCCTATACCGTCATTTTCGTTATTGAAATAGTCACAAACATAGTTACGCACATAGAGAAGATTGAATCTCATGTAGATGATCTATATAGACTTAACGGATACATTTGGCGATTTACTAAAATGGAATCGTGATGGGTCTTATAGTTATTGCATAGAGAAACTCTCCGATATCATTTTATAATCCAACCAAACAAGAAAAACAATTAAGTTATTTTACAATTTTTTTTCCTTACTAATTATTTTTCTGACTATACATTCATCAAAAATAAATAAAAGTTACCTTTATAAAAGGCAGCCTCTTTCCGACATTGTCTCTTGGTTGGTTCCACTACTTAGTCTTTCTTTCCGGTATTTTCCATAATATTCAATATATACTATTTATTTTACTTACAAGGTGACAGAGGCAAGAGTAATTATTCCGTGATTCAACACCACCACATGACGTACGATGATGAATAATTCTCTCCATAATGACTACTCCATCCGTTTCATAATATTGGTCTCATACGAAATTACGTGTAATTTTCAAACTAAAAAATAACGCATCTATAAAATAATTTTTGGATTTTTTCCGCACCGTTTAAAAGTTCACAATAAGATCTATCAAACAAGATCCATATTGATGAACAAATTATGTTCATAAGTACATAAATTTTTAGTTTGAAAATTGCACATAGTTTCGTAAAGGATCAATATTATGGAACAAAGAGAGTATTTTTCTTCACAATCACTTGCAGGAATCCATACATGAATTATAAGCTTCAAAGAGTCTTTCTATTATCAGCGTTCTATTGTCAGCCTATTTTATTGGGCTGCCAATAAACGGAGGGAAAAAAACACACACACACACACACATTCCAATATACTTTTTTTTATATATATTTTATAAAACAATTACAAATTTTAAAACACTTTTTAAACCTTGAAAATAACCTATTAATCTAATTTTAGAAATTTTCATCAAATAAATAGTTGCAGAAAGAGTGCGGCACCAAGTAGCGATGCCTGAACACGACCCGAGAATCTTCCACAAGTTGAGGCAGATTGTGTTTGAGTGGCCCCAAAATGTAACGAGGCCAAAGCAGCACTGTTCTCCATGAATGCCACAGATCTTGGAATCCATTGTCGCAAATTTTCTTCCTTTTAAAATGCTATATTCAGATTCCTATTGTCCCCAGTTACAGATTATTAAATTCATGTTATCCAATCCACCACCCTATTGCCCAGATATTCTTCTTGAAATAATGTGATTCCATTTGACAAATGACAACGGACAACAACATTATTAAGGGTATTTCGTTAAAGATGTTTTTAAAATAAATTGATTTTTTTACGATTTTTTAAGTGATATATTGTGAGAGAATTGTCTATTTTAATTTTTGAATTTTTTTTTTTGGGTCAATGGAACACCCCCTAATTAGTATAAAGTCGAAATTATCTCTTTGGCCATCGTCTAGTTAGAAAGATGAGTACGATTTCATGAAATTTTCTGTACAATCATGATGTTTTAATTCAGGGGAGGTGGTATTATTGAGCTGGCGATCGATAACTTTTAAAAGAGGGAGAATAATTCGAGATATCTCTTGAAATGAAATACTGATCGAGCAAACAAAACTGAATGGAGAGAATACTTAATTTTTTTCTTAAAGTTTGTCACGTGTGTATTTAATATATAAGTTTATCCACCAATAATATACATATATATAGGCAAATTTTCTAGTACACACCTCCCGTAAATAAGAAAAACAAGGCTTTTTTTGTGTTGCAAATTATTTTTTGAAAATCCGAGCCGTCTAATGTGTTCAGAAGGTGTTTTCAAGGGTCTTCTCAAGAAATCTTCAAAAAAAAATACCGGGAAGGGCTTGATCCAAGCAGTTTTCGCAAAAACTGTAAATATAAAAATTTTGCGAAAACTGCTTGGATCAAGCCCTTCCCAGTATTTTTTTTTGAAGATTTCTCGCGTGAACCCTTGAAAACACCTTTTGAACACATTGGACGGCTCGGATTGTCAAAAAAAAATTTGGATCATGGAGGTCTGGAAGTCCGGAGTCCGGACTAGAAGCTTACCCTATATATATATATATATAGGAAGAGCTTCTAATGAGGACCTTTGTATGAGGACCAAAGTGAGGACCTCATACTTATTGACCAAATTTCGATGATCCGAATCGTAAGATGTGTTTAAAATGTGTTTTTAAGGTTCACCACGAGAATTCATCCAAAAAAATACCCGGAAGTGCTTCATCTGATCAGTTTTTGTTAAAAACGCTATATATAATGTTTTTAACAAAAATTGATCGAATGAAGCCCTTCTAGGTTTTTTTTTTTTGGAAGAATTCTTGTATTGGACTTTAAAAACACATTTTAAACACATCTATCGGTTCGGACCTCTTGTTTCTGGACCTCCATGATCAAAACATTTTTTTGACGATCCGATCCGTCCAATGTGTTCACAAGGTTTTTTCAAGGGTTGATGCGAGAAACCTTCTAAAAAAAATGCCGGGAAGGACTTGATCCAACCACTTTTTGCAAAAAATGTATATTGCATTTTTTTCGAAAACTGCTTGGATCAAGTCCTTCCCGGTATTTTTTTTTTGAAGATTTCCCGTGTGGCCCTTCCCAGTGTTTTTTTTTTGAAGATTTCCCATGAGGACCTTGGAAAACACCTTCTGAACATATTGGACGGCTCAGATTTTCCAAAATTAATTTGTAACATAAAAAAATGAAACAAAAAAGCTTCAATCCGGAAGTCCGGATTAGAAGCTATGTGTGTGTTTGTATATATATCAAAATTTACTCTCTTTACACCTTATGATGTTTAGGGAGTACAAATTATAGTTTATTACATATCTATCATTTATATTATAATGTGCAGTTAATAGACTATATTATTATAACTCTAGATTTCCCTTCTTTCAATTTTATATAAAAACGTTCTGAACCACAAAGCTTACAAATTTCCGCAAGTCCAAATGAGAAAGAGACGAGACAACAATGCTATTGAACAGTTTCAATCAGTTTTGTAGGATTACGAAATAAATTTCACACAAGCTGGTGTACATTTGGTATACACAAGTGTTGTACTACATATATACATTGAGCTTCCTATCAAGAATCCCAGAACTTGTTAATATCTGGACCTCCACTTTTCGGACCAAATTTTGACGATCCGAATAGTTAGATGTTTTTGAAACGTATTTTTAAGGTTCAATGCGAGGATTTGGCCAAAAAAAAAAAAACCATAAAGGGTTGATCGGAGCAGTATTTCATAAAAATCTTAAAAATACGTTATAAACCCATCTAACGGTTCAGATCGTCAAATTTTGGTTTGAAAAGTGAGGTCCAGATGTTAGGTCTGGATTTAGCTATGATTAATGGTTATGGTAGGTCCAGATTTAGCTAGGTCCGGATTTTTTGGCTATGGTTAATGGTGAATGGTAGGATTTGTTTAGGGCATCTCTAGTGCACTATCTAAAAGAGTTCCCTAAAGTGTCCTAACTAGTTAACTAAGAAAAAACTCAAAAAATTATCTCTAGTGCACAAAAATTAGCTCCCTAAAATTCTAGGTGGCTCCCCTCACTACCTAAAGTGCCCTAAATGATTACCTAAATTTGGGGAGAGACTTAAGGAAAGAGAGAAATAAGAGAGAGAGAGAGAGAGAGAGGGAAGACGAGAAAGAGAATAACTTTAAGAGGGGAGAGAAATGAAAGATTTAAACTTAATAAATATACATATAGGTAGTCCACTAAAGTGTATTCTTCATTAGCTAGCTAACTAAGTTCTTAGCAAACAAAATAGAGTCCTACATGTGCTTAGATGTACACTTTAGCAAATATTTTTTAGCTAGTGCACGAGAGATGCTCTTAGAATCTAGCTTCCTCTCCCATCTGATGTTAAATTGCAAAGAGCTATTTGTATGATATCGAAAGTCGAACAGTGATTTAATGGAATTAAAAACTTTAAATGAGTCTCTCTTGTACTTTAAAGTACACTTTTAACGTATACGTACATTCTAAAAGTATACTTTAAAATATAAATGAGACCTTACAAGTACTCCATCCGTCTCTTTTTAAGTGATCCACTTGGGAAACAGGTATTTTTGTGGACGTTTAAAAATATAGTTTCGTTTAACGTTTTAAATTTTTTTAACCAAATTAAAGTGCTCAAATTTTTTAATGAGCACTTTAATTTGATATAAAACAAATTCAAAAGTTACATATAAAAAATAGTATATTTTTTAGAGGTTTCAAATTACACGTATTCCCATATGAATTATTTAAAAAGAGACAGATGAAGTAAATTTTTTTGTACGCTTAACAGTGCATTAGTAAAAGGAGTTTGCTACGAGTACAGAGGGTTTGGTATAGAAATTGTACTGAGCCCTCTCGAGGACCCACTTTTGGGTCTCACACGAGTGATCCGAACTGTTCATTGTTATTAGAACATTTTTCCGAAGGGCCCCACAAAATTTCAGCTCAATCGAACGATTAAAAGTAATTGAACTAAAGTCTCACCGTTTTCGAATCACTCGCGTGGGACCCAAAAATGGGTCCTTGAAAGAGCTCAATACATTTTCTATACCAAACCCTATGTACTCGTAGGTTTATCGATTACTCCCTCTGTCCCAAATTGTTCGCTCTTTTTGGGAAAACGTGCATTTTGGATACAAAAAATGATGGGTTTACGAAAATTATTTTTCAAAAAAAATTACACCATTTTTTTCTATTCAATGAGATCTTTAAATTGGTGTAAAATTTTTTGAAAATAAAAGAATGCTTATACATCATTTTTTGGTGTAAAATACACGAATTTCCGAAAAAGGCAAACAATTTGGGACGGAGGGAGTAGTAAAGACCCTTTTAGAAAAAACTGGCAAAGATAAACATTTGAGATGTACGGCTGCTGGCTGTTTCCTTTGCTGAAGGGGTGAAGTGGAGTAGTATATTTAAAACACGGAAACCAATGTAGGCGGCTGGGCTGGGTGTTCCCCAGAGACGCTGGATTCTGGGAAGGTTTATTACTGGAAACAACGCGCATGAAGATAAGTGGAAATGACAAGGACCCTAATTGGCTGTATTTGTTGATCTGATTGATGACACAGAGTCCAGAATGGTCTCTATTGGATGATCATCAGACTCATTCAACAGAATTTTTTGACATTGACCGGTTTTCTCAACGAAAAAACTCACATTGGCCCTTTTAGCGAAAATTTCACGCGGCCGGGGATCCACTTTTGGATTCATTAGTGATCCCGAATCGTTATTATTCTAAAACACTATTAGGTTTCACAAAAAATCGTTTATTAGACGCGGTTAAAAAGTGCTTGAACCAAATTCTCACCGTTTCAAACCAAAACTTTTGCTTTGAAACGGTGATAATTTGGTTTAAGCACTTCTAACCGTCCGATTGAGCTGATTTTTTGTGGAGCCCCTTGGAATAATGTTTTAAGAATAATGAACGGTTCGGATCACTCGTGTGAAACCAAAAAGTGGGTCCCCGAAGCCGTGGGGTGCATTTTCGGTACAAAATGGGGTGTGCAAGTAGCAGGGTTCTTTCTCAAATATTATTAATTATTATTCTAATTTCTCTCTTTATCTCTCTAATTACTATTCTGCATTTTCAATCATTATCCTCATTTATCTCTCCAGTTATTATCAAAAAACCAAAACTGAAAACCCCAACCAAACAAGAATTGATATCAAAAAATTATTACTTGCTCGTAGAAGACTTGTGCGTGTACAAAACCAGATTGATATAAACATTAATACACGTCACCACCATTGCTTCTATTGTATGTGCAAAATATCTCAAAAAGTAGACAAGGACCACAGTTTTTTTTACACGGAAATTGAGAAGATTATATTAATGAACGTCCAACGACACTTACAAAAATGAAATTCATTACAAAGATCTTGGGTAAAGTCAAACTAATCATCTTAATAGAGAACAAGAAACGCACAAGGCAATCGATTTGTTTCACCTTAACTCAGACATGGCCTGACGCAAACAACAACACTTACAAGATTCATACCTAGAATTAACATATCTAAAGAGACTTAGTGCTAGTTAAAGATAAAAGACAAATAATACTCAGACGATTGGATGAACTCCAACCAAACATGCCCGCACCAATAAACTCCCAAAACTAAAGATCTTCAAAGTCATCACGAATTGTTCTGCCAGAGATATCATGTAAGGTAAGAACACTTTTGACACAGATACCATTGCAAATAAACCACGCTTGAACTATCCCATCTGTGTTATTTTGCATCTGGATTTGACTATGCGTTGGATTGCTTAGTTTTAAAATTGGTTTCATATTATGACTATAACATCATAGATAGCACTGCATTGGATTTGCTCTAATGATGTGTTTTACCCGTCACACCATATAGTTAACCTTTTTAATAAAGATTTTCTTTATTATGAAATATATATATGGTAAACTTTTAATCCGGGCTTCTAATTTCCGGACTTTTTATACAAATTTTTTTTGACGATCCGATCCGTCCAATGTGTTCAGAAGGTGTTTTCAAGGGCCCTCGCGGAAAATTTTAAAAAAAAACACCGAGAAGGGCTTGATCCAAGCTAGCCACAAAAATATATAAATACAGTTTTTGCGAAAACTGCTTGGATCAAGCCCTTCCTGGTATTTTTTTTTTGAAGATTTCTCTCTTAGATCCTAGAAAACACCTTCTGAACACATTGGACAGATCGGATTTTTCAAAAAAAAAAAATTGCAACACAAAAAAACCCCATTTTTTCCTTTAAATCCGGGAGTGTGGACTAGAAAATCCACCTATATATATATATATATATATATATATATATATATATATATATATGTTTAAATTTCTAATGCCATCAGGTTCTATTTTGTTTTACTTTGAAATGAAATATGAGTAAGATTCCAACCATCTGGTCACTTTTGTTTACTGAAAGTGTTGTTGGTGCAGGATACACAAAATCCATGATATTAAAGGCACTGTGCCGTGTTATTATATTTTCTGAAAAGAGAAACAGCGGAGAAAATTTGAAATAATAAAGGGAGCTGGTTTTGGGTCTCCATTTTTTGATGCAGACACTTTAAAATTTAATAAAGTTATAAAATTACCTTTTTAAAATTTAAAAATTACTAGAGACACTTCATCCCAAAACTATCCCCTCGTTTACTTGAGGCACTCGTAACTGAAATTGCTTGCACTTGCACTTCTACGAAAATGTTTTCTGAAGTGTTCACTTTCTATAAATAACAATCAAAACATACCAAACTTTCAATTTTACCCCTAAAAAAATACTCTTTCATTCCTAATTGATTTGGTAATTTTTGATATTCATATCATTCTTAAATTGACAATATCTTTAAACATATAGACTGTGTTCGTTTTGGGGTTTTGGGGCAGTTTTGACACTATTCCAGTTTTGATTACATTATCACTATTTTCACTTTTCTCTCTATCTCTCTCCACTTATTACACCTGTTTACATCATCAAAACTAAACTAAACTGTGCAACCGAACACAACCATAATATTTTTCATGATTTTAAAAACTTTGTATAGTAAAATAAATTGAAATTTATCAAACAAGATCCAAATTAAATATTTTTTGAGATCCATATCGAAGGATATAAACAATTTAAATATATTTAATTGACTTCATAGTTTTTAAGATTACTTTTGCAAATTTAGAGCACAAATTTTAACTTCTTAAAAAGTTCAATTTCCCCTAAAGGACATTTAAATTGGGACGGAGGGAGTATGCAATATGGATCTTGTGTGATAAATATCAATTTATTCTACAATACAATATTTTTAAAGTTATAAAAATTATTATAAATTAAAAGATATAATCAGCACGTAGTCCCAAAAAGAACAATCATTTTGGAATAGAGGTAGTACATTTTTGGTTTTTCCCATATTGCCCTCTCAAAAAGTGATTCCATTAATATAGATATTCGTATTTCAATTTAAACCTAAGAGTAATAAATGAAACTTTACCAAGCTTTATATGTAAATCGGTAAACATACGGGTATAGAGGTATTTGTCCAGAAAATGTATCGATCGGGTTCGGGGGACCCATTTTTAAATCCCACACGAGTAACCCGAACAGTTCATTATTCTTATAATATTTTTTCAAGGAGTCCCACAAAATTTATACTCAATTAAACGGTTAGAAGTGCTCAAACCAAACTCCAACCGTTTCAATAAAAAAAAAATTGATTGAAAAGGGGGACGTTTTGTTCAACAACTTTTAACCGTCCGATTGAGTTAAAATTTTGTAAAACTTCTCGGAAAAATGTTATAGGAATAATGATGGATTTGGATTACTCAGATGAGACCTAAAAATAACTCCCCAAACCCGATCGGTATATTTTCTGGACCAATGTTTATGTACCAGTAGCTGCATCTTCCTATGTAAATTCACCGAGGTAGATGTCACTTTCAATACTGAATGCAGTATCTCCTCGGAATATTCAAAGATACTGTATAAGTCACACTTTGTTGCCCACGACAGAGACATTAGTGGAATCTTCTGATTCGGATACACTCACGACACACACATTTACTAATGCGGTTTTCCAAAGTTTTCTCGATCGCAATACTTTTTTTTGTCGCACTCCTTGACCTTTAACTTTCCCCCCCGCCCGCTTGTTGCCACATCAACAATCAAAATGTACTTGGTGCTTCTCGCACATGATCGAACCGTTCTATATGTGCAGACAGGAGAATACTGACCACATATAGATGACATTGGGACCTCGTGGTGGGTTCCAAATTGAATCGAATAAAATTGGTTGATTTTGAATTGAGCAAATATGATTATTTTATGGCATCGATTCTTGCGTGAGTTCACTCAAAATTCGACTTTGAGATGAATCAATAATTTGGATTGAGTTGAGTGATCATTTGAGACCCACAAGAGGATCCCTGGCGCCATCTTTACATGATAGGAATAGGGGTGGTCAGTACTCCTTGTATTTCCGCACATGCTCACACTTCAAGATTACTGAGTTTCTAATATGGTTTTTTTTTTTTTTTTATTCTTAGATTTTAAGTTGACAAATCAATAAGTTATTTTCTTCAAATACATCAATTGATTTGAAAGCTTGTAGTCTAAGAATACCAAAAATACTATAGTGAAAACGAATCCGGGGATGTATTGTGCGCCGTGTAGTGAGGTAAAACGACGTAGTTTTGTTCATTTTCTTGTTACACTTCAATAGACTCTGTTTAGAGAGTTAATTTTGTAATTCAATTTTTGGGGATTTAGACACTTTGGGGTGAAATATAGTGGTTTTAGGTACTTGGATTTAGACACTTTGGGTTTAGAGTTTAAACACTTTGTAGTGGCTTTTTCCTTCTTCCAAACAAGGTCTTTGGAAGTTTCAGAGGTATGCCCAAAAAAACGGCATTGTTCGTTTTCCGATTTAGTTTTAGTTTTAATTTTGTTGATATCATCATTTCTCTCATTTCTCTCTCTATCTCACTCCACTCAGTATACCTAATGACATCATCAAAACTAAACTAAACTAAACTATCTAACCAAACACAGCCTAGTATGATAAAAAAAAAAGAACACAACCTAGTCGTTTTATCGCACAATACTTACCACATAACACCCTCCCCGGATCCAGTGAAAATTAGTGCTCGTTTGTTTGATCAAAGATAAGAAGATGGGAATCATGGGATATAAAATCAAGAGAATACGGATGTGATGTAAACTCTATTGGGATATAGAAAAGGTGGACAAAAAATAAATTTGGTGTTTTTTTGGTTAAGCATGAGTATAAAATAAAGAAGCCAAAATTGTCAAGTTTAGTGGATCACATATTCTAGGATATAGGCGCTGTCATCAATAATGCGGTAACAAACGCTAAACTTTTGGAACCTACGACATTACATATTCAATCCCACTCTCAAATCCAGGGGCAAAACCAGCAATTTTGATTAGTTGGTTGAAAAATTAGATCCAGTTGCAGGATATTTTTTTTCTATTTACTAATAGAAAAATAACTAAATTGAAAGGTTAACTAGGAGGTCAATATATGCCGCTACATCAAAGTTCGCATTATAATTGGTGCCGAAAGCTTATTATATTTTGAAAAACAATGCATAATAGTCTTGTTCGTAATAGTAATAGTACCATCATCACTCAAAATAGAGAGAATGCATTTCGTTTCTCTGCATTTGAAGCAAACAGGGGCAACTTACAATTCTGTGGGGTCAAAACAGCAAAATCGACTAAAATTGATGTTCTTGCGAGAAATCAAAGTGAGTGGTCACACTACAACAAAATTCACGTATCGCGACAAATCAGTTTCATCTCTAAAACATCAAATTTCCTCGCCAAACGAATTGGTGAGGAAAAATTTGTCGCCCATTTTCCTCGACTAAAGATCATTGCAGAAGGAATCTTTGCGAGGAAAAATATATTTCCTCGCCTATACGGAACAATTGGCGAGGAAATTTTTCCTCGCCTATTTTGACCATTTGGCAACGAAATGTTGTTTTCCTCGCCTATTCAGAACATTTGCCGAGGAAATCGTTCCTCGCCTGTTCAAAACAGCTTGCGACGAAATTTGTTTTTCCTTGCCCATGATGAACAATTGGCAAGGAAATTTATCCTCTCCTATTCGGCCCAATTGGCGAAACCCCTGAAACTAAAAAATCTTAATTCATTACCCAGCTCCTCTCCACTTCTGCTGGGAATCGAACAAGCGACCTTCCCTATAATAACACGCCACCCTTCCCCCATGCCAACTTCATTTTCAATGCAAAGTTGTACAACTTTTAATATATAAACCTTTTGTACATGTTTTCACCTCTCTATTTTTTTTAAAAATAATATTTTTGTCTAATTTTAGTCCCTTTGTAGTGTTTCTTTAAACTTTTTCTTAAATCTCTTATTGTTATTTGCTTTTACCCAACCCTTCCACCAAACCAACTTCATTTTCAATACAAAGTTCTACAACTTTTAATATATAAACCATTTTTACGTCTTTTCACCTCTCTATTTTTTTAAAAATCTTCTTGTCTAATTTTAGTCCCTTCGTAGTTTTTCTTTAAACTTTTTCTTAAATATTTTATTGTTATTTGCTTTTATTGAAGTTTTTACTTTCTAGCCCGAGCTCGAACCTACGACCCTGCCTTTACAAGTCCATACACCTATCCATCACGCCACTCTCCGATTCAAGCATCAATGTCAAATTTTTTCTATTATTTTGTTTATCTCCACTTTTAAGATCTTTGTGCATGAACTCTCTGACTCCAAAATGCAAATCTTTCAACGGCAAACTCGAGATCCATGCCCGGTCCTTTCTTTTCAATTCATATTGTTGTTACGATTTCTTTAAAGTATTTTAATTTATTCAGATAATAGCCTTTATAAAAATATTAATGTCTTCAAGAATTCTTTGATTTTGTAAATTTCGTTCACTATAAAAGAAAATTGAAAACTTGTGAATTTAAAAAGTACATCGTTTAATAAACTAGCATAAAAAACTCTTTTACAAGTCTTTTGAGTTCTCTCAACCATTCGAAGCTTCAACCATTTTCCTCGAGAGCTCAGGTGGGCTCCTATGCGCCTATTATTTAATCTCTCAACTACTCAAGGTACATTTTACTTTTGACTATTGTATTTTCTACATAATCTTTGGAATTATTAGTTACTTTTTGTTGTAGTGTCAAGTCACCCCACTTGTATTAATTTACATACCTCTACACTTGCTCAAATCCCCCAAACAAACAAGAACAATGATAGGTACACACCCTCTCAACCACTCCCCACCACACCCTCTTTCACATGTGTGGTGGAGCCCACTGGGACCCACCGGGTGAACCCCATCACACATATAAGAGAGGGTGTGGTGGGGAGTAATTGAGAGGGTGTGTATCTATCATTTTTGAACAAACTAGCCCTTAGCAACATTGAATACCCACACTAGTACTTGATCCACCCCCTCCTTGTACATGCTCTAATAATGCTAGGAAGTAGGAACACACGTAATACCACTACACGAGCACGTGCAAACTTTTGCACATTGTCAATGACTACACACTCTTGTTTTGTTTGGCTCAAAAAGTATACTTGGCAATGACTCTAATGTGGAAATTACGTAAGTTCCCTTCCAATCATGAAGTCCAGCTGTACATTTCCTCACGTGTCAAAGACGTGTATTTGAAAAAATTTACACAGAATATACTTAAAATACAATGAACTTGTGGGAAATGAGGCTGCACTTGTTTTGACAAAAGCTTAGCCAACTTTTGTAAGTAGAAATTTAGCCATTCCATAGATGAGCATAGTTTTAGTTTTTCAAAAAATCAACACATATAAAAGAAAAGTGCTAAAATAAGCTACTACAAGAATTCTTGGGTCAACTCACATAATTTCAAGCTAGTACAAAATAACACAAGTACAAAGTCTGTACGAACATGTTGACAAACCGTCGGAATTCCACCCCCGGTAATTCAAGGGATGCCGACCATGAGGTGGGAGGGTGGTGTGATGGGTGAAGGGAATTGATGGAGTTGAAAGGTGGTGTGATGATGGGAAGGGATAAGGTGAGAGGGCTGGGGGGCGGGGTGTTGTGATGATGTTGTTGGGTGATGTATAGGGAATTGTTTATACCATAAAATCAATTTAGCTTTTTATCGATAAGGTTAACATGTGGCAGTCAGCTATTAAAAGGCGTCTGTTTGGTACATATTTTCATGATTTAATCTCCATTTATTGATAAGGTTAAAATATGTGGCAACCAGTAGTTGAGAGAAGAATAGTTTGCTACATGTCAGCCAATAAAAAAAAAAAAGAGTATGTGTAATATTTGGATTAAAACAAAGGCAGTTACTTGTTTGGATCAAGACAAGGGCAGTTACGGCTCAGATGAAAATTTTATTCAGATATTCAGTTCCTTGTTTCAATAGGATAGCCACCTAATTCGAAATCAAGAGGGAAACTATTCAAAAGTTCAAATTCGAAAGGAATAAGCCTATAAATACTAGCCATTTACAACAATTTGAAGCTCCAATCAATTGCCCAAAGGCTTTTCTTTCATCAATTTTTACTTTTTTGTACTTAACTGTAATTTCTGGGAGTAGGAGTAACATAGAACCCTTGTTGATTGTAACCTCGAGTTCTTTAGATTTGTGCCCCTGTTGTACTTTAATAAAGTTTCACTTTGTTAGCCTTCAATTTCTTTGTTTGCTTCCAGAGAAGTCCCGAAATACTGCAAAGAACCAAACTCTACTTGCATTCTCCTGGGCTCCAGAGCACTACATGTGCGTGCTCCCAATCTACTGAATTTTTCAATTATTTTTCTATTGCTCTCATTGTTTTGATTGTTAAAATAATCACAAGGGCAAAAATTAAATTTACAATTTTACTTTGTTGAAAATTTTAACTTGACTCTATATTTTGGGACAATCAAAAAAGAAAAATATATAGGACAAACTTTTGGAGACAAGGGAAGTAATTCTTTTTCTTTTTCTTTTTCTTGAAAGGAGACTACTGAATAGTTACTCCAAAGATTTATGTTCTTCACATTATCATACAAATACATATATTTACCCCAATTGTCCTCAAAATTGTACATTTGTGACAGGATGCAAAAAGTATTCGGACCTCTCAATAAAAAATCTTAGTGGAGGATTGCACCAAATTCCATTCCAGGACTATTGGGGTTATTGGACCACTAGTAACCTTAAGGAAACTTATTCGGTGCTCTTGGGTCATATCCCATGTAGTGTCATGTCTCAACACTCAACCTCATATTTTGTGGAATCTAGTACTAAATGTATAAATTTCACGCACAATGAGATGACCCAATAACTTCTTCGGTCACTAGCAGATCCCACCAACTGATGCTCTGTTGTAAAGCATTTTTTGTTGCAGTGTTCAGCTCACTTTCACTCTTCTGCTAGATCTTTGTTTTATTAGGCATAATCTGTCAAGTTTTGGTGTTGTCAATTAGTGTACTTCGTTACTTCGTTACTTCATTATTTTTATTTTTTCCAAATTATGTTTTGCATACTTTATACTATAACATTTGTCTAGATGCAATTATTTGAATTGGATTTGAAGCCATTCGATTTCCACAAACCTGTACTTTTTGGAATGTACCTTTAAGATATCCGGTCATCAACCATTTCGTAGAAAATTGTAAATGATTAAAATTACATATTTACATGTTGCAAACCAAGTCATCTGCACCGAAATCTCATGATTAATAGTTTTAATTCGGAACACTATTATAGCTGCATAAGTTTTTGTTCATAAAGATTGGTCCCAATAAAAATGATATGATTGCTAAAACACCACTAAATAAAGCACCAAAACATGGCAACAACATCACTGACGGTACTGAAGGTACTTAAAATTTCCAAACAAATTTATGGGAAATGTCTCCATCTTGTTGGTTAATTTGGTGCGATTTTTTATTTCGTTCTTGTTACATCCTAGTTTATTTTTATTTATTTAATTATGTTGCTATTTATAATTGGAAATTGTGGTCGGGTTCTATTTAATTATTTTTGCGAGTATTATTGGCATTGTCACAGTTAGAGGGTATAAGCCTAATTATAGTTGATAACATTTATTAGGTGATTTTTATTACAGATGTGTATGTTACTTTTAATACTCTAATTAATTAGTTACCTATTTTCTATTTAGAATACGTGACCTATTATTAGGGTTAGAGGGGAACGTGGGTTAGTATATATAAATATATACTAGACTTAGGTTATTATTGGAGAGAACCTTGAGAAAGAGAGAAGCCGCAAGCGGTGATTCTATTGTGCTGGTGGGGTAAGTTTTCTGTTGCTAGCCCTATTTCTCTTTCCATTCTCTACCTTTTCTCATGTATTTGCTGCACATGGGTATGGGTAAGAACTTAAATTTCGTTGGATGAGGTAAATAAGTGGAATTGGTGGCAGGATAGTGGGGCTTGGCTTGAGTTTTGCACAGTTTTTCACTGACAAGAATCATGTTCTTTTCGTCCTTTAGCCTGTGGGAACTTGGGGTGATTTTGTGCATTTGTGAGATTGGACCGAATGAAGGCTGGGTCAGCATTTACAGAAGTTAACCTTGTTCTTGTTTATTTAATGGAGGCTTCGTGACTTTAGAATCATATTACACGTATTGGCCGTACAAGATTTTGGTGCCATGTGCTGAGTGCTTTTAGGAATAAAATACACATACATGATGGGTTATATTTCAACTAGTTAGTTATTTTGTATTTCCCATTTTGTACAGGTTAGTCTCGCTTTGACGTGTTCGAGTTGCATTATTTTCAGACTCAGGTGAGTGGTTAAGCATGTTACGTATTTTCGAACTCGCCGTGTTCCTTGATTTATTCTTTTGGGAAAATTATCATTTGGTTATAGAAAACGTGAATTGTTTGTATTTGAACTTTTATTGGCATGCGAGGAAAATAATATTTTGGTGAGAACTTGGTGGATATTGATGGGAACATTTATTATTGAAAGTCCAGGGAAATTAATCCTCTGTGTGCGGGTGACTCGCCATTTGGAAGAGACCGCTGTTCTCGCCGATGACCCTAATGCTCAACGTTGAATTCTCACGATCGTTTTAAAAAAAAGTTCCACAGCCGTCTACCGCGTGGTGACTCTAAGTTTCGATATTGGATCCAATTTCAGTGATATTTGCTCACCGGCACTTGGTACTATTTGGTATTGTTTCAGGGTTCCCATTGTTGTTGATATCAGATCGCGGATCACCAAAACAAGACTTGTTACTGGTAAAAAGGTTTATTGATATAAATTGTTGTTTGTGGTACACCTCGTATGCTAAATTATGTTTACATATTAATATATTTGTATCCCTGTTTTAGAACTGTATTTATTATACATGTTTTGTCATTCACTGAAGCTTGTCACTGACGGATATAATCCACCATCATTTTCAGGGAAATCGAGTCGATAGATAAGGACTCTGGTGGCATCTTGGGGATTATCGTGTCGACCTCTTTAGGATGTTGCATTCAAGATTTATTATTTTGTTTATTCACTTCCGCACTCATTAAACCTTTATGACACATTGCATTTTTGTTATCACTGATTAATAATTTTTATTGATTGGTTCATGGGATGGTGTTCCCCATGCTTATGTTGAGACATATTTGATTTGATTGTGTTAATAATAAAAAAAAGATCGTTTAGTGGTCTATGGCTTATTTTATTTTAGGCTTCGTGTCCACGTGTTATCCTTGTGGTTCACGGCCGGTCCTTCCCATTTTGGGGTGTGACAGTTCTCATCTTGTTGGGTTCAAATTGATCAGAAGAATACAAAGTTAATGTTTTTCCTAATCTATTATTTCCATGTATAAGAAAAGATAAGAGCAAGGTTTTAAATATCGATTTCAGGATATGTAATGGTAATAGTTTGAGCGTAACGGTTTTGGTAGTATCTAGGGATGAAAATTTCCCCAAATCCGATGGATATCCACCTTCAAGGCGGATATCATTCGATTTTTCATCCAATATGAGCGGGTATGGTAGAACTTAAAGAACCTCCGGTTGAAAATGGAGCAGATATGATTTTGTAATACCCGTCTCCGAATACCCGTACCCGCCCCCGTTTTAAATTGTATACATGAGGGCATATAGTAGTATATAAATGTATATGTATGTGTGTGTGTATATAAGTATGCATATTGGTATAATTTATGTATATTGTTCCAAATTAAAACTATATATGGTTAAGTGTGAAAAAAAGTTTAATGATGGTAGTTTTTAAAATTGCATATAATCTTCGAAGTTTAATGATGGTAGTTTTTAAAATTGCATATAATCTTCGTAGAGTATTATTTCTTCACAACTTTCTATTCTATTTATTTTAAATGGTTGTTTTTGTTAATATAGGACACATGAATTAGATCTTATATATCCTCTCTCTCTCTCTCTCTCTCTCTCTCTCTCTCTCGTTCAACTAGTTTGGATTTTGATTTACCTGAATATACTTGATCCCCAATGGGAGGCTGGTATGGTGGATTGTCTACTATCCCTTTTGGGTATGGAGGTGGGGATGGGTAAGAACTTCACAATTGGGGATCGGGGGTAGAATAGGGTCCCCCGATCCATACCCTACCCGTTGCCATCCCTAGTAGTATCAAACATTATGTAACAGGAACTGGGTGTAAGAGTCATGAATTTTAAAAAATCATGTTTTCATAGAAAATAATTTGAAATTGCTTAAATAACCCGTAACAGTCGAGCATTAGCCATAACGGTCGCGAACTGGTCCATATATCGGATACGGACCAATACATAACGGGAACCGGCCTATACATATGTGATTTTTCCCTCTCACCGGTATACCAAGGTGTAATAGTATCGGAGAGGCTAAAAACGGTTACGTAACGAACGATACGTTATGTAATGACTGGTATTTAAAACCATGGATAAGGGATAAGAGATTGAAGGAAATCAGAGGAGAACCCATGAGAACAGGGACAAGATGTAGGTTTGCCTTTTGTGTGTGTGTGTGTGTGTGAGAGAGAGAGAGAGAGAGAGAGAGAGAGAGAAAGAGAGAGTCTAAGGGCAAAATTGAGAGAGCAATTTAGATCCCGTGGCACTAACGGAGGTGCTCGTGGCATTAACACTGTCCTTTTTAACTTTGATTCAAATACTACATCATTTTATTTTTCAAAGTGTTGAAATTCACCATCTAATTGTGGTTATTCAATTTTTTGACTATCATCATTAATTGATTTGTACGATGAGCTTTATTGGCATGGTGAATTACCTGCAAATCTTGAATTTGGCATGACATCCTATTGATCACTTCATCAAACGATGTAAGTCTCATGCATAGCACAACTGTCATTTCTTCCTTACTCATAAACCTAGTTTTTCATCAACTTTGTGGAGGTACTGGTCTACAGACACAACTTTAAAGTACAACATGGGACACATGGATGTTGAAAGTTGTGTTCCTAGACTTTTTGTTTTGTATATCTGGATTGCAGTCGCTTGTGTCTCCGAAAAGGGTTATGTTTTTTTTTTTTTGGGCTAACAATAGACGAGGTTGTAAGTTGCAACAGTATATGGGCTAGTATTTTGGTAATTTTTGGGCTTCAAAGCGGGCCATAGTCTTATAACAATTGATTAGGTTTCCGCAGCATCTTTTCTGGGTTACCGAAGATTCAATTTTATTGTGTACCCAAAAAAATGAAAATGAAGATTCAATTTTAGTAAACATTTGGCCCAATGAAATGCCTTTCGTTCTTGCTTTCGGTTTGGGTTCTTTAGAAGCTCCTTTCCTGATTTGTCCCTATTAATGATGTGCACCAAAGCCTTTTGGACTCTCAAGACTACAAATTTGTAGCTTCTCTTCAAATTCTAAGGCCCAAATTAAGTAGGACCAAAAAGGTCGCCCCAAGAATACAGACCTAAATCTCATAATGCGCGGCATGAACGTGAGCAATGGCAAGGGCGAGAACTTAGCACGACCCCAAATTATTACTTCCATTATATGAACAAGTTGAACAAACCATCATTTTCTCATCTAAGATAAACTTATAAATGCCTTCTTGGTCATGAAAAATATTTCACGCTAAATCACTATGTATTATCTATTCATCACATAAAGATTTCGCACATCATATCACTTATACAATGCAAATCAAAGAGGGTTGGCACATATTACTGATCTATGTCACATTTCTATTTCAATCTCATAATATTTTCCCAACATTAAACCAACCATAACCACTCACTTAAGTAGATATAAAACCCTTAAGAAAGTCTAGTTGCACGTAACATTTCTCTCTATAGAGCTCAAACCCTGTGTCTAATTAATATACAATATAAATCTACGAGAATTAGTAGTTATGACCGATCTGTGTCATATTTTCTGTTTTCCTATAATTATAGAGAGATTTGATTCATCTAGATTCTCTTTTCACAACCCGAAAACCAAGTAAGCAGTGAAATAAAACGGTGAAAAACTCGGTGATAAACAGCTTATCTCTCCATAGAGTTTACAGATCTTGTCAAATACACAATCAAAAAATTTAAGGTGGCTGCTACATATGATCGATTTGTATCATATCTAAGGATGACAAGATTTGCCTTGATTCTCTATTTTAGAACATGAAACCAATTAGTAGAAGATTCTTAACCATCTAACTAAATTTTGACATAAAACAATGATGATAACAATCCTGTGGCAGATAACATTTCTGTGAAAGACATCTTGGACTCTATCCATGATATTTGGATCACATCAATAATTATTTGGACCATATTTGTACAATCTGGGCCGGATGGAAATGCACCTTCTTCTTTTTTTGTTTGACGGTCAAGGTGTCCGGGCCAATTTATGCAAGCTTCGACTATTCTCCTCCTTGGTAGGGTCAAATGTAGGTCATTCATGCCAGAACTAGGGAATTCACAAGAAATTACTTTCTTACAGCCTAATTCTAAAATCGAAACCTCGTCAATTGTATGAGAAACAAACTCACTAATCAACCGAATACCAATATATAATAATCAAGATGCTCCCCACCTTCCCTACCACATCCAAAGATGTGTACAAGGTACAAAGAAATGGAAAACTAAATGCAGGCCGGGCTGTCTTCATGCACACTGGCATGGCTTGGATGTATATTTGGCATTACTTAGAAGATTGGGACTGCTCATAAGAGCAGAGAGTAGGAACCCCAAAAATACTATTGAATGCTCTGATCCTGTGGACCATATTACCCAACTGGATCGGCAACAAAATCTCATTATATTTGAATCAGTATAGAAAGGTCTCCTTCACAATTTATACCAGTCACGCTAGGTATGTGTTATCCCCTTCCAAGTAGATATATATATTTGATAATGAGGTCTCCTCGTTAGTTTACGTGCAGTTTGACTAATTTCGAGATTCTGAAGTTTATGATCGGATAGACTTCCAAAAGTTCCGCAAAGGTTTGGCGGTATTGACAATAATTGACTCTAATTGAAAATCGAACTTGCGAGTTTGGAGGAATAAGCCTGTTAATTACTTACTACCAACTATATACCAAAGTATATATATTGACCAGATTGGGAAGGTGTTGCCTCATACCCAAACGTTGTACCTCCATCTATTTCTTTAATTTTACTTCTTTTTTTCTCCTTTCAAAGACCAAAAAAATTAAAATAAAAACAAGAAACCATTCTTGTACCAACTCACAAGCATTGTGTCCGTTGAATGTATGGGACACCATTAAAAGAAAAGTTCATATTGTTGTTTTCTTTTCGTTCCCTTGCATCAATGGGCACAATGCTAGTTAAAGTTTTGAAGTGTGAGTAATATTAACTCAAATAGATTAAATTTTAAAAATAGATACTCCCTCCGTCCCTTTAATTTATGCTTACTTACGTTCTCACAAAAATAAAAATGTTACTATGTTATAAAAATATTAGGAGAACACAATGTCAATGGGAGGTGTTTCCATCCTCCCATTTAGATGAATAATTATTAAATTTCCTAATTAGTAACCCCATTTACTAGGGGTAATTTATGAAGGAGTATACATATATCTGGGATGATGTCGGGACGGGATGCCTAATACCAACCCAAATCCAAATCCCCAAAAAAAAAAAAAAAAAAATTTAAATGGAGTGCTAAACCCAAACCTAATTATGGAACTATCCCAATTAGGACGGGGCGGTTGAGATAAATTGTCATCCCTAACAAAATTATTACTCCTAATTGCGAATAATGGCTCGCGAGAGTAGATACACACTTACATGTCTCGAGTTACCGTAGGGTATTTCAAGAGTACTGAATAATTGCGTGGCACTATGGCAGGCCCGCGTTTATTATTTTCGGAGTACTACGTGGCTTTACTTTCTTCTTCCATATAGTCATTGTTCCCCCGAAGACCGATTCCAATCGAGTTTTATGGTTTCAGACTTTCAGCCGAAGGGGTCCCCTGCATAACTTCTGCAGGTTGGCTTACACGAACATAAATGTCCCAAGACTTTCCTGCCACAAGGAATTCTTTTTCCTTCCATGTGTGTTCCATGTTCAAGATTCAAACACTAACACAAAATAATTTGGAACATTCAATGATTCAACTTCTTTTTTATGTTCACATTGGACCTGCTGGCCCGACACCATAAATCCGAGGGAGGAACTAATTTATAAGACCTGTACGGTAGGGGTAGTAGTCTTTTGGAGCAACCTACGAATCACCTCATTTCGAGCATGACACATTTAACCCACCCAGCATCCTGAATTTCTCAGTACTGTAAATTTGGAGAAGCGTGATCTCACCGCAAAATTGGTGCACCAGAGTGATTACAAATTAAATTACCAATTGGAGTCGAAAGCAAAAACTTTGGATTTATGGTTGATCTCAATATGGACCTTAAACTGCTGGAGTAATGGCCCATATCCACTCAAGGACAGTGCTACCTGTACAGAATGAGGGGCACAGAAATTGCACAGATTGTGTTCGAGGACCCACTTTTGGGTCTCACACGAGTGATCCGAAGAACCACTTCTAACCGTCCGATTAAGCTGAAATTTTGTGGGCCCCTTCGGAAAGATGTTCTAAGAATAATGAACGGTTCAGATCACTTGTGTGGGAACCTGAACGCGATCTGTGCAATTTATGTGCCCCCCATTCTGTATCCGTAGGTTTATCCTCTACTTAAAATGCTAAGTCTTGTAATTGATAAGTCACCCAATTGTATATTAAGGTTTAACCTTTTTTTTATTTTTCCAATATGGTACTTAATGTTCACACATGTTCCAACACTGATTATAAACTTTTTAACACTTTATATTTAGACGTTGTGTAGCCTAACAAGCACGGCAGCACATAAAGCTCCATCGAATCTCGACACAACTTCGAGGCATTATTGAGTGGTTTTTGTATCGCAATTCTCAAACACACATATGTCGGTTTAACGCTATTTTTACAAGGCTTTTTTTTAAAAAAAATTTTAAAGTCTGTGTTGTATCCTGAAGTTGTAAAATTAACACACTGTTTGACAGTCAGTTTATTTCTTAACTCACTGCTTGAGCTAAATGAATGCTATTAAAGAAAATTGCTCAAAAATGGGAAAAAACACAGAATTTTTTGCCAGGTCAAAGCCAAATCATGAGCCAATTGGCAAGATTTTAAGGAGGCAGTCTATAAAGAAAACAGAACACAATAGACACAGGCAGAGGTGCAAAGATTTGGACAATAAATTGTGTTTGGAACCATCTGATGCATGTAAAAATCGTAGATTCCAGAAGGGTACGTTATGAAGTTCACACACATTGAATGGTTTTACACACTTGTTTTCAGATTTGTGCACTTTGATTTATGTTCTCAGCATTTTATAAAGAAAAAGAGCATGTTGGGTGTGGGGGTGTCTTTGCCGGATTGGATTCCGGAGCCTTCGCGCAAATTTTTGAGATTGGCCATGGCGGAGAGAGATGATCTTTGACGCCCCTAAGGAGGTCCTGCACAAGTAGACAACCTCGTTAGTGCCAAGCCCGGACGGTGGTGGTCCGGGAAGGCACTCCGATGATAAAGTCAGTCACCGGAGGGAGGAGATGTGCACAAAATTTCAAGAAAAGACTGAAGTTATGAGGGTAGTAAATGAGGAGAGAGAGATCCCTTTGTGGTAGTTGTGAGTGAGTATTTATAGGCAGAGGGAGCGTGCATTTCACGGGCTCAGCTCTCCCCACGCGCCTGTCATTCACGCTCGGAATGGCAATGTGAGGTGACTCTCTACCCCCCGCCATGCGACGCTATATCTCGCCACGCCATGGCATCGGGCTCGAGTAGTCAAATCACTCGAGACATTCCCAACCCACGGCCGCAGCGGCGTGACAGAAGAGCGACGGCCAGATGCACGCCCATCGAAACGCTACGCATTCGCACGCCTTCAACCAGAGGCGATTCGAGCCCCCACTGCCGGGTGGTCGCATTGGCTCCGGCACGCTAACTCCACCCATCCCTCAGACGCCGCACGCCGACGTACGGAGTGTCCAGGGTATGCCGGTATATCGCGAGAGGCCAAGCACCTTGGGCACCTCACGCAAGATAGATCACCAACCTTATTCCAAAACCACGCGACACGCTCTACTCGGCCGAGGATACCACACGGCTCGCGACTATCGTCGGATCGAATCGCATTCAGCTTTAGCCGATTCTCGGGCATCAACCTTCTTTGTACCTTGAGAGAGTGACCCCATGGTCCCCATTGACCCTACCGCTACAATAGCCCCATCGACTTCCGTGACGCTCGGCAAGTGGAGGGTGCGGGAGTCGTATAAAAACGGATACGTATGCCTGGAGAAACGTGCTCGCAAATACGCCGAAAATCGCGGGATAAAGACTCGCTGGATTGCTGGCCTAAGTTCACTTTTACCGGGCGCCGGAGGAGAGGGTTGGTGTTTCAAACGCCGTGATCAACCCGGGCTTGAGAGGACGCCCCACACACCGCTCGTAAAAACCGCATCGCTGCGGATGATGGCTGTAATACGCGTCGCTGCGCCGATTGGACTGGCGCTACCGCCGCTTTGATTCTCGCTACCAAACGGTTTGAATTGGGGGGCACGTGGTTCGACCGGGTGGGGGGTGACCCTTCACCTCCCGAAAGCCCCGCCCCCTATAAATACAAGGGAAGTGGGGGGAGAGAGAATCACCGCCACACTTCTCTCTCATCACGAATCAACGCCGCCGCTCTCACCGCCAAGACTTCACCAACGATCCAACCAAAACCCGCTTTTTTCGGGCTAAGATCTTCTTCCATACTCGGTATCTCAACTCCTCATCACCTTTCCTTGCATTTTACATTGTACTTTTTGTAAGTTTTTGTCTTGTTTGGAGTGATTTCTTCATGTTTTTACTTTTTCGTCTTTTTTCTGCCTTCGTTCTCTCGAGTTTTCCGGTGGCTTGTGCGGCGGAGCACGGCCGCCGGATTCTGGGCTTGAAGAACACTCATCGTGTTCTTCCGGGATAGATCTCGGCGTCGCATCGTCTTCCGCCGTTGTATATTTCCACAAACCTTGCAGGGCCTTTGCATGGGCGTGGCTTCGGCGACAGCACCACGCGGGGGCGGCGGTGCCGACGCGCCCACTTCTTACGTATTTTCTCTTAAACCCGCGCATATGTGCATATGGTTGTTTCACCGCGTGCAATGTAGGTTCCCACGGATGAGCTCGGAATCCCGGACTCATCTATCGGCACGCCGTCGCCAAACCCGGCTCGGTGATTTTATCGAGCGCCCTCGCCGCGAGAACCTAAGAAGTCTCGGACGAGACTATCGGTGCCATTCCCAACAAGACCCTCCATCGTTCGGAGCCGAACCACTTGACGTAGCTCCTCTCCAGGCCATCCCCAACGATCGCTGGATGGAGATGGTGGAGGCAGCAAGACGCGCCGAGAGTGGTGCCCAAACGTCTACCTCCGTCCGTAGCGCATCTCCAAACCAAGCCCCCGTGGTGAGGTACCGGCGGTACCCTGCGCGATCCCCCATCTAACCAACCACGGATCCCAAATTCCCGACCGGGTCCCCCCGGACCTCGGAGGTGATGGAAATAGATAGGAGACGCGGGGTTTGCAGCCGAGCCTCGGCCGTCGTCGTTGGTGGTGGGCCTAAATTGTCTCGCCGACCCGGCCCGAGGACACGCCCATCCTGAGGGTCACCCTCGGGACTCGCGGGAATGGCGCAGGGTTCTCGGCCGGAAACGGCGAGCCGAACCAGCACCAGGACTGGATGGGGCGTATTGTCGGGGCGGGGCGCCGAGCACGGACGGATGGGAGTCAATTCTCCACCTAACCCTAAGCACGGCAAATGCGTATATGTCGAGGGCATATTTCGGCTGGCTCTACGGGAAAAGTACGCCTCCTGAGGGACTACAAATATCCCCGCAGGATGTGGAGACTGCCGCCCCTGACGACCGGATTCACTACGCGGGAGCGGGCGTGTCTCCGGTGTCTCGGGATGGCCATCGGCCAGGGAGGTCTCACCTTTCCCATGCCCCGCCTCCTGCGCCAATTCCTGGATGCGTACGAGCTTGCTCCCCACCAGCTGGTAACCAACGTGGTACCGACATCCGCCCGGCCGCAGTTATCCGGAAAGCAAAGACGACATTCCTTCGGCCTGCCCGACTGGATGGCGGCCCATACAAGGGCGCCGGGAGCAAGAGCCATGGTCGGTACTCACTTCTCCAGCGCCTTGTACCCCCCCACCTCATTGGCAAACCCACCTGATTCGAGAGGCACCGCTGAGCTTGTTATAGTCGGGGGAATTACGTAAGGGCCCCCGAAAAGCTTCTACACGCCCGGCCCCATGGTGCCGTGGGAATCCTAGTGTTTCGGAGAGATTTTACTTGTCTTTCTTCTATTGTACTTGCTTTTCCACTATGCTTACCCTGTATGCTTTTCTCAATATATTCGCCTTGTTTTTCCAAAGGTGCAGTGTGAAGGTGATTTGGAGGTTCAGCCAAGGACGCATTTACTTACATCATCAATCGGATCTTCGCATTCGTAATCGCATTGACACTCTCCATCCTAGGCTACACGCTCGTGATAAAGGTTTTTTGAAGAGAGGGAAGAGCCCAAAGTTTCAGGATAGAGAACGGCGCAGCTTAATTATTTGATCCCGACATTCCAACCCTCCGGACCTTATCGGCCGAGAGCTTTTAATGAGAGTCTCTCACAACCATCCTGGACGCCGATATGGTCGGGATCTTCGCCTCAGTGGAGGCTCAAAGAAGGGATAGGGCCGAGCCGGAAGAGGAAAGAGGGAAAGTGTGGGGCCGCTTCCCCGCCTCGACTCACGGGCCGAGGGTGAGGACTCAAAAGAGGGCCCGCGACGCAGATGCCGCCCCGACAACGAGGCTCTCCCTGTCGGGCTGCCTCCCCAGATCGGGCCGGGTCCGCTTCACAGCCGAGGCGGCCCCGGTATTTACACAGCCTCACGTCCACCGCATTCTCCCGCCCCCACGCATCTATCCTGAGGGACAGCCATAAGCGCGAATGCTAACCTCCAGCCGGGCGCAGCCGGTGTCAAAAAGAACGCCGCCGCTCGGGAAACCAAAGACGCAATGACCCCCGCTGGCTGCTCTTGCCCCGCCGAGGGGACATGAAAGCCGCTCTCGTGCACACCCACACAACCGAAGCTCAGACCAACCTCGCGACGTAAGGCTCTTTATTCCGATTTCATAACTTCGCCAAGTCTTTTGCTCGCTATTTAATTTATTTATTTGCATTCTTCTTGTACTTTTCAAAGCCGACTGTGCAGCTCTTTGGTTCGGGCGCATGCTGACAAGGTCTACAACCTTGGCGTTGAAAAGAGCGAGGCGCAGAAGAAGCTTGAGGCCGAGCAAAAAGCCCGAGCGGAGCTGAAAAAGAAGGCCGAGGCCCTTGCCGCCGACGGCCATAAGCTTGAGAAGCAGCCAAGAGGCGCGGGCGCCCGATCCGAGGCTTCCAGGAAAGGGCCGTGGGTGGCCGGTGAGCAAGGTGTCCGCGCGTCGAAGAGATGGCTTACCAAGCCGAGAGGGATTCCAAAGACGCCCGGGCCGATCATGACAATGATGGTCAGCCATGATTCCAACGGGTTATCGAGGGGGCCAAAAGAGACTTTGAAAAATTTGCCCAAGAGGTGAATGACAACGAGGAGGCGGCCTTCAAAAAAGGCTTCCTCCTGGCCGCATCGTTGCCCGAAAGCCTTCTCCTCGCCTACGATATTGCCGGGCCCCCGGCCGACCAAGGCTGTCTTCCATCCCTCCAGTCCCCGAGATCGAGATTCCGGAGATGCCCTTTGAGGAGGATGTGGCACCTGAGGGAACCACCTCCGAGAACGAGGGTGTCGACGGGTCTCCCGCCGCGATAACTGTGGTCCGGCCCCGTGCCCTGAGCCTTAGTTTTTTGTACTTTCGGGCCAAGACCAACGTATTATTTTCGCCGCGGCGTTACTACATTTAATGAATGGATGTTCACTTTCCTTTTTCGTACATGCCTTATTCATTTTTGGTTCAGTGCTTCAATATTATGTCTGAGTAGTTGTTCCAAGTCATGGCCTTTGCACATAACTGAAAAATTCATGCCACCGAGCTAACAACTGAGCCGAGGCCTCCGGACTAAAGTCATAACCATCGGATCGTTAAATAATGAGTGACGATAGTTAAATAAATATCCCGATTTCGCGCCGAGCGATGATCAAAGAATTTTTAAAATTTCGCGCCGAGCGATAATCAAGTAAACATTCCAAATTTCGCTACCGGTTTATAATCGGATTCAATAGCACGCAGCTAGTTCGAGAAGCAATTCGCAAGATATGCTCTCGTAAATGGCAAAAGTTGTAAGCAACCAATATGCATGCACAAAAACGGATAATCAGTGATGATGATGGCCCCTGCTTCGGTGGGGAGCCATTTGCCGAATGACACCCTGCCGAAGTATAGAAGGCATAAGTACCGATTCCCCAACCGAAAGCACGAAGTTCTCGGCCCACGAAGCGCAGTAGACAGATTTCCGTTCCAATTGCCAATGAGAAGTTACCGTTCGACCGAACGTTTAACCGACTATTCATTCGAATAAGGTCGAGTGGATCCGCCGAACGGCATGTAAACGGAGAGCCCGGCCCGACGGCAAACAACTCGTGCGTAAATCAAAAACTTGGAAGAATAACGAAAATCAGAGGGAAGGATCTTATCACACAGCTATAATCCCAAGACATTACAAAAAGGATTGCCGAAAAGCCAAAAAGGCGAAAATGATAAACATAAGATCCTAACCATAGAATTTTCTCAGCCTCGTCGCATTCCATGGTTGCTAACCACCGTACCATCCATCTCGGCAAGCTTGTAAGCCCCATAACCAAATTTGGCGGTAACCGCGCATCGCCCTCCCAATTGGGCATGAACTTTTTTGTTCTTCTTTTGGACAACCTCAGGAGGACCGTGATCGTCAATATTGAAGGGGCGGGCGCGAACGTGCTTGTTGTAGCCTCGAGCAACCTCTTGCTGATACGCAGCATATTTGATATTGGCTTCGTCTCGGAGATCCTCAATTTGGTCGAGCTCGGAGGCAAGATGTTCATCGTTCGTAGCCGGGTGGAAGGCTTTGGTCCGAGAGGAGGGAGCGATAGCAGCAAGGGGGAGGACAGCTTCCATCCCATAAGCCATGGAGAAGGTGTTTCGCCCGCTCCGAGGGTAGTTCAGAACCCCTGCAGTACCTTAGGGAGCTCTTCCACCCATTTTCCTCTCTTTATTGGTCAACCGACGCTTTGAGGCCGCCGAGATGGACTTGTTCGAAGCCTCGCTTGGCCGCTCTCGGTGGGTAGGCCACTGTGGAATTGTAAATGCTAATGTTCTTCTTTTGCACGCCGCTTTTAATTGCCTTCGCGACTAACCGGGTGCCGTTGTCAGAAATGATAGCATACGGCACGCCGAAGCGAGAAATGATGCTTTTCCAAATGAATTGCTCAACCTCGGCGGCCGTGATGTGTACCAAGGGTTCTGCTTCCACCCATTTCGTGAAGTAATCCGTGGGCGCGGATAAGGTGTCAAAACCAAATGCGGGCGCCAGAGGTAGACCCTCCCCCTACCATGTCGAGTCCCTTATTGTGCGTAACGGCCACTGCCGCGGACCGCCAGGTAGAGGCATAGTGGCCGATGCAGAGGGAGAGTAAGCTTCGCATGCTTCGTGATCGCTTGACGCATTTTCGGGCGCTTTTCCTCATTTTTGGCCACCATTCCCTAGGTTACGCACGACGGAGAGAGTACGCCCTCCCGAAAGTGGTTGCCGCGAATCGGCCTCATGGAGTTCGTGGAAGAACGTGGGGTACCTCGCCCGCGGCACCACGCTGAAATCGGGCTCCGTAAGTTCTACGGTAGAAATGGGGCGTCATTGGGGATGTAAAGTAGATTTGGATCCTATTAATCAACGGTGGGCCTCTTCTTATCCGGAGGGAAGCGCCCTGGTCTCGGGAGGAAGGGACACGGCGTGGTCCATCCAAATTTTGTCGTGGACGCCGATAGCCATAATGTCCCTAAGGCCGCTCAAACTCCGCATAGCTATCTCCCCCGAGAGTGATTGCGGCGCTGCATCCGAAAGTTCGGAGCAAGTGGCGCCGCGGCGCTTCGGGCAAGGGCGCTTTTGCTCGCCCCATGTGAGAGAAGCGGATGGCCTTGAAGTCCTTCGCAGCCTGACATGGCTCGCGACTTCCAACATCCGAGATTCCCCGAGCCGTGAATTGCTCAAATTGCTCACACCGCCAGGAGTCATTGTGAGACCCGCACTCATCTTACCCAAGAGCGAGGGCAAGGCGGAGTCCAGCGATCAAGGCTTCATACTCGGCCTCGTTGTTCGTGGTCGGGAACCTCGGCGCTCATCAGCAAGATTCGTGGTAGTCCCCTCGAGATGAGCATTACCCGCCCCCACTGATTGTTTGATGCCCCGGCCAACGCATACGCCAACATTCGCCAGTATAGACGGTGGCTGTTCTGAGTGGGAGCGCCGAGGACGGCCGACCGCCGATTCGAGCCTCCTTTACTGCCTTTGTCGCCGCCGCATTGGTGGAGCTTCTTCCCCGAGCCGGGTTTCCAACTTTGAGTGGTTCGGGCGGTAAGTTCAAGCAATGCCTGTCCTTTGATCGCCGCTCGGGCTCGTGACTCTGATGTCGAGTAAGAACCTGGTGGGACCACTTACGATCCGATCCCGAGAGGGTCCTTTCTCGCAGATGATAGTTCTGGCGAAATGCCGTGATCACCACTATCTTGTGACTCTGGAAGTAGGGTAAGAGCTTTCTCTTGGCCATAACCAGGAAGAGTGCCAACTTCTCAATTGGCAAGTATCTTATCTCGGCAGGGAGCATGGTCTTGCTAGAGTAGTAGATGGGGAACTGGTCACATCCCTCTGCAGGACCAATCTTTGAACTTACGGCGTGGTGGAAGCGGCCCGGTAGAGATCACAGTCCTGCGTCCTCCTCGGCAAGACCCGGCATGGGCTCGGGACATGTAATTTTTGATTCGGCCAATGCGCGCCGCGTCCGGTGGTCAGCGAAAGGACCTTTGCTAGTCTTGATGGCTTGGAAGAAAGGTCGAAAGCGTCGGACGACTTGCTAATAAAAGCGGTTGGTGCGTGACCATCCCGAATCAGCGGATTGCACCTCCTTACTTGCGTTAGCCGGTGCTGGCGGAATTCGAATGGCTTCATTTGGTTGGGATCGACCTCGATCCTCGGCGGTGACAAGGTGGCCCAAAAATTTCCCTGAACCGAGCCCGAACGCGCACTTCTCTGCGTTAAGCTTCAGATCGTGCTTTTTGAGAATGGAAAAGACCCTACCAAGGTGGGAGAGATGGTCTTCTGCAAACTTGCTTTTCACCACCATATCGTCAATGTAGGCCTCCATAATGTCGCCGAGCTCCTTGGCAAACATCCTCGAGACCATCCTTTGGTAGGTAGCCCTGCGTTTTTCGTGCCGAAAAGGCATGACCCGACAGCGTAAGATTCCTCTCGGCGTAATGAACGCCGCTTTCTTCATCCGCTGCGTCCATCGCGATTTGGTGGTATCCCTGAGAGGGCGCCCATGAAGTCAACCGCATGACCGGCCGCGGGCGCCTACCGTTGATCTATCCGAGGGGAGGGGGTAGCCCTAGGGCATGCATCGTTGAGGTTCGTGTAGTCCACACATACCCTCCACTTCCCATTCTTTTCTTCACCACAACGGTGTTTGCCGACCCACGTTGGGTACATTACTTCTCGGATAGCCTCGCCCCGACAAGGCGGTCCTCCTCCATGGCCCGCGTGTTGGATTCAGAGGGTCGCCTTGGTTTTTGCACCACCGGCTTCGGCCGGATCAACATTGTGGTGTCGCGTGATGAAATCGGGGCTAACCCGGCATTTCGTCTCGAGTCCGCAGCAAACCTCGATGTTATCCTTGAGGAAAGTGACCAAGTCGTTCCCGCCGAGGAGTTAGTCGGTCAGAATCGATCATAAAGTACACGGTGCCTTCTTCGTTGATGGGCACCTTGACCCGGCTCTTCAGCGATTTCTCCACCGGCGCTTTGGGCCCGGCGTCATCGAAACGAGGGGGTGCACTTTCAGATTGCCTCGATCCACTGAACACGCCGGCGGCTGCCCTCCCTTTCGTCCTTTTTGGCGAGCGGCGTTAACGGCTTTCTTGAGGCCATCCGGTTACCTCGGATGGTCTCCTGATTTACCGTTGTGCGATGAACGGACAAGGCGGGTGGAGGTTGAGCAATGGCCCCTATGGCGTGGAGCCGACCTACCAAGATGGCGTTGTAGGGACTTCGGGGGAGTCCACCACGGTGAATTTATCTCGGATGCACCACCCCGCCGGCACCGAGGGTGATGCTACCGAGCGATAAACCGGGAAAGCCCGAGAACCCAACAAGCGGGCGTGCTCGGGGGGGTGTTTCATCACGCCGCCCGGCCCAGGGCGGCTCAAGGCCGAGTAGTAAGCGACGCCGGGCGGAGTTTCCCCGATCCACCAGATTCGCCTCGATATCTACGTGAATCGATGCCGCCCGATCCGCAGGGTGGCATCGCATACGCGGAGTTGCAGACCGCCCAAGTCCCGGCCGAGAAGGAGATAGTGTATGGATCCGGCCGGGTTCGTCATACTTACGCTTCGGGCGCTTCCGAAGGCCATTACCTCCATGGCCGCTTTCCATCTTCTCGGAGTTCCATGTGTATTTCTGTCACCAGCCTTACCTACGGGCCATGGATGGTGGGCGACTCTGGCGTACCACTTTCCCGGTATTTGGCACAGGCGGCGGTAAGCGGCGCGGTGGTTCGAGCGTAGTGCGGCACGGGCGTGGTGGTGATGCGGCTATGAGCCGATCCATTACGTTTAAAGCGTCCCCTTCGAATAGCGAAAAGAAGCACGTTCTAGGTGGGCGAAGGGCGGCACCGGGTCGTGTAGTGGCCCGTCTACGTTTGTGGTAGGTGCAGCACCATACGGGTGGGATCGACCCCATCTTTCTCCTCGACCCACGATAAAATAGCGTTTTACGCCTATTTACCTTGCCGACAATTTGTAAATTGTAGGTGAAGACGTTGTTTACGACCATATAATAGTTATCGTTTGGGGAACTACTCCCGTCCCTACTCTGGATTCTTGCTTCTGGTTGTTCAGGTACTATCTGCGTACGCGCTTTGGTCATTCGCGATCCGCTGGGTTGTTGTTTTGTTTCCTCACCTCGCCCAGTTCCTCTGTGGCACCCCACTTTTACCTCTCCGTCTAGAATCGGTTGGCAAGCTCACTGGAAACGGTTCACTATCTCCATCAGCTCCACCATGTTTTTTGCGCCTTACCAAAAGCTCTTTGAAGAGGTCGGAGTTGCGATTAAGGCCGTTTTGAACGCGTGGAGGCAATCTTTCTCCGTCACATCCTTCCACGCAGGCCGCACACCTCCCAAAGATCTCATGATATACTCTTTGAGGGTTTCCTCAGAGCCCCTCTTCATGTTGATAAGCGCGTCGAGCGCCTTTACCAGGTGTGTTCTTTGGTCACAAACCGAAAGGCGTGAGAAGCGCGCTCAAGCTCATCAAAGTCGTTGATTGACCCCGAGCGAGTTGGCTATACCACGGGAGCGCGGTGGTCCAAAGGCTCATAGAAAGTTCGCACATGAGAGCATCATTTGCGGGCCGTGAGTTCGAGACCAGCGATCTTCTTTGGGCGTGTGTTACGCATCGTGGTTGGCTCATATTTGTCAAACTTTGGGATTTTGAACCACGGCGGAGGCACGGCCTCCTGTGATTGCTTTCAGCGAAACGGGGATCGTCCGGCCTTTTCCAATCACGGAGTGGCGGGGAGGTGGGCGGTCAGATTCACCGCTCGGTTTCCAGTGCACCGCGCGTTTTGCCGCCCCTTCGTGCCCGCGGGTTAGACCCATCCGGGTAAGTTGCTCCTCTCGGAGGGCGGTCTGCTTTGTTTTGGCCATCCACGAACCCACCGGCACTCCTTCAGGGTGGTGTCGTCGGCCTCGGGCTTCGGCATGGTATACCACTTTTACGCCCGGTCCCGAGCATTGGCAGGCACAATCTTTGCCACCATCATTTTGTAGGGTATACTTGTCCGGGTCTCGGACCTTTGGTATGTCGTTAGCGTTAGGGTTCGTAGGCGCTTCGATTGGGTTGGCAAAGATCTCGTTTCCTCGAGGTCTCGCGCCCACTAGCTTTTGGGCACACCATTTACGTACTTAGGGCCCCTCCATGGGTTGGCAATGGCGCCCATCACCTTCCCGTCCCTCGTTAGGTCCGCGGTTATGGTTGCCTGCGGCTCCACGCGATATTGGCGCCACGATTACGGCGTGTCCGCTTCCCGATCATTGGGCCTTTCTCCTTGTTATAGCGCTGATTCGATTCCACGGCGTGCACGCCATTGGTTGAGCGTGGCAGGTACGCGGGCAGATCTTGAGTGGCCGTACGACCGGGGTGACTTCGTTGGTAGGGATTACCCACCGAGTGGGATCGGTAGACACGTCTTTGCGTGGCGTTGTACCGGGTGCTGCAGGTGTCTACCGCTGATAGGTCTACCCCTCCACGACACAACCAGAAGAAAAACAAAACCACTAAATTGCGGTCCTTGGCCTCAGTGACCCCTGCAGAGTGCTTGATGAGTCCCGACGCAAGTAAGTTGGTTTCTGGCCTCTTGCAGCCAGCACCTCTTGCACACGAGTAGTGCCCATTTCGGCCTCTATGTGGTGAGAGGGAGGGAGGAAACCTGTGTGAGTTTGGAGTCGTTAGGTGATGATTGAAGGGAAGGGCGTCCCACGTTCATCTTTGAAGAGAATCTGCGCTATCACGGATTCTTGAAGACGGCGCCCGTTGTTGGTCGCGGTTACCCCTCAAATTACGTTGGCAGCGGCCGGAGGCCGGTGAGCCCCGAAGTCATCCTAACTTGGTGGTGTGGCAGGCATCAATCAACCCATTCGGCATCGTTGAATCGTGCGCCCGAGGTCAAGTCGCCATCAAAGGTCGTCTGCGGGAGCTTGGTGTGGGGAAAACACCACGGAATGTAGAGAGCACGGGGAAGAAGTTCTCTCGTCCCCAGGAGTCGCCAATTGTGGGGGTGTCTTTGCTTGAATTGGTCCTTTTGAGCCTTGAGTGCTTGAAGCTGCCGCTCGCGGTGAGAGAGAATCTGCACACCTAAGGAGGTCTGCGACAAGTAGACAACCTCGTTGTGCCAAGCCCTGACGGTGGTGGTGGGAAGGCACAGATGATAAAGTCGATCACTTAGGAGGGAGGAGATGTGCACAAAATTTCAAAGAAAGATCAATTATGAGGTAGTAAATGAGGAGAGAGATCCGCTGTGGTAGTTGTGAGTGAGTATTTATAGGCGGAGGGGCGTGCATTTCACGGGCTCGGCTCTCCCCGCCAGCGGCTATTCGCCATACCGGAATAGCGGTGAAAATTCCTACCCCTCGCCACAGGCGCCATATCACCGGCCGACGCTGGCGGCGTGGGTCGAGTAGTCAAATCACCTCGGTGACATTCCCCCGCACCCACGCACGTCTTTAGCAGCAGCGGCGTGACAGTAGGTGATTTGCTGCATTTAATGCTCCATTGGGAACGGTAAGGCGTGCACTGCACTTCCCCAGAACCGGGGAGGCATTTGAGCCCCCCACTCACGGTGGCATTGGCTCGCGACGCTAACTGACTATCCCCGGGGCCGCCAAGACGCCGACGGCGGAAATCCCGTGGGTATGCTTAGAGACAAGAGGAGAATGCCACACCTTGGGCACCTCACGCCGGCATAGATCACTCAAATCCTTATTCGCCCAAAAACCACGTGCTCACCGCCGAGGATACGACGTTCGCACCATCAAGCCGATCGGATCGAGCCGCATTGATTTAGCCGATTCTCAAGTATTTTGAACCTTTCGACTTCTTTGTACCTTTGAGAGAGTGACCCTGATGGTCCCCATTGACCCGGCCGCTACATTGGGCTTGGAGTGTCTCAATAGATTTAGTTACACAATGCCACTTCACCGCTCTAAAAACAGACTTGTGAGTGTGATCGATGTTGAATGTCATAAAAGAATTAATTGAAACCCTCATGAACACCAATTGGTTTTCGGAAAAGTGATCCGACTAGTGGTATTAGAGCCAAGAGAGGTCATGGATGCAAATAGCGGGAGCGGAATCATGAGGGAGAGATTGTTGGGACTTGTAGTGCCCCATGGATTTGGTATTAGTGAATGTTCCAATCAAATTTTTTATGGCATTCTACATCACATCCACAAGTCTATTTTTAGAGCAGTCGCAGGGAGTGACATTGTGTAACCAAATCTATGGGGGCACTCCGGACCCAACAATCCCTCCCTCAAGATGACGCTCCCGCGACTCAAACCAATGACCTCCTGGCTCCGATACCACTTGTTGGACCGTTTTTCTTACATCTCCCCGAAAACCAATTGGTGTTAGAAATGGCTATCATTAAGTCTTTTATGGCATTCGACATCACACCCGTAAGTCTATTTTTAAAGTGATTGTAAAAAGTGATATTGTATAACTAAATCTATGATGTCACTCGGGACCCAACAAGGAAGATAAGGTGTTTAATTGATTGGAACCATCTAGCTCTCTCTAATGATCAAGAATCCATTCCTTATCATTTTTCCTTTTTTATCTTCTGTTTCTTATATTTTGTGAATTAAATAACACTAAAGTCTATTCTCTTAACTACCAAAAGCATAAAACAAAAGGGCCAACAAAGACATCTCAAACAAAATCAAAAGATACTGTCCCCCAATTTCAGCATTCCCTCTTCCTTCCTTTATACCCTTTTCTCCTTTTTCCATAATTTTTCTTAATGAATCTAATTGCATCTAAAACTCTTTTAACTAATCTTCTCTTATGGCTCCTTTACGGTGGTAATCCTGCTTAATCATGTCATTATTTTGCTTTAAATATACTCCTCCTTAGAAATCCCCTCGAACCCACTATCCAGTATGTATACAACTGTCCAAGCATTTATCTTATGTTTGACTAGAGCCAATTCACGTGTTTGTTGATGTCAAAATTAATTTGTCAAAGTCAATTTTGATGTCAAAATTAATTCTATATATATATATCAAATGATGTTATTAACCAATATGTAGGGACGGAACCAGAATTTGAGCCTAGTGATAGTAAATATGTATATTGAAGACAATAAAGAAAGATGGATTACATTATGGGTGTTCGTCGATTTAAAAATAAATAACAAACTAAATTATTTTTTTAAAATGTATTTTTCTTATGCACTGAGGAGCAATAATCTAAATCAATATGTCAACTGAAGTGAGGTATCTTAAATAGTGTTTGACTCTCTTTCATGTCGTTGAAAGCGTCAATGATAGAATTAACATTAAAACCTCTTTAACTGTCTTTCTCAAAACTTGTCAAAATTTTCATCTTTCATCCTATTTCCCAATCTAATCTTCATAAGAAGCTTGCAAATATCTTGAACTTTAAATAATTATAGTCATCCCAAGGATCTAAAGTTGTGCTGAGAATGAGTAACTCTATTGTTTCTCTGTTGCCTGCTATGGTTTCTTCCTTTTCTTTGTTGGTCAATAAGTTTTGCTCTAATAAAGAAAGAGCTTGAATCGATGTTAAAGTAAGTGATGTAGAGTGGGTTGCATCCACGTTTCTTGACCTTTCACAACCCAAAGACACTAACTAGTCGCGTGGACCAACGTTGGCGAAAGGCTCATGAAATTGTACAGTCGATTGGAAACAGACTTCTAATTCAAGTATCATCACCTTTCGACCATTACCAACGATATTTTTTGGCCATTCAATATCATTTAGGCCTTTAAAAGGTGAATTTTGTCGTTATAGTAAATATTAGATTTGCTTAAGACTTTTAGTATAGGAATTTCGGTTTTACTTATCGATTCTTTGACAACTTTATATTTCTTTCTATTTTTGTTTGTCATTTTTTTTGAAGTTTCGTTTTTGGTAATTTTCATAATTCTTTTTTTTTAGGCTTGATTAGCTAGAAAGACTAATCTGTTGTTATTTGTTTCCTAGTTGATCTATGGTTTCTTTGACACTGTAAGTATCATCGTAACTTCATAAGCCTTCAAGTAGAATTTGGTTGTTTATAATTAAAGAAAACTGAGTATTTACTGAATATTGTTTGTTTATAGAGGGGAGTACCTTTTACTCAAACTTATTTGTGTTTTCTACTTACAATTAGTTTCGTAAAAGGAGGTTTCGCTGCATCAGTATGTAATTTATTTTGTTTTGAATTTTAGCCCCTAAGTTTCTAGGGTATTTCACTTAGGTTAGTAAATTTGGTTTTGGACTTCTTCATTAAAAAAAAAAAAAAATTGTCAAAGGACTAAAGTCTTGGGACACAACAATGTAGATCATGAAAAATCTAGTGGTGGCAAACCTATACAGTTTGAGAACAAACAAAAATTACACTAATATAACAATAACAATTTTTTAAATTGTTGTAGCGGCAGTCACTACTGGCACTTTTCCCCCACTCCCAGTAGCTCTATCCTTGACAATATGGTGCTATTTGGCAAAATTGTGGATATTTTCTCTTGAAGGATGAGAGGACAGAAGAAGTAGTTGGGTTGGCTGAGGGCAAGTTTTAGCCAAGCCAAACTTGCTACACTTGCTGCCAATTTAACATCAAGAATAGTGTTGCCACCAAAATTTGGCAGCTATGCTTTGCTACTCGGTGGGAAGCCTTTTTGTCATTTATGTTGTCATATTTTGCCAATGGTGCCTAAATAATCCGGAGCACCATTTAGTATCATCATATTTTACCAATAATTAGTGCCAAAATAATTCAAAGCACCATTTAGTTGTGCTCTAAGAGCACCGAATAATTAGGCTTTTGCAAGCCATTGGACTTGATTTCAAGAACTCAAATATTTGGCCAGTTGAATTCCCATTTTCAGTCGTTAAAATTATACAAGAAATTTAGCAGTCTAGCTGTATTTTTCCCAAAGAAGATAAAAACAATGAAAGAGACAAGGAGTCAATGTTACAGATATTAAGCCATTAAAATTGTCCACTATTACTAAAATCTACACCAGCCAGTACCCCCCCATCTGGTCAATATGAGCGGAAATGAACTAACTTTATATATACCATGTGTATCTCTCCGACATTCACGGCAACGGCTATCTTCTTTCACTTTTCTTTTCTTTTTCTTTGGTTCAATGGTTAGGGTGTTCGGGTCATTTTACGTGCACCTCGTTCGAATAATCTCTTCTTTAGGCAGGTCAAAGCAGGTCATTCGTGCTGGGATTGGGAGATTCACAAGAAATTATGAAAACTCATCGAGTGTGATTGTAATATCTTGTGTGATTGGGAGATCCAGGGTGGGTGCTGTCCCTAGACAGCATCTATGTTGGGCCGAGCACGGCCATCCGTGCTTGGCGATGGACGGCTCAAATTTGTTCGGCAGCCGACGGTTCAAATTTGTTCAGCAGCAGACAATTCAGATTTGTTTGGGGACAAGATGTGATCGGAGCTGTCCATCGTTGAGCAAACACCACCTCATAAATATTTTTAAACACCTTTCCATAATTTTCTGGAGCCGCCACTGGCTGGGACTTGGAGATTCATAAGAAACTACTTTCTTGTGGTCTAACTTCAAGAATCGCACCACAATCAATTGTGTGGGAAGCAAACTCTCTAACTAACCGGACTAATCTTGGGGCTTTACTTTCTCCAGTTACAAACAAATCTCGGTTTTTGTATATGAGCTAATATCAAGTTTAAAATTTAAATCAAAGTGAACAAAATTTTAAGAAAATAGATATGGTCCGAGCATTGCAGAGTGAGTTTGAGATTTGCAAAAAAATGGGGGAAAGACACTAGAGCTCGAGAAATATTGTTTTTATACTTAGGAGTTTTGTGGACCATTTAGGATTTTACAGTACATTTTTTCTTGTGCCACATTAGTGTGTTCTGTTCATGGGCAGAGGTAATAAGATACAAATCGGGTCTCATTATTTACTCACTTTGATTTTTCATTTGGAAATTTGATATTTTTTAGCAAAATTTTGCTACTTTGACCACACAAAAAAGTCTAAATTTCTCAAACCCCCGTCAATGCATAGAAACTCCAAGCATTATCTTCTTTCAAAGGATAATTTGACGAATCAGACTACCAAGCATTGCTTTCAAAATGTATCAAGTTTTGAGACCAATTTTAAAACAAAAGTACCTTTAGGAACGTAGATATAATTCACCTCTTAATTCAGTTTTTATTTTATTTTATACACAAATAGAAAAAATTAAGTTCCATACGTATATAACCGAAAAATTCCGAATTTGACCCTGATCGTAGCCGAAACCTAAACCTCAAATGAGAGTTACAAGACTAGCTAAGCTAAGCCTCTTGTCTCGAATTAAGGGCAGTTTTAACAATTAGAATTATTGATAACAAAATGACAACGAAGATTCAACATTGTTGTGAGTCATTACTTAAAAGAAGGAAATGAATTGACATATCATTTGGGGATTCGTATTCTACCCCCCAAAAAAATCAGTCTTTAAATGGTTTTGCATTTAAGACAAGGGAATAAAGCCAAGTCATGATTCAGAATACTCTGTTTTAAAGTAGTAGGAAAGCACATGCAAGCCTTCTTGTGAATGTCTTTAGTGTTACCACCAAAGATCAAAGCAAGATCCATTGGGTTTGATTCTTTACTTATAAACTAGAAAAGAGAAACATGAATTTAGGTGCCCGTAGACTTTTAATTGATACTTACCCAAAGAAAAGTGACTCTTGGACTTGGCAAACAAAAGTTTACTAATGGACTATGGCTGTTGTATATGAGATAGCAACATGACTAAAGACAAGGTAATCCAACTAATTTCTTGATCCTTTAAACTTTTTTTCATCTTTTTGTTTTTATAACAGGATGTTTAGACCAACTTGCACGTGTTTGGACTGATTCTTGGGTTCTAAAATTAACGACCAAACCAGGGCAGTCCACGGATCGGTTCCGAGTGGATCAGTTCCTGAGTGATATACGGATGGATCGGTTCAGTTACGGATTAAACGAATCAGGTGGATTTGACGGATCAAAGAAGGATTAAAGCCAGATTGGACAAATTGAACCCAAACCTAACCGAACCGCACCGCATCCACCAAAATAAAATTATTGGGATCTACATCCATCTGTAACATACCTCGGGTGGGTTCGCGAATGGTTCAGTTTGCGCAGATTGAGCGAATTGAGCAATCTACTGGACAGCCCTAGACCAGACAAACCCTCTAGTGGCTTGTGATCCTTTAATTTTTTTCAACAAGTTAATGATGAGATCATGTAACCACTACTTGATTGTTTAGGCAGTCCCTTCTCAGTGTGATTAGGTGTGATTATTGAGCTTCTTGCACATTAACCATAGATTTTTCATTCCATGTGATGTAAATTGTCATTTTGAACGAGTCTTTCTTGCAACAAGGATGCCAACGTCTCAGTCTCAGAGGATGGCCCTAGGGCCCTGTTTTGGTGGATGTCATTTCGAGACCATGAGAGTAATTTTAAGTGTTTAGGTTAGGGGGTGTTCCACAAATTGGTTTATTGACAATAAATTGGTAGAACTGACTTATTGAGTAAAATTGAGTTGATATATTGTGAGAGGATACCTGTCTCCGAAAGCGCAATAAACCCATTTTGAGAATAAGTCTGTTTTGTGGAACATGCTCTTATTTGACTTGTTGAATATGCCAGAAAAGGCACAAAAGCCTATCGTGCCTAGGGAGCACTACAGGGCTCAATTTTAGTGTATGAGTCATGTTGCACACCTCATTCGGAAGTTTCTCAAACATAGCAACTAATAATGTGGAGTCCCACAATTTGTTTTGATTCATTTTGTAAACGTTCCAACATGATCATTCATGCTAAAGATCACTTTCATACAATATCATCAAGTGTTTAATTCAAATTAATTGACGAATTTTGAGAATTATAATGATCTAATTTTCTTGACCGATCAACATGAACTTTTGCATTACTAATGTACATGTCAAAACCTACAACATGAACTATTCGGACAATCAAAATTTGATCATGAAACTCATGATCGTTCTAGTATTTTATATCCCACCTTGTAAAATTTCACATCTAATGAACATATAGCCAATATGAAGAACTACAAGAATTAACCAAAGTGTCAAATTACGTAAGATCAATGAATTTGGGTGCTTACATCGGATCAACCAAGAGAGCACTATGAGTTTTATTATTGCAAAACTGGTTACGAAGTCAAAACTAACATTAAATTCAACACTTTTGAAATTCTTGAAATCCTGTCACCTACAAAGATAACACAAATACCTGCAACCCAAATTATATTCTATTTATTGTGGGGAAATCTCCAGTAAACCTGCCATGGCTATTAGCCTCTTCAAAGAGAGTGAGCAATTCCCATTTTCATTCTTATCAGCAGCCAAAAAAAACCCACTTCCATTTGAGATCTCTCACACACATACCAGATTCCGACGTTAAAAATTTAATCAGATTTTCAGAATGATAACCCCAAAAGCGAATTTTTTTTTCCCCGACAAATTCAACAAGACAGGACGAGAAAAACTTGTTAAAATTGGCAATTTATTAACATGAAAAACAAAGTTATCTGCATATAAGGAAAGGTTTACATAGAGGACCAGGAATTTATACTGGTTTGAAGTACTCTTCAGTGCTACTATAGCTAGTGTTCTTTACTTTCCCCGGATAAAATGCCAACCATCTCTACTCCAAATCTCCCATACCCATTTTCCACAGTGATACAGCCTACTGAGAATGAAGTAGGGATTTCAGTAATCTGTCATTGACTGAAATGTAGAGATGGTAGGCAATTTAACATACACATAACAACAAAAGAACATATAATGTTTCATAAAGAAGACTGGTTCATGAGGAACTTAACAATGGTGCAGAGAAATGAGGCTTTAGATAGGGAAGCTGAAAGTATCTGAAGCTCCTTGGTTCAGACTCTGGAAATGGTGGTCCTGAGCTTTAAGCTTCTTTGAAAGTGGCTCTGGCGAGGAAGAGACAGATGCCGCCACAGCCCATGAGTCATTCGAGCTATCAGAGCTGAAGCAAACATCCGTGACTCCATTTGGGCTACCGGGCATCGATCGGAACTTTCGTTTGTTGGATTGGTGGCTGAGAAATCCTGATGTTGATTCCAGGATTAGCTTATAACAATCCTCCACTTTGTCCTGTTGAAAATAAAGGAAAATGTTACGACCGAAAAAGGAAGAGAAAAAAGACCAATCAGAACACAAAAGATTTACATGCTTCGGCTAGGGTATTAACAGAGGAAATTTGCTACGAATAAAGTGAGTCAGCAAATATTGTAAGTTTCTTGCAAAAGCTCTGAAAACCCCCATTTATATTGGAAAATCCTACATTACAAATGTAGTCGGAACTCTGGGACCTAACGGATGGGTCTTGGAGGTTGCAATCAAGTTTTAGATCACATCATCCTCCGGTGATGCTCTCTGTTTTTACTCCCAATTCCTGCTATCCGTAGTTTGGGATGTTACAACCCAACAATAACAGAAAAAAAAATACAATGAGTCAGAAAATATAGTAAATCTCTCGAAGAGCTCCGAACCCGAATTTATATTGGAAAATCCTAGATTACAAATGTGGTCAGACCTATCTGATGGGTCTTGGAGGTGGCAATCAAGTTTTAGATCACATAATCCTCCCTCTCAATTCCTGCTATCAGACTATCAGTAGTTTGGGATGTTTTCCGTCCAATCACACACTCGCGTTATGTGACTATCAGTAGGTCGAATTCCAGAAAACCCGCAACAATAGACATGGACACCAAAGCAAGATTCGAACAACAAAATGAACTGACAGATCAGTAATGTAATAAATCAAGGTAAATGATATAGCACTCCACATTCAAAATTTCACAGTCCTATTGCAAGGGGTAATGAATTGAAATCATTGATATGCTAAATTGGATTGCTAAAATCTTCCTCAATCAATACGAGAACTAGAATCTAATAATATTTCATGTCACCAACCTTGTCAATTCCAAGAGCAACCAATAGTTGGTTTTGGCAGTCAACTGCAACAGATGGGTCTACACCATTGATGACGTGCAGCATTGTGGCAGTAGCCAATACAGAAGGCAGATAACACATAAGCTTAGAATCTGCAATGGAATTTACACAATAAGGGACGTTGACATTGGAATAACCCTTATAGTAAGCAAGACAAAAACACAGATGAGTTTAAGATTGTTGGGTAAAAATTTAATGCTAATTACCAGAAATGATAGAGAGGAAAAGGGATTCGCATCTCCGGAAAATCTCAAAACAAACGGAGTAATCCTTAAACCCTAGCCTCCTAATCATGTGATCGAGAAATGAGACAGGGGTCACAGGGTTCATCCTCCATTGAAGATTGGACAACACCAGCATCTCCATTCTCTTAATAGTTTTCGCCTCAAACACATACCTACTTTCTTCCACCTTCACAAATCAACAAAAACCCCTCAATCAATTCCAAAAACAAAACATGGGTATCAACAAAAAACAAGATCTAACAAGATTAATGGTTTCAGACATACTTGGAGGTCTAACAGAAGGGGGACATCGGTTTCCTCCACTTTTGCAGCTAGAGAGAGACAGGCCACAGCAGCCAATTGGGTCATCCATGGTTTCTCTCTCTGGAAACTGAAGCTCAAGAGAAACCTGTCTAGATAGTTCACAGCAAGCAGTGAAGTGAGCGCAGAAAAGGAGAAATGGGCAGCGACACCCAAAATCCACTCCACGGCGTCGTTTCGAGCACTAATCAGAGATGGGTTTTCCTCAATGTGATTGAAAAGGGGGTTTTCCTTTTCTTTTGATAACAAAGAGGCTAGCTCTTCTTCTTCCCATAATAAGTCCTGGTCAAGTAGTTTCTGTGGTGGGTTAGGGGTGATTTCGTCAATGGGGTAACTCTCTTGTTCCTCTTCGAAATAGGAGTAGTTGTCTTCTTGGCAGTACAAAGAGTCCAAAAGAAATGGAGGGTTTTGTGGGATTTGGGCCATCTTCTTCTGAGAAGAAGAGTTTCAGGCCTGGATTCATTCTAGAGCAGATAAGAAGGTGAAGAAGAAAGAGAAGCCTGAAGAAGGCATATTTCTCTCTCCTCTTGTTTCTGTGTGTGTGTGTGTGTGTGTGTGTGTGTGGGAATGGGAGGAAGGAGGGTGGGAGGGGACGGAGCAGTACTGAGTGACTGCGTTTTTATTTGTGATTTTTGGTCTCCGTGTTTTTTGTTTTGGTTTTTCTGTTTTTTCAATTGTCGGGTTGAGGAAGACTTATAGAGGTTCGTTTCTCAGTCCAATCAAAGACATGTTCTCTACACTAAAACTATGGTATTCGTAAGAAATTACTTTTCACTGTCTCAAAAATCAAACCATTGTTAATTATGTAAGCAAATAAGGTTGAATTTCCACCATCGTATAAATGATATTTTTAGTGTTTTTGTCAAAAAAATTTTGGACGTAAACACAAGTCATTCTCTTTGTATATCAAAAAAATCATTCTCTTTGTATATCAAAAAAAATGCTACTAGTATGGCATAAACTACCCTCAGTTTTACTACAGTAGTAGGAAGACAGTATTTTTAATAGAAACGCACCCGACTAAGCGTTGAGAGTCTTTCATTGTTGTGACTAGAGTTGTCTGCGGATCGGTTTTGGATGGATCGCGTCAGTTCCCAAACCAATCCGTTCGTTGCTACTCTCCATTTGTGATCGCAGGTGCTCCAGGAATTTTTAACAAGGTGTTCAGAAATTACTTTTAACTCTACTAGCTTAACCAATCAGTCGTATCTTCACAAAATTTCATATACAAGTGTGTATAATGCGACCTCAAAAATACAAAAACACGTAAAACGTTGTAGTTGTTTTCAATTTTTTTTATATTTTTACCAAAGCAAAATCAAACATGAGCATAAATATGCTTATTTTTTTTAGAAAATTATGTAGCGAATACGTTTGCACGGATTTTTATAAACATATGTTTTTATTTTTTGATTGTCTGCTCTAAGAAAAACTACACTATAATGATACCAATACATTTTTTTTTCTCTCTATTTTTTTGTCATTAAGATGTCTATCTTTTTTGAGATAATATATTAAGTATTCAATTGTAAATCATTTGAATTATAGTGTGTGTTGTTTTTAGTATAGGATTAAGTGTTCAAAAAAAATATTAGATAAAATTACTAGAAGCAATATAACAACAAAATAAAAAAAAATGTGTTCAATTGACCACATTTTCTTATATGTTGTGTCACCTATGATTGAGCTATAACGAAATATAATTTAGGTTATTCAAAGTAAACTGATTTGTTGGTCGGTATTCATTTAATTTTGCACTAGGTGTTCATTCATATTTCGGCTGGATGTTCAAAATATGAACTAACCTAAAATTTGTACAAATTTTTACATGTATTATTAGTACAATTTTTTTTTTAGGGTGGTCATGTGACCATCCATCTCATAGGGTGGAGCCGCCAATGTGTGATCGTCCGTGGGTGAGGTACAGTTAGGTCAATTCGGTTGAGAATTAGGTGAATCGGAGAAGGATTATTGTGTTGATTGGCATATCAGGTGGATCGAACCCTAATCGAACCCGTCAAAACTAAAATATTAGGATCTGCATCCATCAGTAATATACCTCAAATGGATTCACGAATGATTCACTTTGGTCGGATTAAGTGGATCGGGTGACCCGTTGAGCACCCAAAGGCCCAAGCTTGGAGTGATATAGCAGGAATTCATGCAGCACAGCAACTCGACACGTGACACCTGTACCCTTCGATATGTGGATGGACCCACGTATTAGTGGGCCAACCCAAAACACAATTAGCTGGATCAACCGTCCAAGTACTATGATGTTTGCTTTGCTATTTGTATCGAATCAAAGCAATTGCATCATTCAGTTCAAAAAATAAAAAAGAGAAATTACATCATTGCGGTTGCGACTACCCGGGGAAAATTATTGAGTGTAAAAGGAGTGATGGGTTAAATGAGTTTTCCTTTAAAAAAAAAAAGTTTTTTTTCCCTGTTCTTATTCAAAAAAATTTCTAGTTTGTTAGTTTTGCTTCAAATGTTTGTGGATTATTGATTTGTCACAACGAGAGAAATTAGACAAATAAAATATATGCAGAACTCGAATATTTTTTTTAAAAAAAATTATAAGTAAAAAAAGACAGCTTTTGGGTTTTTTTTTCTTGGTTTTTTTTTAAAAACATTTGAGTTTCGGTCATAATTTTTTTCTCTAACAAATTTTCATCGTTGAGACGAATCAATAATTCAAAAAAATTTGATACAAAACTAATGTAAACGCAAATTTTTATTTAAATAAAGACAAAAAAAATTCAAAAATGGGTTTTTAAGGGAAACTGTACACAATGGGGACTGAGTGGAGATGGGTGTGAGAATTGAGATCAAAAAAGAAAAAGGATTGGGGAGTGAAGGCCCTTTCGTGCATATTTTTGGCTCATTAGTGTAATTTGAATAACTAATTTTGTTTCGTCAAGTTCGTATTTACTTTTATTGAAAATTACTGGCTGTATTATCTCTTGAAATGTCTCTGATCCGCATGATTTTTTGGGAAAAAAACGCGTTTTGCTCATGTGGTTAGCGATGCATGATCAAAAATTGCTCCCTTCGTCTGTCTTTGTTGGTCTATTTATGAAATTCGTGTCACTTTTTATTGTTTATATCTTACGATATGAATCTAAAAAATTATGCAATATGATTCTTGTTTGATAAATCTATACAGATTTCAAAAACCAATCAACAAAGGCAGACAGAAGGAGTACTTATTGGTCGTATTATCAAATCAACGAGTTGTACAAAAGTTCAAATCAAACTAATAAGCACGGGATAGGCCAAGGTAGGCCATGATGGGAAGCACTCCTAGAGCAGGAACCGGGATCGGGACCGAGGACCCTGTAGTAAGAGTACTCTAGAGCATATGTTGCAAGAGCATTGAAAAATCTCTCCTTACAAAGTGATCAATCTCACACGCCATCTACTAACAGGGCCTCCATGTTTCTAAAGGACTAAGTAGGAGAGTGTAGCGTTATTTCATACTAGTGGCAATGTGGTTTTAATAAAATTGAGGGTACCATTGAGATTGGATTGACAATGGGTACTGACACTTTTGGTATAAATAATGTATAAACGACTTGTAGGGTCTACTTTGGGTCTCACTCACACATACACGATTTGAACAGTTCATTAATTTGTAAAATTATTTTTCAAATATAGTCTTGAAGAAGATAAGCTCCATTGGATATGTGAAAGTGATTGATTCAATGTCCACATTTTCATTTAAAATTTCAGGATCCTAAATCCTGAAGAAAAAAAAATTAGATTGTATTAACCATTTACACATGCCCAATTGAGTTGATTTTTATAGGGTCACTTGAAAAAATATTTTAAAATTAATGAACAATCTGTACATCATCTATACCAAAAATGTCGGTACCCCTATCATTTTGGGTGAAATTGCACCCTTATCATCATTGGGCGCACAATAAGTCTACTAACACACCCATTGGGTCACACCCTGACCACACCAGCACACCGCGTTGCGTGAGACTTCCCTCGGAATCTCACACAAATGATCAAAGCTGTTTAGTTTGTTTAGAATATTTTTTTTAAGGGTCTTTGTAAAAAATCAGTTCAGTCAAATATTGGTAAAGACTCGATTGACTCGTTACTGAGTTGTTTTTTTTCTTTTCAAGAACCCTTCAAAAATTATTCTTAAAAAATTGAGCTGTTCCGATCATTTTTGTGAGACCCGATGAATGTGTTAGTAGACTTATTGGGGCAGAACCTTTTCAACCTCTCCATGTTTTACAAAATTGTGAAATACCCTGTTAGAATAAAACAAATTGATCAACATAAGAAATCTTGTTATTTATTTATTTTTTTAACAACAAAATCTTGTTATTGATACTTACAAGTTCTTAAATTATTATACAACAAAGCAATAAATTTTATCTTAACCATCTACATACTTTAAATTCTTTCCAATAAAAAGCATGAAAATCGTTGGTCCGGTAAAGTTTTTTCTACATTCCAGCTAAAATTAGGTCGATAAAATCAGCCAATTTAAAAAATAATTTATTTCCCTCTGAATTCGTCCTACGACTTTCATTTTTATCCTCTTTTTCAGAAGGAATATGATTTTTTTTGCTTTTTACGTTCATTTCAACGCGGTAGGATTAGAATTTTTCTTTCTCTTTACCAAAAGCCCACAAGAGACTTGTCCAAAAGCAGAGAAAAAGGAACAGCATGCTGTCTAACACTACTCACAATATGTATTGCTTTTGGAGTAGACTCTACTGCCTATAAAATTCCAAAGAAGATTTTTATATATAGAGATATCATGACTCAAGAGAGGTAAATATCATTCTTTTTTATTTTGGCAGTCAGGAGTGTCCGGGCCAGTTTATTCGCACATCGATTAATACCCTTTTGGTTCGGTAAAAACCAAACCATCAACGCTAGCTCCAAGAAGTTGCTAGATTCCCTTTCGGTACGATCAGAATGTCTGGATTTAAGCTCATTCCTATTACCACGTGAGTTACGACGGGAGTTAAATATCATTCCTTTTACTCCTCTACTTTTTATGTGATTTCTTTTTTCCTCCGCAGAACTTTCACTGATTTGTATTACACAATTCAACATTAACTTCTGAAACATTACTACTACTATTTCCCAATCGGTTGTTTCTTTATTAAAAATCTCTACTGATAAATGGAGTCCAAAGGACAATTTCTCAGCCTTTCCCATTCTTTGTACCAAGAAGTTTTATATGTCTGTTAAGAGGCATGTCTATGGACATATATGGAGAGAGAGGGAGAGAGTTTTCTTCATAGACATTAGAAAGTCTACTAATACAATACCAGCCCAACTAAGGATACACCATTTGGTATACTCCAAATGTACACTTCTTTGCGGGGAACTCATTTCGGGGTTTCACATCAATATTGTTCTATGAGTTCCTATGAAAAAATGAACCCATTCGGATATCACTAAAAGTTTTGATCGACTCATTCGGCTTTTTACCGACAGATTCAGGGACGGAAAAATCAATTAGGCCCTTAAAAACGTGTTTCAAACAAATTGAACACCTGTGTTCATTTATGTGGGATCCAAAAATAGGTCGCACACAAGGTAGGGTACATTTGGTAAACACCAAATGATGTACCCATAGTTTTCTTTATACAATAATGTATATCATAATTTGTACAATATGATAATGGGACAATGCAGCCGGATGTACAATTATGTTGCAATCACTAACCATGAATTGACAAATCTTGTGTTTTTTTTTTCTTTTTTCAATACTTGTTATTTAGAAATCCACCATCCACTAATTGATCGAGCACTTAACGATATTCAATTGAACTGATACTTGACATGGAATGTGTAATAACTGTTTTACATAGAATGAACGTCTCCAATTATCTGTGAGATTGAGGTGAGCCCACACGTCACTTTCAAACATTTTTCGATAAAAAAAAAAAAAAAAAGTTCCCGGATTTAGTAGAAAAATATAGGATTTATACCACAATTTTTTTGTAATTTAACTTCTCATTCACTGTCGGCCAATGCCCAGTTGTTGGATGGCAGCTATACGATTGGTTGCTTTCTTTCTCTTCTTTCCTTACCTTTCCTGTTCTCTTTGGAGAGAGAGAGAGAGAGAGAGAGAGAGAGCTCAACATCCAAGGGTACTGAGGCTAGAGAAAGAAAGTAGAATAAAAAGAAAAGACTAGTGCAAAGAAAGCAGGTGAGATGGAGATCAATGCAAATGGTGGAGGTTGATGAACTAGTTCAGAGGTTGGTGGTATATTTCTACAAATTTGGTGTTAGCAAATGGTTGCTACAGACCCGGGTATTGGTGTGTCCATTCGAACCATTGATCTCGACAATCAACAACTCGGATGTTATCTTGGCAATGAATGATTCAGATGCCGATTGTGACACCAGGATCCCGTTTCCGGTTACTACTGTTGTCTAGTAAGTTTTAAAAAGAGAAAACTTTACTTAGACCCATGTGGTTTGGCCTAGCTATGTGCGGATATACCTCATGATGTTCAATTTGTTGCTCATAACTATCATGTGCTTTAATTTTGGGTCAAGGAAAGTGATGCATAGTTGTTACTTTCAAGGTCTCGAGATTAGTGGAGGTACATACAAACTGGCCCAGACACTCGTTTAAAAGATAAAATAAAATAAAATAAAAACTGCATTTTGCTTTGTGGACTCATGTGCTCAGCCATGTTTTTTTTAGATAATTGCTCAGCCATGTTTTCCATCCATATTAACAGATTTTTGACTTAAGGACAGGAAGCCCTGCTCCAAAATATTTTTGGATTTGTTAATTTTGCATCGATTTTTTTGTTTGTTGGTTCATTTTGACAAGAGCAATCTAAAAAGTCAAAAACTATTATCAATTTTTAAAAAAAAGTCCACTAAAAACAAAAACAATCCAAATTTTTGTGGAGTATTGAATTATTTGTCTTTATTCACAAAATTTTGGTTCTTAATTTTGTACTCTTTATATTCCTCTCCTCGAAACAAAACAATAATCCACAACAAATCGACCCAAAACTAACAAATGCAAAATTTTCTTGAATAAAGACAATAATAATCCATTTGAATTGGTTTTTTTTTTACCAAAACACTTACTATGGGTTTCATTCCGATCCAAAAATTGAATCTAGACCGTTGATATGCTGGAGGTTGACATATACTACATCCACATCAAAATTCAAGTTAATCGGACAATGGAACACCTTACTATGAACGCAAGTTTTAAAATTTGGGTTAGTAACATCAGATTGACATGATTTTTTTACTCTTTTGAATAATACACTATGAACAACTTAAATTAAAATTTTAATATCTGGTCATATTCAAGGAAGAATATGAAGACATTTATGTCAAATTTCCTAAAACCGTCACATTAGATGGAATTAGGTGCCGATGCAATCTTCCACAAATTACAAGATAGCTATGTGAAACGAATTAAACGTCAGGGAGTTATCCGCGGACAGGGGGAAAAAAAAAACACAACGGATCCGGGTGAGTGTTATTCCTTCGGGGACAATATGAGTGTTGGCCAATCACAACTATCAGTGGTCGGCCATGCATAACTAAAATAAAATATTGTCTAAACAAATCTTAACCATTTGCTATTGAACAAATTTGAGACATTCGTGTGATCGACCCAACACTCATATTGTCCGGATACCACCATCCCCTTTCCGGGGGACTGTTTCTGTTTTTCTTTTTTCACAACAGTCGATCATTTTTGGTTTTTTATTTTTATTTTTTTATTTATGTTTTTGGTCTCTGAAAACACAAAAGCTGTTTCATAAATTCTGGTCAAAGTCAGATATTCACCCCCAAATGAAATCCACAGGGATCTCTCACTTTTTAAATAAAAAGCTCCCATCTTCCATTTCCTACTTTTATTAGTATTTCCCTTTATTGGAACTCACCAATCATCACATCATCTTTATGCATTTGCCAATCCGTAAACCGTACCGTTCAGCCAATAGGACCACTCTATCTCAAAAGACCCTATACACTCCACAGTCAATAATTCACAGTTTTATTTTAATTTTACTCAAAATCTTTTTTTATTTTTATTTTATTTTTTTGATCATCTTATCTTGAATATTGATAGACACAGAAAAATTTATATCTATGAGAGATTTGACAAGTTATACACACAAAAATGCTCGCCCATACGAGATTGATGACTTTGTTCTGATCCTAACTGGACGAATTAGATACTCCATAATATTGAACTACAAATTACGTACAACTGATAGGCTTTCTTATATTGTTGATTGGAAAACCCAACACATGAGAAACAAATATTTTTGATAATTTCACGGGCACTGAACTTGCATGCATCAATGGTGCACCGACGGCACTCAGGAACTAATTTTCGAGTGGCTTCGTGAAAAATGAACTCAATCAAATAACTGCAAGTACTTAAACCAATCAGAGCTAGCTCATAGGGTAAGGTGAGGAAGCGGCGGCTTGCAGCTTCCAGCCCCCTATTTAAAGCCCAATCAAGGGCCTCGAATTTTAGTAGAGCCCATATATGTTAGAATCAGAATTAATAAATACAACATTGTAGGCTCCCGAAGCATAACACCCAACTTCAGTGAACTAAATACATCATTTGAACCAAATGAACATTTATGGAGGCTAAATAAAAGAGTCTTTTCTTTTCTATTTGCTTAGTTTGAAATTTTGAAATAATAAAATCTCATAGCAATTACATATTATATATTCGTTTTGCTATTTTTTTGCTATTTTGATTTTCCTAATGAAAAATGCATAAGGGTCTATCTTGGGAGATCACTTCTGTCCAAAAGTCTTGAGCCAACTCTACATTCAATGCATCAACTTTTTATTCAGGATCCTAGATTTTAAATGAAAATTTTGAACATTTGATCAAACACAATTTCCAGAGTCACTCGAAAAAATATTTTAAATTTAATAAACGGTGCAAATTAATATGGGCCAGGAACTAAGGGCTCCTCGCCATCTGTGAACCATTGGTTGCTTGCACCCGTAGGAGGGTTCCAAATTAACTTATGGGTGTTGTTGGGAAATCTTTGCTATTTATCCGGTTATTCTTTTTCACTCATACCTCATTTAATTCCTGATTATTTAGGCCAAGTTGCCCATTTGTTAAAATGGTAAACAAAAATGCTATGGCTACGCACACTCACGTATACCAAATGCAAGGACAATGTATCTTAACCGCCCAAAAGCATTTTTAACGTACCAGATTTTAAACAAACTATTTGCATGAAGAGTTTAAACTATTCGTGCGAATAGTTTGTTTAAAATCCGGACCATTAATTTCTGAGATGAACGTTCAAAATGTGTTGCGTACCTTTGGCGTACACGAGTGTGCGTACCCATTGCAGGTTTGAATGGGAAATCTCATAAAAGTTGAGTTTTAGCAAAGTTGCTGAAATCACTTTTGTTTTCCATTATCTAAAAACTAAGTTGCGGAAAGCCAATTTCCTCTCACTCCTTCTGTTACAAGCAAGTTGCTAAAATCACATTGGTGCTTTTAGCAAATGGGAAATTCACTAGCCGGACCAACACAACACCATCATCATAAGTATTCATACACATGGGGAGAAATCATTAAGTGCTCTTAGGGCAATAACTAAGAGAAATGCACAATAAGTGTATATAGTACCAAACAAACAAATGTAAAATGAAAAGATTGTTGTAGAAATTTACACCTTCAAAAACTTCTCAATGAGAAGAATTTTATTTGTTTTTTCCATTTTCAAACCTCACACAACGTTATTACTCTAATTTCCTATTTGTTCTATTGGAAAATTGAATAACTTGCGGGGCTTGACACAGTTGACGGAGGCCTTGTCGATTTTCTTGCCAGCATGCTATAGACACAGATAAAAGCATACAAATTCAAATGCAAATGTATCTGAAATCATTCAATGCACGTAAGTCTCACCTGATAAATTTATGGCCCATATACACCGAACAATGCAAAACATATTTACTGTATATCTGAATTTGTGCTATTCTATACTCTCTCTGTCCCTTTTTAAGTAATCCATATGAAAATACGTGTAATTCAAACCCCTAAAAAATATATTTCTCTATATAACTTTTTAGTTTGGTGCAAAAAAATTCAAAAACAATATACAAAAGTATATTTTTAAACGTCCACAAAAATACATTTTTTTCAAGTGATCACTTAAGAAATGAGGAGAGAGGATATGATTGCAATTTTGTTCTCTTCCAGCTGGTTTAGGACTATTTCTGTCCCCAGCGGATTTGGGCCCACCTATCAAATAGTGTGAACTCAAATGATTTTGTATGTCCCTTAATTACTACAGCATAGCGAACTCTGCTTTTCCATTACTGATGTTTAACAACTTGAAAAGATTTTATAAATGAGTTTGTACGATTATATGACAAGGGGGTTGACCTTTATTTACCAGAAGGTTAATTTTTCAATTTCCCCAACAATTCTTCCCTTCTTGCTTTCAGCCTTTCAACTTTAATGAAAATTATCAGCATAAAAGGTAGATAAGTGACCTTCCTAATGAACACTGCACTACAAGAAATAACCGCGAAATTGGTAACATCAAAGCTCAATTCGTCGAGAAATTTTGTTCCATCATGAGATATTGATATCTGCTAAACCCACAATGTTTACTAGCACCGAAACCCTCAAAATGCGTTGCAATTCCTCCACAACTGTAAGCATTTGCGTCGAGAACATTTACGAGTGTCAAACTTGGTGAATTTGGTCGGATTTTGAGATATGTAAGTAATTTACAGATGGTATTGAAGATCCGCGCAGAAGAGCCCAAGCCCAAACCCGTTTTGGGATACATTAATTAGTAACCCTAGATCTCAAGGTTTACGCCCCTGGTATGTTATATGTACAAGACTTCTTTCAATGCCTATTTGATGAAATCGAGAGACCCGACATTCTCCGCTCTGATTATACAACGCCCTCGTCACGGCCGTGTCACCTGTGTACACGTCCACCCGACTCAGCGGAGACCCACCGGTCAACACGATGATGGATTTGGGCACTGTGTAATGTTTTGCCCCAAACATGCCCCAGACCTCAATATGCCAACGTGAGATTAACTTTTTTGTTTTTTGGACGACCAAGATCATCCCATCAATGTGACTGACATAACAATACCAAAAAGGAAAAAAAATCAACACCAAACAAAACGAAAGGAAATTCTTTTTTGGTGTTTTCTCTCACCCAACAATGATTATGGAGATTTTTCATTGTCGGCCAATGCTCCACCGCTTTGACTAATCAAAAGGAGAGAGACTACTTGAACATATGAAAAGACAGAAGAGTGCACAGTGCACTAAAGTCTCGCGGGTTTACTTTCGGATTCCACACAAACAATCTGAACCGATCATTAAATTTAAAATAATTCTTCAAGTACTCTTGCAAAAAATCAGCTCAATTTGATGATTGTAAGTTCTTGATCCAATCCCTGAATTATAAATGAAAATTTAGAAGATTGGATAAACAAACTAACAATCATCAGATTGAGCCGATTTTTCCCTAAGTGACTCAGAAAATTGTTTAAAATTAATAAACGGTTCAGATTATTCGTTTGAGACCCAAAAATGGATCCCACGAGGCGTCTATGCACTATCTATGCAACTCCTCATCTGTGCGAGTAGAGTTTGCAAACCAGAAGCCCATGAATTACTACTCCACTCCCCAGCTGGAGGATGATGAACAAACAGTACATGGAAAGCTTGTCTCTTTTGAATCACGCAAATGAAGCCTCTCAACGCCCTCAACCACTACTGGTGATCCATGTTCTGGGGTCTCTATTAAAATTCGGTTGTCCCCAACAAACTTTTTCTTTTTAATAACTTAGGTGTCTAGGTCAGCTTACGCAAACGTCGACTAATCATGGGGGACCAATTCCACCGCCCACTTGCTGAGAGCCCAATTAAAATGATGAATTTCCTCCACCATCGAATGAGAGATTGTCTCGAAAAATAGTACTCATCGCTCATCGGAGCACCACATTGTTTTGGGCATTTGATTTGGATTTTGGAACACCTATGTGGTTCAATGTGAACACGGCCATGAATTATGATGCATGTTGACAGGCACTCATGCACTCTCGATGGTACATAGACATGAATATGGCACCTTTAATAATCCCCATGTGAGATTATCTCTAGTTAACTATCAGCTGAAAAGAATAGAGAAAGAGAAAAGACACCACAAGCTAGTCAACATATTTAAGTTTCATGGCAACCATTTTCTTTGTGTAGACCAGAAAATAAACAGGAAGAGTAAGTCAACTAATATCTACTACATTGACAAAAGGCAACGCCAGGGAGTATGTGGGTCACTCGAGCAATGGTTATGGGCCTTATGGCCAGGTCCATGGTTCTCTAAGGATATTTGTCTCAGGACAATGTGATAAGGCTCAATCATGGTTGGAAGTAAGTATCGAGATTGGTACCTTAAAGTGCCATAAACTGCTTCAACGTTTAAAATGTTCTTTAATGAATCTGTCCGCGTACAATGGATACCTGTGTCGAATGTATGCTCGAAGACACTTCTGGTAGGAGAAGTCTATCCATCCACCGTCGATTCTTATGACAAACAAACACCTTGAGCATCTAAATTGAGGATGCCGATCAACCTTCAGAGAAGACATTTAGGGGGCCGTTAGTCCAACTAAGACAGAGCAATCCATAACCAAGAAATCCTCCTTGAAAATTTACTGTATGAATAATCACTAATAAACTGGTTTATATCAAGCAGTTTCTCTTCATATATATATAAAAATAAAAATAAAAAACTGTTTGACGTCAACTTCTTGATACTTTATGTAGCACTGATATGGACAAACAGGCGGGGGTCACAAAAACTGATACGGGATACATTACAGACACGCAAAGGACACAGACAATTTCTTTAAATAACTTATTTAGCTAGGCAATCCTACATCGTAATTCGTAACCACTAAATATTTAGTTTAGGACTCCAACCGAATGAATTATCCACCAATAATGTCTGTCAATACACCTACACATGTTTTTTATCACAATTTTAGCCCAACATTATAGAGTATAAATATTGAACCCTGGAAAAAGCTTTTCAAACTTATAAAAATCATAAATAAACTGTTTCTTTGTTTACTTGGGGATACCCTATGTAGCACGGATACAGATACGGACCTAGCGGATATAGGACGCAACAATTCTTAAAAGATGGGGATTCACGGATAGGGCGAATACATCAATTTTATCAAAAAAAAAAATTAGTTATTCAAAACTACATCATAACCACTAAATATGTAGATTATGATTCCTATCAAATACATTATCGACCAAAGGCATATGCCTACACACATACACGTGTTTTTATATTACACTTTTGGCAAATACTTTTAAAGATATAAATATTGTACCCAGGAAAAGCTTTTAAAATTCAAAAAGAAAAACACCATGTAGAGTCCCTATGTGTGTCCCGACATGTCCCATTGCAAAAAAAAAATTACAATACAATGGACATGTCACATGATGTGTCCCATTCCTGTCCCCAAGTATCACCAGTGTGTTGGGTGTCCCCAGAGTATCCGACATGGATACAGGGATCTCTAAGAGTGTCGGTGCTTCATAGGGGATACCATACGCATACCCTAGTTAGTATAGAGAGATGGAACAAAAGAGAAAACAAGGGAGAACTTCTAATTATCACAAGGCCAAGGGTGACATTGCTCTATTCATTCAGCTGCAAGCCAAATAATGTGGGACCTGCATCCAACCACATTGATTGACAAGAAGAAAATAGTATCGCTTAATGTGGATGATGATGAGCTACAGAGATGAATTGGAAAATCATATCTAACCAAAGACATGGTGCTAGACAAAGAAGAACGGTAACAAGGAAATGAGGATTAGGTAGCCCAAAGAATTCGGAAATGCTATACATTGCAATCAGGCATTTTTATCTTTTTACATAGTTTTTTACTTGCTCCTGCCATCAACACACATGAATGCGGCATGGCTCCAAATATTCACAAGGATTCATATCACAAAGTGAAGCACTTATAAGTTAATTTCAGCAGCTAGTTATTCAGTTTTTAGATAACCCAAAACAAGGCACGAGAAAACGAACAACCTAAATTTCAGTAGCTCAAACAATTGCATCAAAGCGTCCTCCAAAACAATATGCAGAAGGATAACTCACCATAATGGAACCAAGCCCACATCCAATTTTATCTTCTGAATGTGGATGATAAGAAAGAAGCTTTTCTACCACAGCTCTCTCATCTTCAGCCGTGAGGACTTGCCCGTCCCTATACCTGAAAACTAAATCAGTCAGACTAGGGAGCATTTTAACAGTCCCAGAGTATAGGAGACATAAAACCATCATCCTTAACATATTAGCTTTAACATCAATTGTAATAACTGGTGGCAAAGACACATCGAACGCATTAGAAGTAGATTAGCTGTACTGGATTAGGAGTTAGACAGATACAGAAGTGAAAGAACATTATCCAGAGCTGGAAATTTTGAAAAGAAATATATATATATATATATATATATATATGAAACTGCATCACTATTTAAGCAGGACCTAGAGACAACCAAAGTTTCATGACTAATATACCTTCCTCAGCTAATTGCTATTTAAATAGTTGTCAAACAACTTGTTTGTAAGTCGCGCTGTATCGACAAAAATTAAAAAGATATCCAAAATTTCTATCAGAAGATGATATTCAGATCGTTGGTGTCTGGAACATTCAGATATCATTCTCTTTATCCGTAACAGTTAGTTACACAAGCATGTGACATGCACTCTTACTCCGTGCCCAATGACGTGATTAAGAAGCAGTTGTGAAGATTGTACAGGTAGTAGCAAGTTAAAAATCTGAACAGAGAATGAATTCAAGTTCACTAATAGATGAAGTGGATCAGGCTGTCAGATAAATCAAAATAAACAAATTCAAGTTCACTGATAGATGAACTGGATCAGATTGCCAGATAAACTAATATCCACATATTCTTCCGATGATGAAGATGAAACAAAGAAATGGAGAGCATTGCTAATTTAAGGTCTTTGTAGTATGGAAGCCTTGTGAGCATAGGATGTCGGAGGTCGGGTGGGACATGGCCACTGGGTCTTTGGGGAAGATAGCAGGCACTTGGCAGGTTGGAGAACAAGGGTTGAGGAGAGACATGAACACTCTCAGGAAAGAGAGTGGCATTGTCCCAAGAGGGAGAAAATCAGAGGACAGTGGTTGGTGCGTTCTTTAATCCAGAACTACTCTCGTAACCCCATAAAGGATGTCTACTCTCTCATAACCCAAGAACTTTTCTCGAGTGCAGTGCGACTCAGTGTAGTTTCATAGGTGGAAAACTAACTGCAAAAGCTATTTTTCAACTTAGGCAATTGATATAACTTTCTGCGAAAACAGAAAGTGTCATTATACTTGGCATGAGAACACTTAGCCCACATGTGGATCAAAACTTAACAAACAATCGAGTAAGGAGCACGCGAGCGAGAGAGGGAGAGAGAGATTGTCAAGGGCAGTATCTAGCTTACGATTCCTTCTTATTCTAGCTACCAAGTCTACAACTGCTGCTTCCCACAAGAACAAATGCCTTAATAGCAAGAGCCAAGAGGTAATGATTTCGAGCCCAGCTTGTGACACCACCATGGTAATATAGATGTCCAGTGCAATATCCACAATCACTATCCTCCCTGGCTAATAGAAAGGGACCTTAACGAAATAAGGGTGAGTTCTCGAATGGATTTTTGGTTGATAAAATCTTATCACCATCCTTTACAAATAGTCAAATAGATAAAATGGAGTGATTTTATCCCCCTTTTTAAATGAGATTTCCCATTTTATCTCATAAAATCCATTGGAGAACTCACCCTAAAAGCTGGGGACAAGAAGTTTGGAGGTGCAACTGGCCGATTGCCAGTTACCTAGTGCATAACTTTATGAGAATACATTATGGTGTCATCTCTGTGGATCAATCGGAAAAGTATGCGAATAATCTTTGCCAAAGGGAGGAATCAAACTCTCCATAGGTTCCAATAGAGCATGGAAAGCTTAGTCTAGTAATTAGACTATCATCTGTATTTTTCTTGTACCAATGTCGCTCAACTGGCACATATAATGCTCCCCAGCTTTGATCAACTTACCGATGGTTCCTATACCTGTCTTTCCGTCACTAGTTCTCCTATGTAGTGGTCGACCTAGATATAGTTTATGCCCTCTACAGTGGCTCCTCTCATACTAGAAGCCAGCAAGATGAGCTAGCCTACAGATTACCAATATGGGCTTACCTACTCAACCTTTCCGCTTTTAGCTTTGAGCTTTTCATGGTCTCAATATCGCAGTCTCTCGAGATCGGGAGGCAGAATGGAGTGGCTCGGCTAGTCAATCCATAAATGTTAAACCATTTCACACCCTTTCGAGATTAAAGTGTATTTTTTAACATATCATTCACCTCCTGTTGGATTCTAATCTGAAGTCCAGGGTGATGATACAGGTCTCGCTCTTTCTCGTTCATATTTTGACTTTACTGATTCATATATTATAGGAGCATGGCCCGAGTGAGGGAGGACACCACCCCGTTTATCCGGTCTGTCTTTACTGGGAGTCTGGGATTTGAGAAGGAAAAGTGATGACGCATAAGTTGCACAAAATTGTTGCGGCCATGTGGAAGGTCAAAGAGTCAAAAGAGTCCCTCCCTCAAAGGTAGGTGTGAGCTCGAACTTCACAAAACGAAAGCATGCCGGTGTACTTTTGATTTGGAAAAGGACACTGCATTCGGTTCGAAAAGCATGGTTTCCAATGGAATGACATGTATGAAATACAAAGAAGATTTTTAATGTCATCGAGGTCAAGGCGCAAAGCTGGCTTGAGCCGCAGGAACTTCTGCTAAATTAATGAAGGAACCAGCGCCGAGCTTACTAGCATATCCGGCGGAAAACACTTTGATAATTATGAGAAGCTTTAAACCCCCCACACTCACTCTTAGACTTGTGAAATCAATTTGAAACCATAAATAGCAGAAAAACTCACTCTCAATCCGATCTACTCATGGTTACTCTACACAATAATGTCAAGCAAGAGAGCCTATTTAAAAGGCCATCTTCCATCTGCTAGGAAGGGCCGATTCTTCCAGAAGGCTTCGTTTAAGGCGTGCTATAGGTTGAAGGGGATTCGTAATGAGGAGGGATTAATAGTGAAGTTGGTATAACCACATTTGTTTTATTTGTGTATGTGTTTGTACCCATTTTCGGCAAAATCGCTAAAGGCCCTTAAAAGGTAACTCTGTGGCCGCCATAAAGGGACTTCAGTTCAGTAAGGCCCTTAAAAGAAGGACCTCAAGAGGGAACTACGTGAAAGCTATCAGGGGACTTCGGTGTGCAATCAATGACTACAACAAATTACAGTTCTGTTTGTACCCCAAAATGACCACCCACTAGAAGTCCCATGTGACACCGGCCCCATATATGATGTTGCCAAATTATCACGGTGTCAATTGGAGATAAGATCATGGGCTTCATGGAGATGGAGTTCATGGGACACTTGGCAATTCTTTGTGCAACGCCAATAAAAAAAAAAACTTTTTGCAACAAAAGAATTATTGGTGTAATGGGCTAATGGTTTGCATTCAAAATATGCAAATGGTACCCAGATGGGGAACGTGGATGACAGTTTCTACTCATGCAAGATTTCAACTTTCAACTGCCATGGGTTACTCTATAAAAGCCAGGAAGAAAGGAGAAAAGGGCCCCGACCAACACACAACCAAAAGTTTATCTTTTTTCGGCTCCGGCCACATTATTTTTTGCACATGTAATTTCTTTTACTCTGAATAATGGAAATCTCGAGCATTTCCATTTCTACAGTGTTCTCTACGTTGGAGCACCTTGCTCGTTCAATGGAAAATCCCGAGCATTTTCCCTTCCTACGGCGTTCTCTACATTCAAGCACCGCTCTCATATCTCTTTTTCTACATCGCCTGAGAAAATGTGAAGTCCTCTTCCGCTGAAGCAAAAAAGTATCGGCAGTGGATTTCATCTACCATGCTCAACTCAGCTATTCGGAAGTTAGTCCATACACAATTGGAGCAACCGTGGTCCTGGGCCTCCTGGCACGCCCATGCAACTTAATCCGACGGTCAAGCCGTAGGTTCGCTTTTTTGACGGAAACAGTATGTTCTGGTTGAGGCACAAGAGGTAATTAATATGAAAGGAATTAGACTTGCCGGATTGGATTGTGAACACCTCCACCCCTGTTTTGAATGGAAAAGAGCTTCTCCCATATCATGTGGCTCCTTGGATCTCCTCCAACATCATCTCTTCACGCTCCAAAGTCCCTACAATTATGTTACCGCACTATTGACCTCAGCAAGCATTGTTAACACAGATATATTCACTGTGATCTCCAAGGGTATCTGCCCAGCAGTGGGACTAGACATTCTCCATCATATCCCCTTGCCCTAAACAAAAAAATCCTGTACTAGTAGAAATATTCAATTATCCTTCGCAACTATTGGTACATGCCATGATACACTAAATAACCAGTTAAAGCCTTTCCTCCCCAATTAAATACGATGGCTCTACTCCTAAGTACAAACAATGACTAAGCTTGCAACACATAGGTTTCCCCCAATCACATACATGATACATACCAGCAAAATTGATTCATTAACAAGCATATCTTTGTAACTTTTATCTATAATTACGAGATAATAACCTTTATTTACGTAAACATTATCTTTTTTTCGGCTCCAGCCCCGACCAACACACAACCAAAAGTTCCGGCTTCAATTATCTTTTTTTTTTGGCTCCGGCCGCACTATGTTTTATTTTTATGCACATGTAATTTCTTTTACTCCCAGTGATGGAAATCTTGAGCATTTCGGTTTTGGCATTCTCTACGTTCAAGCACCTTGCTCGTGTAAGGGAAAATCCCAAGCATTTTCCCTTCCAACTGTGAAATATAATTTAGGAAAGTATAATTTTAGGAATTACTCCCTCCGTTCCTTTTTATTTGTCCCACACTCTCTCTCTTACCTTTTTTCAAATCAAAAAATTAAGTACTTCCATGTATCATTTTTCAAATTTTTTGGCACTGAATTAAAGTACACAATGAGTACTTTAATTTGGTGTAAAAAAATTTCAAAAATGATACACGAAAATGCTTTATTTTTTCATTTGAAAAGTGGCACGACTTTTCGTAGAGGACAAATAAAAAGGAACGGAGGGAGTATAATTTAGGGTTTCCAATTGTTAAATTTAGGAAAGTATAACTTTAGGAATTATAATTTAGGGTTTCCAATTGTTCGGTCTCAATTAATTTGTTATTTATCTTTTATGTTAGGGGTAACTTAGTCCTTTTATATTATTAGGGTTTTGTTAGGGTTTTTAGGCTTAGTCTATATAACCCCTTGATTAGTCTTGTAATCTCTAAGCTTTGCAATGCAATAAGAAAGTATGTTTGTTTGTTTGGTAGTTCCTTCAAATTTCTCTTTCTTTGAAAGCTCACATGGTATTAGAGCTAGGTTTTTAAAGGCTTTTGGATAAGACTCCCATATCGTTGATATTTGGTTCCCCTTTTGTTTGTCGTTTGATGATTGATAGTTGTCGTATGTGTTGAATTATGTGTTTAACTCTCCACGTGTGGGTCAGGGGTCGCACGTGAAAGAGAGTGTTAGAGCTAGCCCCACATTGGTTAATTATAACCTCCAAAGTTAGTATATGAGTCTGGGCAGCCTCTCTACTCATTGCCAATTGGTTTTGAGTTTGAAGCTCTTAACACCTACGGCGTTCTCTACATTCGAGCACCGCTCTCGTTTCTCTTTTTCTACATCGCCTGAGAAAATGTGAAGTCCTCTTTCGCAGAGGCAAAAAAGAACCGGCGGTGGATTTCATCTATTGTGCACAACTCGCTTGTTCGGAAGTCAATCCATCAACAATCGGACCAACCGTGGTCGTGGCACGCCTGCGCAACTTAATTCAATGGTCAAGCCATATCTTTGCTTTTTCGAGGGAAACAATATGTTCTGGTTGAGGCACAAGAGCTGATTTATATAAAAGGAGTTAGACTCGCCGGATTGGATTGTGAACACCTCCACCACTCCACCCATGTTTTGAATGGAAAGGAGCTTCTCCCACGGCATATTATGAATCCTCTCGGATCTCCTCCGAAATCATTTCTTCAAGCTCCAAAGTCCCTGCACTCATGTTATCGCGCTATTGACCTCAGCAAGCATTGTTAACACAGATATATTCACTGTGATCTCCAAGGGTATCTGCCCAGCAGTGGGACTAGACATTCTTCATCATTCCCCCTTGCCCTAAACAAAAAAATCCTGTACTAGTAGAAATATTCAATTATCCTTCGCAACCATTGGTACATGCCATGATACACTAAATAACCAGTTAAAGCCTTTCCTCCCCAATTAAATACGATGTAAAAACAATGACTAAGCTTGCAACGCATAGGTTTCCCCCAATCACATACATGATACATACCAGCAAAATTGATTCATTAAAAAGCATATCTTTGTAATTTTTATCTATAATTACGAGATAATAACCTTTATTTACGTAAACATTATCCAAACAGTCACAAGCAAGTGCAAAAAAGATGGTAAAACAAGATGGTGATGAACCTGTCGGAGTGTAGAATATCTTTGGTGAGTTGAATGATGGGTGCAATGTCTCTTAAAATATCCTTTTCTTTTTCTTTCCACTTTCGAAAGGTAAGATTGTTCAATCTAGGGTATTTCGGAGGATCTTTGACGCTCAGGGACGTCGTGGTCTGGCTAGACTGGCTCGAGCAAGATTTGTGCTCGTCCTGGTGTGTTGTCGACGGCTCGGGGACGGCGGAGTGCGGTCGAGGCGTCAATATTCCAACGGCGACGCGGTGGTGCTGGTGGTGGGGACAGAGGCGGAGGAGTGGAAAGCCTCGGAGGAAAAGCGGAGCTGCCATTTTTGTTTTTGTGTTTGTGTTTGGGTATGTGCCATGTGGCGTGCCCTCCCAGTGGATTTTCCTGAGCTTGGTGGTTAATTAATTTTTATCCCACAAGCTATTTTAATTATGTTTATTTCTTGTCCCTCGACTTTTTACTGATTCCTGATCCAAAAAATGGAATAGAAAAAATTACAAGGCAATATGAATACTCTCTCTGTCCCAATTTGTTGAGCCTATTTTTTTTTTTGGATGTCTTAATAAAAATTATATATTTTTTAATTTATAATATTTTTGCATTTAATATGAATCTTATTTAATAGATATTAATTAATTTTGTTAAACAAAGATTTTGAAATCATAAAAAACATTATAGATGATGAGATATAGACAATTTTTTGAGACATTCAAAAAAGAAAACAGGCCCAACAAATTGGGGCGGAGGGACTAATAAAATTTTCAAGAACACAAAAAAATAATATTCCCTCTGTTCCAAATTGCTTTATACTTATACTGTTTTTGGATGTTCCAAATTGTTAATCCCCTTTGAAAATTCAAAACAATATTTGCTCAAACTTCCAAAATAACTCATTCACCAACAATAATAATTTCATTTAAAAGTTGAAATATAAGGGCATTATTGGAAATTAATGAATCTCTTTAATGTGAATATATTTATTAAATGCAGTTATTGCATGTCTTCTTAAAATATTGGAATTTCCAAAAGTGACCAACAATTTAGAACGGATGGAGTAATAATAATAAGAAAGCGTAGAAAAACAAGTTCTGAAGATGTCAACAAGAACATAAATAAATACTCCACTGAAAAAGAAGATCTGATGTTTACAACCATCACTCCTCTCATGAAAGTGGTGTTGGAAAAATTCGACATTGTCATGGTCATCGCCATCCTTGTCTCCATTGTTGCTAAAGAAATTGGAAAATATGCAGTGAGATTCAATCGACTCTAGATTTGTGGTGGTCAATTCAAAAATACAAGAGAGTTGAGAGATCTATCTAGTAACATGGAGAGAGGATCTCAACCCATCTCAACCCATATCCACTTAAGGTAGAGATAGAGACAGTATCAGCTTAGAGCACAAGCCCATGAAGTCATTGTTTTGGACCCCCAAAAATGTTAATAAAAATTGGGAGCCCAAATATTTAAGGCCTTTATGTATAGGTCGAATTGTTTTTTATTTAAGCGTGCTACACATAAAAAGAGGCCCAATCCAAGCAAGAGGGGCCCAAAAAAGGGTAAAGATGCTTGTTTATAAAGACTTAATTAATATGTTTGTGGCTAAAAGTACGAGAAGATTAATGTTCAAATGATAGATTTTGAAGTATTCTATTGATTTATTTTTTGATGACTATGTCTTTAAATTTTTGTAATGGTCAACTTTTGTAGTGATTTTTTATGAATACTTTGTGTTGATCAAAGTTTAAATGCAAAATATATAAAAAAAAAAACAAAACTTTATTTGGCTAAAACCAATCATGATTTTAGTACCAAGTGAACTCGTTTGCTAAAATTTTGGTCAAACAAAAAACTCAGCCTAAAAAGTTTGTTTCAGACCTCCAAACCTTTGAGTTGGAGCTCGTAGAGGAGGCGAGTTGCGAAGGGTCTGATGGATGCTAGTAAGCGGGGAAAAGTGCCGCCTCTCTATAAACGACTATTTGTATATGGGGAAAACAAACTTGTAATTGAACATCTTTAAATCTTTTAACAATGTTATGGGTACACCACAGACGCATATCAAATACACACCAAGCTAACTATTTTACGTAAAAATTAGACTCTTCTATGTAAGAGTTAAATTCTTCCATGTAAGAGTCAGCTTTGTGTGCATTTAATATGCGTAAGTGGTGTACCCATCGCGTTTTCCTTAAATCTTTAGGTATCAGATTTAAACTTACAAAGTTCAACTTACAAGGGGTTTTAAAATTATAAACGAAATCTTTTTAACGTGACGGGCACACAAATTTATATTGGCTTTAAGTTCTAAAAAGTGAGCTCATTTGTGTTGGTAATTTCCTTAACAAAACAACCAATTTTCAGTATAATGTTATCGGGTTGTATGTTATTTTATTTATCTTTATGGAAATTCTATTTATAGTATTTATATGAAAATGAATACTTTTGAACATGTAAAGTATTTGAGTGTGATAGTATAGCTGCATCATGATCCGAGGAGTCAAGAACTGAGCTTCAACCCAGCCTTGTTTTTCAAAACCATTGTTTAGTGGTATGAAAACTTAAGGTTTTGTTTTAATTTTTTTAAAAAATATAACTGGATGTCCGGATTAGGTTAGGCGAATTTTGACTAATTCCGCGGCTGTAGAGGTAAATACTAGGCATAACTGTCAATGGCCCAAGAGATTGTTGGCAAGGGCAATCGAACCTGAGACCTTAGATATGAGCAAACCTCGGCCCGATTGGCTAACGGTTAAGAAGGGGTATAACTTATACCCCTAAGTTTTATCCCGGTCCCACCATTTTGTGTATGGTTTGGCAATTTTTTTGGGAGGGATATAAGCTATACCCCTTCCAGATTACAGACAATTGTGCTAGAGGCCACATTTAGTCATCTAATAGGTTTTTAGCCCAGCTTACTTGTTTTAAATGAGCCCAATCTATTAATGTGAAAATATTAGAGAGAGAAGTCCAAAATTAGACAAAAATACCCTTTTCTCTCTCTGAACCACACCACTGCCTCCTCCTTTCCTCCATCCGCAAAAAGCCGTCCACACCGATGCGAGAGAGAGAGCTCTGTTGATCTCTGTAGGCCGCAGGAGACACGCAGGCGATGAGGTAATGCTGGATGACGGTGATGGGGATTAAGAAGGTGCCGAAGATGGAGTTGTTGTCACAATTGCCAGCGCTGGCAAAATGCTATGATGTGCGGCGTATTCTTCTTCTTGTTCTTTACCAGTTTGATTAGTTCCTACTTCCCAAGCTTATTCTTATTCATGCTAGAGTATTTGGTATTTATGATAATACAAAATACAGTGACGTCATTATGGTCAAGTGGGAATCTGCTTTGCCAACATTGATTGAAAAAATCAAAGGCTCTTTGCTTTTTTCTCTTCTGCTGAAAACTGTTTTCTCCAGTGGTTGTGTTTTGGATTTGTTTGATTCTATCGATAATTCTAAGAGTATTTTCACCATCTGCATTTTATCAAACCCATCGTGATCCTAATCGGGTTTAAAAATTGCGGCGATTTCAATTACGGCAGCGTGTTCCAATGGCGACAGGACCTCCAATCAGCTCCTTCTCCATCGCTGATTTTGTGGAGTTGAATGGGTTTCAACTAAGGCTTGAATTTGATTGTCAAGTGGCGATCTTAGCTAGCGATGGATTTGTAATGGTGAATTGAAAGTTCAATTGGAAGCACGATTTGGTTAAGGAAAGTGTACAAACTGATTTGGTTGAAATTTCGTGCTTGATACTTGTATGTGATCTTCATTTGATATAATTTTAAAGTCAACTCTTTTCTTTAGCTACTGTAGATATATGAAATAGGGAATGCGTGGATGATTTTTTACTTTTTATTTTTTGGTACTTTGGAATTAGAATGAGTGGATGATTTTGCCCAACTACAAAGTTGTCACTTCAATTCAATATTTAAGTAAGTAATAATGCTAAAATACCCTTATAAATGCACTAGGAGGTATGTTGAGAGTTTGCAAGTTGCAGTGGTAAGAGGGTATTGTGCACTCTTTTGGGTTTAAGTATTAATTGACATCTTGACACATTACTATAGAGTTGACATATATGGTAGTCTATTGCAATCTAGTCTCTATTCGTTTCATGCCAATAAAATCAACAGATTACCAAATATGTGTAGCTCTATCTTTTATGTCATGCCAGCAAAGCAGACATATATGATAGTCTGTTACAATCTAGCCTATGTTTCATACCAATAATAGCAGAAGATATCCAAATATGTGTAGATCTATACTCTATAGCATACCAGCAAAGCAGACATATACGATAATCTATTGAAATCTATTATAATCTAGCATCTATTTCTTGCTAATAACAACAACAAATTACAAAATATGTGTAAATTTGTACTCTTTATTATGCCAGCAAAACAAACATATATGGTAATCTATTGATTTTCATATATTTGGTAATCTGTTGATTTTATTGGCATGAAACAGAGGTTAGATTGCAACAGACTACCATATATGTTTGTTTTATAGTATTGTGTCGAGATGCCTTAATACTTAAGTCCAAGAGAGTGCACAATATTCTCTTACTTTTGCAACTCATAAATTCTCAACTTACCTCCTAGCCTCTCAAAGGGTTTTTTTTTTCAAAAGAAAATAAAGAGAAACAAAGCACTCTAGTGCATTTATAATGGCATTTTAGCATTATTCCTTACTTAAATATTGAATTGAAGTGGGTAAATATGAAAAAAACTAATAAATGCATTTATGTTAATCAATTACTTATATATTTCCTTAAACGATCAACATATAAGAGTATTTATGCCATCAATTTTTTGTATATTAGAAAAAATCAATAGATAACGATATATGTGCTCATTGGGAAAACAAACCAAAAAAAGACATGTTTTGTATTAACAGATAACGTTATTTGCGCGACCAGCTATAAAAAAAATGAAAATTTTATTTTTTGTGTTAGCCAAACAAGGCCCTTCCCGGAGCGTCAACATATTAGGTTGTCTGCCCAACCAGATATGAGAAAAAATGAAAAACTCATTTTATGTGTTAGCCAAACAACGCCCCTCCCGTAAATTCAACAGATTACGTAATTTGCGCCTTCGGATATGAAAAAAAAATGAAAATTTCATTATTCGTGTTAGCCAAACAAGGCCCTTGCAGCGTATTTTTGTCACTTATTGGCCAAATGTTTTGTTGGCCTTATTGGAAAAGTTGATGTCCTTATTCCATTAATAACCCCTATACTATGTCCTCCTCGAAAAAACTCTCTCCAGATTAATATCTCTCTATGCCCTTGAAAGGGTACTAATTTATAATAGGAGGAGAGGTGTTATAATTTAGTGCACCTCAATACCTCCAATAAAATTACCCCACTACCCTCCCTTATCCCCCTTGTCCCTTGCCCCTTCCTTTGTTGAGTGTGTTTAAAACGAAAATCGAACTTCATTTAAATGGTTTACGAGTCATTGCGATTTCCTTCGGATAAAAAAATAAAGTATTTTTGCACATATATTTTTATTTTTATTTTGCATCAAATTAAACTATTAATCGAGATCTTTAATTCGATACACAAAAGTTTTAAAAAAATTATACTTTAGAATTTGACATTGTTGGCTTGCTTTGCAATATCATTCAGATAAAAAAATTATGTACTTCGACATTAATTTTTTTATTTTTTTGCACCAAATTAAAATACTAATCTAGATCTTTAATTCGATACAAAAAATTAGATTTTTTTTGTACCTTAGAAATTGACATTGTTTTAAAATGTATTAATTTTTGTTTTGAAATGTATTAATTTTTGTTTTAACATGTATTAGAAAAAATAAAAAATAAATAAAAAACTAAATGGTGATTCGCATGTTCCACATACCAAAACTGAATAGTGGTACTTATGTGTACAAGAAAATAGATGAATAATTAATAAAAAAAACAAAAATTTAGGTGGTATGGAACATTACTAAAAGGAAAAATTAGTCAAAAATACAACATTTTTTTACCTCTTTTAAAGATAGGACAAACTTATTTTCAAATTCAAGGGAAAGACACGCTTATTTTCAGATTCAAGGGAAGGACACGCTTATTTTCAGATTCAAGGGAAGGACACGCTTATTTTCAGATTCAAGGGAAGGACATTCAAAAACTAGTGAGTACTCACTAGTTTTTTGTACATGGGTCAAACACAGGCAATACATACATGGATCTACTTGATATGAGGAGAAAGCAACAAAATTAACAGATAATAATGGAAACAAGTTAATCAAACTCAAAAAAATATTTTTCCTTATGTGAAATTGATTTTACATTCACCGCATTTCATCAATTATGCCGCCTGACGGTGTCTCTATTCCCCTATGTGCCGGCAGGAGAAAGAGGGAAGAGGAAAACTCATAGACAAAGTTGATGTGGACGAACGTTTTCCCGACCTATGTGCCAGCCAAAGAGCTCTCATTCAGATCTGTGGGCGACATAGGAAAAGACTCTGGTTCTGTCTTCTTCATTGCATTTTCTGATCTGTGGGCGCCATTGGAAAAGCCATTTCTTCTGTTCTTACTTCTGACACATAGATGAGGAGAGAAAGGGCTTTGGAAATTAGAAAGTGTTATTGCCATCAGAGGGCTTTTGATATATCCATGGTTGTATATTTCTTGGAGGAAGAGATGTTTGTTGGACACACACACACACACAGAGTAAAAACAAAACAAAATGACAGCTAGTAGCAGTACTTATTTTTTCAAGGCATTGAGAAAGTAAAAAGGTATATTTGACAGCTAATAATATACGTGTAAGTAGTTCAATATCTTTGAGAAATATATATATATATATATTCTGATTTACATGTTCATACACACACACAAAAGTAGTACCGCTAAATCCGAAACGGTACCGGTACTGGACCGGTACCGGTATCATACCGTACTAGTAAGAAAAACGATACCTTGTTTGGTATGGGATTCAAAACCTTGGCCGTCACTGCCAAGTCCAAAACGGCCTCCGGAAGTAGTTCCGCCGCATAGGCCGGAGATTATTCCGCCGAAGCCGCCGGAGGTGGGGCCGCCACATCCATTAGATCTGGAGATTCCACCTCCTATTTCGGATTATTGATTCCAGTAATTGTCTTGTTGGAGGGTTGTGCATGGCATGGGTTTATGTAAATGGTTTCCAGTAGTGCCCACCTGATTGTGTTGATGTGCATGATGCTTCATGTAATTTTTTGTAATTTTTGTTTGACTGGGTACTTTAAGAGTATGAGGTGATGTAAGGTTTACCTAAATTTTTATGAATTGTAGCCACAAAGTGATCCTATAAGATAATATAAGATTATATGCTCGAAATTAGAATTTTAAAAAATTAGTGACATGTACTAATTTTTTTGAATTAGTGACATATCACTAATTTTTTTGGTCTCCGAAAGTGGTTACCCAGAGGTGGGGGGGAGGGGGGTGATTTTTTTTGAATTATATGTTCGAAATTAGAATTTTTAAAAATTAGTGACCTCTTACTAATTTTTTTGGTTGCCGAAATTTGGCTAGAGGTGGGATGGTGGTCAGCTGGAGGTGGAGCGGAGATTTTTTTGAATTTTATGTCCAAAATTAGAATTTTTAAAAATTAGTGACATCTTACTAATTTTTTTGGTCGACGGTGGTCGGCCAGAGTTGGGGCGAAGATTTTTTAAAATTTTATGTTCGAAATTAGAATTTTTAAAAATGAGTGGTATCTCACTAATTTTTTGGTCACTAGAAGTGGTTGGCTAGAAGTGGAGTGGTTGTCGGCCGGAGGTGGGGCAGAGATTTTTTTGAATTTTACGTTAAAAATTACAATTTTTAAAAATTAGTGAGATGTCACTATTTTTTTTTGTTGCCGTAACTGCTCAGCCAGAGGTGGGGTGGGGTGTTGATTTTTTTGAATTTTATGTTCAAAATTTGAATATTTAAAAATTAGTGACACTTTACTAATTTTTTTGGTTGTTGGAAGTACTCGGCCAAAGGTGGGGTGGTTGTTGGCCAAAGGTGGGGTGGTGATTTTTTTTAATTTTATGTTCGAAATTTAAATTTTTAAAAATTAGCAACACTTCACTAATTTATTTAGTTGCCGGAAGTGCTTGGCTAGAGGTGGGGTGGTAGTCAACCGGAGGTGGAGTGTTTATTTTTTTGAATTTTATGCTCGAAATATGAATTTTTAAAAATTAGTGACACTTCATTAATTTTTTTTGTCGCCGGAAATGCTCGGCCAATGGTTGGGTGTTGATTTTTTTGAATTTTATGTTTGAAATTTGAATTTTTAAAAATTAGTGACACTTCACTAATTTTTTTGGTCGCTGGAAGTGCTCGGCTAGAGGTGAGGTGGTGGTTGGCCGGAGGTGGGGTGGTTATTTTTTTGAATTTTTTGTTTGAAATTTGAATTTAAAAAAAATTAGTGACACTTCACTAATTTTTGTTTGTCTTTATGTTCTATTGCAAAAGTTCTTTGTCATTCCTTTTAAAAATGGCAAATGTTTTTTGTTTTTATGTTTAATTGCAAAAGTTTCTTGTCCTTCCATTTAAAAATGCCAAATATTTTGAATTTTTGGCTAAGTGGCCCTTATTAAAATGAATAATTAAAAATAATAATTAAATAGTATAATTTTGGATACAATTAATAAAAGAAATTATTATATCATATTTATTCACAAATATAATTAATTTAATTAGTCTTGTATTTATGTATTTATTTTATCATAAAATCTAATATGACCCATGTATAAGGGCAAATAAGTTATTTGTTAAGTTTTTACATCATCCACCCAACTTTACCCCCCTTTTGTCACAAATTCATCCAAATCATGTACTATTTAATTCATTTTTCATAAATGTCACATTAATGTTGGTCCACTTTTACTAACTAATACTTCTTACTATCTTATCCTCCTTATTATTTAATCCAACCAAAACTTATCCCGCATCCAATTGGGCTAATTCAAGGTAAAACCACTTTGTCAACTCATTGATTGAGTATGAAAACTTAAGTTTCTTGGCATTCTTATAGAAATTGTTTTTTTGTAAAACATGGAAAGGTTATTTTCTAACATGATTGTGAAGAGCTTCGAAATTGAATGTGTGATCCATGTTGTTTGGTCTTATATATAAAAAATGATATATTTTATAGTATTACAAACGAGGCTATCCTGCATCGCTCCCAAAGTCTGAAAGTTGTCAAGAGCAACTGTAAAGCAAAGCTACGTACGTTTCTTTATTAACTTGTTAATCTACTTTTTCTTTCGATCAGCAAATAGGAAAAGTGAATTGCACATAGCTTTAATTTTTGCCCCCACAAAAAAAAATGGAACTTATAATAATGTTAAAACTATTTTTGTTAACGCAAAAAACTTCAGCGCGTAAAAGCCTTGTACCATGTGCAAGGTACAAGTTTTTTTTTTGCATAAAATTTTTGGCATTAACATTTCTTATAATTTTTTTTGGCTCTAACCCGATTATTCGAATTTTTTTGGTTAAGTTTTAGCTTACACACTTTTTTTTGGTTAATTTTTTTTGGCTCTAACCCGATTATTCGAGTTTTTTGTGGAGTATATTTTTATTGCTAATACAAGTGTGGTTAAAATTCGTTCACCAACGTCTTCTTTTGTTGTGCTAAGAGCATCTCTAAGTAGTTTCTAGGCATTTTGCCTAGGAAAAATGTCAAATTCTAAGATAACTAGCCACTTATAGGAAAGTCCCAACAGCCTAGGCAATTAGTAACATTAGAGTTTACCCAATTCTTATCCCCGATTCTCCGACCAACTTTTCCATAAAGCAAGAAATTTCAGAACTCAGATCTATTCAAAAAAACCCTAAAGTTTAAGAATAAAAAACAAGAAAACGAAATATGGGTTTTTGAGGATTACTAGGCAAATCAGAACATGAAAACGCAACTAAGGTCGATATCAACACCGTCAACGATTTCAATGTCTGGTGGCCAGATTTGAGATCAAGGAAACCATTGGAGGCAGGATATACGTCCCCATTCCCTTCACCCCAGAGAGAGAGAGAGAGAGAGAGGAAGAGGAGGCGGCAAGGCTATAGTGACTCACCTCCTTGCATCTGGGTTTTGCCAAGGTGAGAGGCGAGGCTGTTGGGTACATCATTTGAGGGTTTGGCTTGCCATTTTGTTGGAAATGGGAGGCTGTTGGGTATATCATTTGAAGGTTTGGCTTGCCAATTTATCGGAAATGGGAAACTGTCGAGGCAGTTGGAGATGCTCCAACACTACTCTTTACATTACCTAGTAGAAAATACAAAAAAAAGGACAATATCTACTTTTGCGATTTACTTTTTCTCAATGAAATCCAACATCACTCTCTATTCTTGCTCTATACTCAAATAATTTTTTTATTTTTAAACATCTACCCATAGAATTAAGTGACTAAAAGGTAAAAAGGAGAGAGAAAGAGAGTAGCTAGCCTCTTTTGCTCTCTACTAGTAGAGCGCCCAAACAACCAAAGCTAAAATAACTAGCCAAGTAGAGAGCCACTTGTAACCAAAAGGTCTTTGTAGAGAGCCTTTTGGAGATGCTCTAACAAGGTGCACATGGAATCCTTTGACAAATCCGAACTGAGTATCAAGTATGGTCCAAAACGCACCGATGCATCCACAGACATTGAAGCAGCGGATTTGTTGGTTTTGTTTTACTTAGGACAAAAATGTATAATTAATGGACATCTTACGTAGTAGTATGAGCTACGTAACGAGGATGACTTTTTTGCAATTTTTTTCAACTTCCCTTGCCCGATACCCACAGGGTAACTTTAAAAAGAAAAAAAACCAAAGATTGAATCCTTTGTAAGTTCGGTTTGATTGGAGCATACGACATTAATGTGTCAGTGGAATGCTTAGGGGTCTTTTGGCTAATAATTCATAATCGGATTATTAGATTATTTGTTTTGTCTTTATTCAAAAAAAATTTGCATTTGTTGGTTTTGTGTCAAGATTTTGTGGTTTTTAGATTTCTCTTGACGAGACGAATCTAACAAGTACAAAATTATTGTCAAACCTCAATTTTTTTGAATAAAACCAAAATACTTGGATTATTGGCCAATAATCCAAGTATTTTGGCTTTATTAAAAAAAATTGAGGTTTGACTATAATTTTGTACTTGTTAGATTCGTCTTGTCAAGAGGAGTCCAGAAACCACAAAATCTTGATGTAAAACTAACAAATGTGAAAAAAATTTAAATAAGGACAAAATGAATAATCCAATAATCCATAATCCAGATTATTAGCCAAAATACCCCTTAATTAGCTATATTTCCATCCTGTGGTGACTCCAAGAGTTAGGGAGCGTGAGGTTTCTCATAAATCTCAAATACTTTTATCAATTATAAATTAAAGAAAAACGTCAGAGTAATTAATGACAACTAAAAATCTTGTTCCAATAAAAATCACATTTAAAGCTCAACCTAGCAAAATAGATAAATCTCACATCGTCAAAAGAACAAAACAATTAACAATGATTCAAACAAACCACATAAAAAAAAACAACTTTTATGAATTTTTAGGAGTTGTCTAGTGGTGTCACCACCAAATTTAGGAAATTCATTTATGAATATTTTTTTTAAAAAAATTGATATAATTAATAGTAATTTTATTCCCCATGGGTCGGCTGACCCCCTATTCATGGAGAAGAGTCGCCCCTGTTTCCATCCAATTGAATCTCAATTTTCTATCCAGAAGAAGTATTAGTATATTATCATGTTGAAGAACGTAATAAGATTTTTTTTTTTTTTTCCCCGGGAAATCGATTAGGAACTGAACTGACCAGCACCTTTCAAAGCTTTGTTTTTTTTTTTTTATTATAAAAAAACTTCTCTCAACGGAACAGTTGTGGTATTATAATTGAAATTTCCGTTTAGGTTCGATTTGAAAATAGTATTTGGATGGGTTTTGAAAAGAAATTTTTTAGAAGAATTTTAAGATAATGTTTGGTTGAGTTTTTGAAAATGAGAATAATGAGATAATGATTAAAAAGAGATAGAGAGAGAAATGAAATAATGAAGTAGAAAAATTCTTTTTGAAAAGAATTTTTAAAAATAGAGAGAAAATGAAAGAGAACAAGGCCTATAACTTTGAAGTCAAACATGAATTGCCCTCAAGATAAATCCGTAGGACCAATTTTTTTTAAAATTTCTGATAGAGTATCTGCATAAGTATCTACTAAACTACTCCAGAACCTGTGGATTTCTAATGTTACATTTCAATCTTCTAAAATTTCTAATTCTTCTTCTCCTTTTGTCTTGTTAATTTTCTAAGTAAATAAAATGTTTAAATGTAAAGATGTCAGAAAAAATTTCAGTCATTGGCGGGTACGGGTAAGATCCGAAACCTGTGCGAATCCCATGAGTTTGGCTTTGAGCAAACATAGTAATTCCCATGACTAGGTTCGATTAAGGTATAAGTATCTTGGGGTCTGAAGGTTTGCTCAGTCGTTAATTTTAGGATCTCGAAATTAGATAAAGTGTGCGTAAATTGACCCGGACATTCATTTACAAAAAATATGAAACTTTATGTGTAGATATGGCAGTTTCAAAACTTGGACCGATGCGTTCATCACTTCGCTATCCCTCGTACACAAATATAAATCAAATGCTCGGTATGATTTAAAGCGAATTAGAATGGGAAGTGATATTAACACTTCAGTTTTCTCCATTGACACTCCTTTTTTGTCTTTATTAGATAAAATTATTACATTTTATGAATAGAGACAAAAAAGAGAATGTCAATATAAATTTCTATTAGAATTTAAACAAACGAAAAAGAGAAAAAAATAATAATAATAAACATTTCGAAAAAGTCTCGGGAATAGAAGGAGTTCAGGGGAGAGGACTCATGGCAACCACGTGAGTTTGCCGATCGGGAAACCACAACAAAAAAAAAAAACCACGTGAGCACGCCTGCACTTTACAGTTGAAGTTTTACTACTAGAAGATAGCTCACGTTAGTCCAGTTGATTAATGAATTTGCTCTCCAAACATATTAGATTTCAGTTCTTTTTTTTTTGCCTGAATCTTTATTATGAATCTCCTTATTTTGACATATATGTTTTTTCCTATAATCAGATCGGTGCGAGAATTAGTTAAAGTGTACATAAGTTGGCTCGTACAATCTTTTTTTTGATCATTCGTCATTCATAATCTATTACATGAATAAGAAAGCGACAAGACTCGATTCCGGAATACAATATGGGATATCCAAGAGCTCTACTGCATGAACTAGCAACCACTTCGTCTCGTACAACTTACTCATTGGAAAAAATAGTAGTACTCCCTCCGTCTCAAATTAATGGTCCATTTTCGACAGTCGTGCCACTCAACAAATTATTTATATTTCACAATCTATAATGGTTTTATAGTTTGTAAAAATTTTATTTTGTAAAACAAATCGAGATCTATCAAATAAGATCCATATGGGATATAAAAAAAACATAGATTGAAAGTTATAGACAACTCTTTTTTTTTTTACACGGAAATGAGAAGATTATATTAATGAACGTCCAACGGTACTTACAAAAACGGAATTCATTACAAAGATCTTGGACAATGCTAAACTAATCATCTTAATAGAGAACAAGAAACGCACAAGGCATTCGATGTGTTTCACCCTAACCCAGACATGGCCTGACGCAAACGACACTTACAAAATCCATACCTAGAATCAGCATCTCTGAAGAGACTTAGTACTAATTAAAGATAAAGGACAAAGAATACTCAGACGATCGGATAGACTCCAACGAAACATACTCGCACTAATGAACTCTCAAAACTATAGATCTTCAAAGCTACCACGAGTTGTCGTGTCAGCAATATAACGTAGAGTAAGAACACTATTGGCACATAGACCATTGTAAAGCAACCACACTTAAAAGTACCCGATCTGTAGATGAAAATTCGTTTGAAGATGAAACTAACAACTCTCACAAAGCGAGAGACATAACACTATCAGATCAGACAAGCCATTGATCTGGAAAGACAATAGAAAAAAAAAAAGAACGAACGAAGAAAATAAATAATACCATAACTCTCCCCTTCTACCGCCATGGGTATCGAAACCCTGATGGACAACTCTTTGAAAGATGCCAAATAGTAAAAAATGACGATTAATTTGAGACGAATGGAGTATTAGGTAGACTTTGGCTAAATTTGGTTTTTTGGTTTATTGGATTATTTGGTTTTGTCCTTATTCAATTTTTTTTTGCATTTGTTAGTTTTCGGTCGATTTTTTGAGGTTTCTTGGCTTGTCTCGACGAGAGGAATATAAAAAGTATAAAATTATTAGCCAAACTTAAAGTTTTGTGAATAAAGACAAAAATAAACCAAAAAATCAATAAACCAATAAACCAATTTGGTTTATTTTTGTCTTTATTCACAAAACTTTAAGTTTGGCTAATAATTTTATACTTTTTAGATTCCTCTCGTCGAGACAAGTCAAGAAATCTCAAAAAATCGACCGAAAACTAAAAAATGCAAAAAAAATTTAAATAAGGACAAAATCAAATAATCCAATAAACCAAAAAACCAAATTTAGCCAAACTAGACCTTAGAGGAAGATTTATCACGTGAGACCGTCCTTACCTCTATGAGAAAATTTCTACTCCCTCCGTCCCCATTTTCTACTTTTTTGGGAAGGGATTTTTAAGCGAGTGTGAAAACTTTCAGATTGATTTTTCTATTTTACCCCTAAATCCAGTCAATATTACTGTGACCAAATTTGTGAGGCTAATTTATTATATGAAAGTCAAAACATATTCAATATGGATCTTGTTTGATAGATATCAATTAGTTTTATTATACAAAATTTTCAAAATCATAAAAACCGTTATAAAATAAAAGATAATAAGCTAGCCAATTAAGATGAGAAAAGTACTTTTTAAGGGTAAAATTGGAAAGTGACCCAATTTTGATAGATGTTTTTAGAAATGGGACAAACATTTTGGGACATCCCAAAATGGAAAGAAGGACCAAGAAATTGGGACGGAGGGAGTAATACGTAGTACTATAAAAATTCAAAGTTGCAGAAAAAAACCCAAATTAATTCCCATTTCAAGTCCGCCCCTGACAAAACGAGATAACATAGGAACCCGAGAGAAATTCGAGGTCTCCTCAGGTCCGCCGATCGTGATACGGTCGCCGCCGTCGTGGATGGGCCAAGCACCTTCCATTCCCTCTGTCCCCGCCCACCCCCACACCACCACTCACAGCCACCGCTCCAAGTCCAAATCAACGATCCCGATCTCTCCGCCGATGCTCTCCAGAGACACTTCATCACCACCTCACAACCTCATCACCAACCATGTGCTACTCTCCTCCCCAGATGATTACATCTCGACCCTACCCGACGAGTGCTTGGCGTGTATCTTCCAGTCCCTCTCTTCCGGCGACCGGACACAGTGCTCCCTCGTCTGCCGCCGGTGGCTACAGGTCGAGGGACAGAGCCGTCACCGGCTCTCTCTCAACGCCCGGTCCGATCTACTCCCCGAGATTCCGGTCATCTTTAATAGATTCGATTCGGTGACCAAACTAGCGTTGAAGTGCGATCGGAAATCTACAAGTATCGGCGATGACGGTCTTGTGCTTATTTCGCTTCACTGTAGGAATCTTACTCGTTTGAAGCTTCGTGCTTGCCGTGAACTGACGGACGCCGGGATGGCGGTTTTTGCGAGGAATTGTAAGGGCTTGAAGAAGTTATCATGTGGATCGTGCACTTTTGGGGCTAAAGGTATTGTTTTGAGTTGATTTGGATAAGTTGATTGGTACTCGTACTCAAGAATTTGATATAATGGTTTCTGATTTGTCATGGTCCTCGTCGGTTTGTTAGGGTTTTGATTAGCAATAATGCCGCGAGGCTGGCCTTGTGGTCAAGGCTTGCTTGAAAGTTAGTGTTTGGATCGGTGTTGCTATCAAATCTTATCGGGCCAGTCTAGAAGGACTTTGTCCAGGCTTTAATCCCATTCCCCGCCGGACAGTCGGATTGAGTCCCGAGGGATTAGTCGAGATGCTAAGAAGCTGATGGACACCAGAGTTATTTTTTAATTGTCATCAAGATTTAGAAGAATTAGAAATAGTTTCTAAATGTTCATTTTCATCCTAGGGTTGCTAGGGTTTTGATTAGCAGAAATTCAGCAATAGCCTCTCTTTTATCTTGTTGCTTGTGTTTTTGTTTCTGTTTTCTAGCTGTTTGCTTCATTTCGATACACTTTTCTGCTTCAGGTATGAATGCCATTCTTGATAACTGCTCGTCGCTCGAAGAGCTAACGGTGAAACGGCTTCGTGGCATCACTGATGGAGCAGCGCCAGCCGAGCCGATTGGGCCTGGTGCCGCAGCAACATCTCTCAAAACTATATATCTGAAAGAGCTTTACAATGGTCAGTGTTTTGGTCCCCTGATCATCGGCTCAAAAAATTTAAGAACTTTAAAGCTTTTTAGGTGCTCCGGCGATTGGGATACTCTTTTATTGCTAATCGCCAGTCGAGTAACAGGTATGGTCGAAATTCATCTCGAGAGGCTTCAGGTTAGTGACACTGGGGTCACAGCAATATCGAACTGTATGTATCTTGAAATCCTGCACCTTGTGAAGACCCCTGAATGCACAAATCTGGGGCTTAAGGCGGTTGCAGAGAACTGCAAGCTGTTGCGTAAGCTTCACATTGATGGATGGAAGACAAATCGGATTGGCGATGATGGTCTAATTGCTGTTGCTAAAAACTGCCCTAATCTTCAAGAGCTCGTTCTAATCGGCTTAAATCCGACCAGAATAAGTTTGGAGTTAATAGCTGCAAATTGCCAAAACCTAGAACGGTTGGCATTGTGTGGAAGTGAGACCGTCGGCGATGCGGAGATTTCATGTATTGCGGCTAAATGCATAGCATTGAAGAAGCTTTGTATAAAGAGTTGTCCTGTATCCAATTGCGGTATTGAAGCACTTGCGGGCGGTTGCCCTAATTTGGTGAAGGTGAAGCTGAAGAAGTGCAGGGGAGTGACTGGTGAGGGTGCAGATTGGTTGAGGACAAGTAGGGGGTCTCTGGCTGTCAATTTGGACACCCATGAAAATGAACATCAGGATGCAAGTGCTAGTGATAGTAATGCCCATGACAATGGTCTAGAAATGCCACCCCTACCCGTAGCTATACAAGGTGGTGGTGGTGGTGCTTCAAGTAGCACTGGTCGATCAATGTCCTTCAAGGCAAGGTTAGGCCTTACTGCAGGGAGGAATTTAATGGTGTGCACTTTCAGAAGGTGGTCAAGCTTTACTAGCGGCTCCCGCAATACATAACGATGCAAACTAGCTTGAATCTGGTGGAAAGAAGAACCCTTGATCCCTTTACGTTATTTTGCGTTATTTTTATCTGTGTCTTATCTTCATTGTATTTTAATCTTATGTGTGTTTTAATGTCTTCGAAAGTGAATTTCAGTGTTCGGCGAGGTTTCAAATCTTCATAGTTGTGTGTGGTTTCTGCAATTTGTCCCTGCTTACATTGCGTTTGACGAGAAAAGAATTTGTGTTTATTGATATGACGAATCAGTCTTTGTAACATTGTTTCAACCAGCTGACTTTAATGGTATGCCATAAATTTGCCTTTTGTTTTCCTTTCAAATTGAAGAAGGGCGTGATGTTTAGTTTTCTGTTACTAGCACCTGATTATTAGTGAAGCAGCTATGAGCCTATGACAATATGACGCTTTTTTTTTTGTTTGATCAGCAAAGAATGACATACTACACTTGCCATTGAATAAATATGCTTTGACAACTTGGCATGCTGTTGGGGCCTGTGTGTTACAGCTATTGTAATATACATGAATTGTCCATGCTACCGAGGTAAATCTGCATTAAAAATTGAGGATGAGATCCTATTATGTGATTTCGAAAGGTTTTGAAGTGTTACGTACCGGAGCTATTCTTTGTGTACTGACTACCGATATTAAGTGGTATAAACATGGCACACTGTCACTATACATGCATAATTAGCTCTTCAAATATCGGTGACTTGACTGTCTAATTTTGAACTTTAGAAACTTCTTTGTGTTATGCCATCGATACTGAGGCAGTCTCCTGTTGGGTAACTAATTTCTTTCAGATATTCAATTTGGTGCTGGAATGCTGCATTATTACTCACGAGGTATGGAATGATGCTGCACGAGCTAATGAATTGATTGCAATGGATTCATGGGCGGATGGGCCGAGTCCCCTTTCACTTGAATAGTCAGTTGTCATGATGTTACGTGCAAATTTTGTCAAAACTGACCGGCACACATCTATGTCAAGCCATCTCACAAGATTTGCAATCGATTCAGCATTGCTGTTGGCTGAATTGGTTGATAAATCTCTCCATGACACGGAATTAAGCAGGCCACTGAGTACGATATCCCCAGATGGTTCCTGTTTTTGTTTATCTAGATTCTTAGTTATGTTGTTAGTGGCAACTCTCGCAAAGAGACAAGTGCTCATGCTCTTTGTATTTGTGGGATAGTTCGAAATTGAAAATATCCTTTTGCCTCTGATTCTTTTGGAATCTTGATTGAGAATGACACGACCATTTGATGGACAAGATGGAGTGGCTAAGCATTTTTCCAGTGTCAAGCATTCTTGTTTATTGAATTTTGCTTCGCTGTCTGTGGAAAGAGAAGTTCATCACTCGAGCTTATGCCTGGGTTATTCACTACTTATCTTCTGTGTGCAAGGAAGGCTAAACTTTGGCTGTGCAAAGCCACAAACACCAAAGTGTTTCCATGCCGTAACAAACTTTCACTTCTCCTTAGATTGCCAGCAATTTTGCTCAGCAATTTAGGAGCAATTTACACACCCAGGGGTTGACCTAGTGATTAGGCGAGTTCCCGGCTTTGGGGGTAGTCGTCAAGGTCTGGGGTTCGATTCCCCACCGGGTGAGTACCCTTGCAGTAAGTGGGGGGCTGTGATTGGTGTGGCTGCGCTAGCTCCCCCAGAGGTTAGGGTCACGCAGTTGGGTCCATTAGTGGCATGGCTGTGGGGCTATTCCTTTGTCACCAAAAAAAAAAAAGCAGCAATTTGAGTTCCATCTTACACTTCATATTTTACTCAGCAATTTAGCAGTTGATCAAGTTGGAAAGTTGTTACATTTTTTTCCTTTACTAACATTTGCTTTCATTGGGGTTTCCTATCTCTTTCCTACTGATGCTTTCTTCAGCTTTATTAGTTTCTTTTGATGCCATTGTCATTATTTCGATTTTTTCTAGAATGGTAAGGTTTCGAGCCTTGCTACAAGTATCATACATGCTAGTTGTTTAAGCACAACTATTAAGAGTTCCACAGCTGATTTGGCAGTATATAGGTACACGTCGTATGTTCTTGCTCATTATCAACGAGGAGGTAATTTAATCCAATTCCAGATCTTTGACGACAAACTCTTTCTTCAATTTTGCCCTTGCGGATGTTAGCTCGCCGTCAATGATGAACCGCACAGCCTTCATGGTTAGTAATGTTTACTTGCATTTCTTACCCATTCATGTGATTTGATGTATTTTCCTGCAGTTATCTGATGTTATGCTCTCTTTTTCCTTCCATGCAGCTTGTGCTGTTGTCGTGTAGGAAACGCAGTGCCTGCCTTGCTCTGATGAGCTTTGTGATCTTTTGTACGCAGCGGGCTGTGGAAGATCCTTTTGCTGCTGAATTAACAAAGTCCCCATTGCTGTTGTAAACTCGATTTTGATGTCCACCCACTTCCGATCGATGAATTTGTGCGCTGAGGAATACATCTGGAAGAGTATTGCTTCAATTGTCTTTGGTTGAAATCTCTATTGAGGTTTTCATGGCTCTTGAGTCGGGAGACATAGTCAGACAGAAATTTTCTGCCACTTCTACGTGATTGGGTTTATTGTTCTAATAATTAGTGATACATTGTGATTAGTTTGTCGCGCAAAACCTGGGAGAACATACATTTTGTTCTCCTTCCTTTCGGAATTGTTTGGGGGTGAACGTACATTTTGAAGGTATGGTACAGAATTACAGAGAATGTATTCCTGCTATGGTTTTTTTCAGGAGGCATGATCTTTGCCTTTTCGCTTCGGACCCTGCTGGGGGTACAGAAGTTTTGGTACAGAAAATGTACCGAACCTTCTTGGGGATCCACTTTTGGGTCTCACACGAGTGATCCGAAAAATTTGTTTGAAACGGTGAGACTTTGGTTCAAGCACTTCTAACTGTCTGATCGAGCTGAAATTTTGTGGGGTCCCATGGAAAAATGTTCTAAGAACAATGAACGGTTTGGATCACTCGTGTGGAACCTAAAAGTGGGTCCCCAAGAGGGCTCGGTACATTTTTTGTACCAACACTCTGTACCTGTAGGATTATCGCTTCGGAAGTACCGGGTTTAACTTTGTTTGCGAATGTTATTGTATGTATTGGTTTAATTTTGTTTGTGAATGGTATTGTATGTATGTACTAGTGATTACCGCATCTTGGCGACAATAGGTTTGCCTGATCCCTGGTCTGCACTGGATACTTTTTGTTTTTATTTTTATTCTCGACCGACGGTTGGAAAATGTAATCAGCGAGCAAGAAAGGCCCCATTCGATTCAAAAAAAAAAAAAAAAGTGTAACCAAAGTAGAAAGTTCATCTGAATTTTACCCGTGCAGAGCAAGAGGAATCGCATGATTCCATCGTCCTTGGGGCGTGACGAGAAAGTATGTGTGACTGCCTGTTGCGTGTGTGCAGATGACAGTCCTTTGGAAGTTTTAGCATGACCCACTTTTTTCTTTTTTCTTTTTCACTACGCTCCTCGACTAATTCCGGTCCGATTAGATGTGGGTTATCTACGTTGGGACTAGAGGGATTGATAAAAATGTATTTTTTTCTGCGGTCTGACCCAATGAACTGAATCCTAGTTAATTGTGTGGAAAGTAAACTTATCAACCAACCAAACTAACTTTTGGGATTTCATAAGCCGATTAGTTAGTTTTGGGATTTCATAAGCCGATTAGTTAGTTCCTTGAGGCTTCATGAGCCAACCGGACAAATCCTTAGGGCTTTATGAACCACGGGTTCATAGTGCATGGTTTGAACTTATACACGTTTACAAAAGACCGGGAAAGGCTTCATGAAAACTGATAACTTTTTTTCCACGTCAACGACTCGGCAGGGGCGATAAATATAATTTTCTTTCAGCAATACACAATCAGTTTTTAAATATCTAATCAGATTTTTTTCATGTGTTACAGCGAGCTGAGATTTTTGGCTCCGCCCCTTCTGTTGCTCAAAGTTCATGAAAAATGAACATCTGATTCACGTGTTAAAGCGTAAAATTGCATTACAAATCTTATGGATCACACATTTCCAACCAATTAGACACACCCTTAACGTGAGACTTGAACAAAGCGTTACTTAACCAACGGGACTATCTCAGTTGGCCAGGGCTCCTGCATCTCACTAGTAAGTCACGAGTTTGAATCTGCTTGCTTGCATGCAGGGGCTTTTCCTTTATTTGTTTCTTTCTCTGTTTCTACCCTGTAATGGGCTTATTTTTTGTATATACTCCCTCTGTCACTTTTTAAGTGATCCACTTGAAAAACGTGTATTTTTTGCGGACGTTTAAAAATGTACGTTCGCATATCGTTTTTAAAATTTTCTTGCACCAAAATAAAGTACTCAATGAACACTTTAATTTGGTATAAAACAAATTAAAAAGTTATACGGATAAATATGTTTTTTAGGGGTTCGAAATTGCATGTATTCCCGTATAGATCACTTAAAAAGGGACGGAGGGAGTATTAATTAAGTTGTTGGACTTGGTTGTCTCGTGGACTCTCACAATTCATGTAGTGTCCCGAGTTGGTACTTTGTACTTTATATGCGATATAATTGATCTCTCTTCCATCGATTGACAAAAAAAAAAAAAAATCCGAGGGTAAAAAAAAGTCATGCTAGTTTTCCACATGCAATTACGTTAGTTGCTGCTGCTGGTGGTCTTTTTTCCAGAACTACACCATTTTCCTTTTCTTTTCTTTTTTTTTTGGTTTACACAGAGTTAAGAGGAAGAACACAAAAATAGCAAGTGTAGAAAATGAACTACAAACTAATGGGTGTGTGTGTCTATATATATATATACACACACACTAATGTTCTAATCCACTACTCTTAAAGTCCACACTGTCCACATCTTTTATTTCCCCATCAAATTTTGATGATCGGAATCGTCCAATGTGTTTAAAACGTGTGTTTAAGAGCCCCTACGAGAAATTATAAAAAAAAAGAGGCTGGGACGGGCTTCATCAGAGTAGTTAATCCAAGCATTTTTTTCGCAAAAACTGTAAATATACAGTTTTTGTGAAAAAAATGTTTGGATCAAGCCCTTCCCGGTATTATTTTTTGAAGATTTTCTGCGGGGACCCTTGAAAACTTCTTTTGAACACATTGGACGGTTCAGATTTTCCAAAAACAATTTTTAACGTGAAAAAATTACATTTTTTCTTATTTATGGGAGGTCCTTATTAGAAAATTTGTCTATATATATATATATATATATATATATATATATATATATATATATATATATATATATATATATATATATACCAAAAACTTCTAATATGGACTCCCGGATTGGAGGTTTTTTGGTATTTTGAAGCTTTTAACAATTGTTTTTGCAAGATCCGAACCGTCCAATGTATTTAAAAGATGTTTTCAATGGTCGCAGCGAGAAATCATCAAAAAAAAATACTACAAAGGCCTTGTCCGAGCAGTTTTTCGCAAAACTGTAATAAAAATAATTGGACCGTGGAGGTCAAGGACGTCTGGAGTCCATACTAGAAGGAAACAGGCCCGGCCCTGAGATTTTCGTGGCCCCAGACGATAATGTAAACCGGGGCCTTATGTTTTTCTAGAGAAAAAAAATTAAAGAACTAATATTTATTTCAAATGATAAATACCGGTGTTCCATATTTTTGTCTTTTTGTATCCGTGTCTTCATGTTAATAAAAAAATAGTTTTCGGTCATAATTGTCTATTCTTATTGCAAGAATTAGAAAATCAATTGAAATGGGCAATGCGAACATTTTATGAATACACACGAAGTGTTTTATTTATTTTTTCCCTAATTACTACGCTGGAATTTTGTTTTTAAAAAAAATCAAAAGTGGAAAGGGAAACAAGAAAAGGAAAGAGAATGTAGAAAAAGAAAAGAAGGGCCCATGAGAATTGAACCCTAACATTTACTAAAAAACACACAAACATTTCCATTATACCAAATGCTTCTCTATTTTTTGTAGTGCAACATTATATATTTATTACTTGTTATGAACATATATATACCTGATTAGGGCTCTAAAAATGGGCTATTTTTTGTGGGTCCCAAACCCGGGCCTATCTAGCCTGCCCACAGGGCCGGCCCTGGAAGGAGACTTTATATATATATATATATATATATATATATATATATATGATCACGATCTATTGAGAACTCCCTCAAACAAAAATTCCGTGTGGACTTGGCCATTTTTTTGACTTTCCGGATCGAATTTTGACGATCCAAACCGCTCAATGTTTTTAAAATGCATTTTTATGGGTCCATGCGAAAAATGTTCAAAAAAAATACCCGGAAGGACTTGATCAGATCAGTTTTTGTTAAAAACGCTATGTTCGGATCATCAAAATTCGATCTGGAAGGGTGAGGTCCGCAAACTGTTATCCTAAGAGAGTCCTTAGTAGATCATTATTATTATATATATATATATACAACAATTATCCAATCCAGGATCCCGGATTAGAGGTTTTTGGTGTTTTGATGTTTTTAAAAATTATTTTTGAAAAATCCGAGCCGTCCAATGTGTTCATGCAAAAGGTGTTTTCAAGGTTCCACACGAGAAACCTTCAAAAAAAAATACTGGGAATGGCTTGATCCGAGCAGTTTTTCCCAAAATTGGACGGCTAATTTTCAAAAAAATATTGAGAAAGTGGAGTCCCAGATCCAGGATTCCCAGATTAGATCCGGACTCTCTATATATATAATTGTCAGCTCAAAAGAACACTAATGTGTTATGGTTTCGACCGGTGACAATTTGCCATTCTTTCTCCGTATCATCTTATACATGAAGGTAGAAGTATTTGGAATTACTCATGCTGATATTGATTCAGAGGGGCTCTCATTGAAAGGCCTAAGTTGTCATCGTACTTGTGTCGGACACACTATGACGCGTTAATATGTGTGAGACACGTCAAGTGAGTATGGAATTATCAGAATGAGATGTAAGAATAATGCACCAATGCGAGGGTTGTCAGTAGGATGTCCTATCTCATGAGGTAAGGAAGGGCAAGGGAACCCTATGATTGTTGGGGAGGGCCATGTGGGAGAAGGTCATGTCGAGTTTTTTTGAGTATCCAGTCTGGTCTAGTTTTTGGATTGCAGGGTTCACATAAATGTTGAAATAGCTCATTTTCTAAATCTTTTCGAGTAAGTTATTCACCTAAAAAATTAACTTCCGATAGATACTTGAACAAAAGATATTTGTAGTACAAGATAAAAAAATAATTAGAAACTTCAAATTGCCATTTTTTTCACGTACAAATCTATTTTGTTCATGTATCTATCAATATTCGATCAAGCTATTTTATTTTATTTTTGCGTGAATGACTTACTTGACGAATTCTAAACAATCACGACCATTGTTATGGGCCCGGGATAGACCCAAAACTGGGCCATACTGAACACTAAAAAACTGAATAGAACCTCCTCCCGGGCTACGTTATGGATGTCCATGTAGATGCCATTTTGCCCCTACCATTGTGTAGGTGCCCCCAAAGTCGGGGGCATATTGTCTCACCTTGGTCTTTCAAATCTGGGCCATCACCATCTACTGATATTTAGTATTATTGCTTCTTTTATTGGCAAGAAATTATTCCTCATTACTTCCCCTGCCACTCCTTTTCTCCATTTAAATCCTCACCTTCAATAATCCATTGGTAATGGTCTCCAACTCATTTAGGGGGGAGTTTTCCAATGGATTATTTGATTTTATCATCATCTTTTACAAATAGATAAAAGGAAGGTGATTTTATCACATTGCATTATCCACAACTATTATTACATTAGATTTTATCTATTGTGAAAATAAGGTGATTTTATCACCCCTCCATAAAACACCAACTAAAATCAAATTTCTCATTTTATCTCATAAAATCCATTGGAAAACTCCCCATAAAGATATTGGTGGAGGGTGGACCACAGATTCTAAGTACATATTGTAAAAATCAATTGCCTTCTTGACTTAAATGATTTCCATCTTATAGCTAAGAATTCTCACATAATCTGCTTCGCTTGGATGTAGGGTTGCAAATGAGCAGAAAAGAGCTTTAGGTGTTTGATATTGGCTTGTTTGACATCAGTGAGTTTGAGCTAGATTTGAGTACTATGTGAGTTTCTATGAATAAACCGAGCACATATCTTGTTTGACATCAATGGCCGTAGATAAAGAAGACCGAGCGCGATACATACACCACTAAATTCTTCTTTTTCTCTCTTTTTTTAACAAACACCCATGCCGCCATTTAGAGTGTTCAGAAATTACATTAACTTTAATAATGTCATTAACCAACAAGATATACAATGTATGCCCAAAATATCATATATTAGTATAAATAATGCAATTAAAAAACATAACCCAACTCTGTAAAAATTAACTACTACGCTAAATGAGTATTTAAAAATATAAAAAATTTGTCAAAAAGTGTCAATTTTTTTTTTTGGCACTTCTCTTATTGGGTAGTGACAATCTTCTGGAATGAAGAGGGTAAGATTTTAAATTTGTCTTGAATGAGTTTTCATAGCCGGTTCCGGCATATTAATCTACTAATACTATTTTGATAAAAATTGGAGCGAATATGTCGGTATGAACCTTTTTGAAGGTATGGTCTTCTTTGTGATGATAAGATTTAGCAATGGACGTAGATAAAGAAGACAGAGCACGATACATACACCACTAAATTCTTCTTTCTCTCTCTTTTTTTAACAAACACCCATGTCGCCATTGGGCTTGTTTTTCGACTGGGTGTTCAAGAGTATTAAAATTGAGTGTTCAAAACAAGGTACCCAAGCACAAAATCGGAAGAACGTAAAATAAGGTAAGTGTAGCTAATCAACTGGCAACCGAACTGGCAAAGAAGACTAGAGGCTCTAAAGCCTGCAAAGTGGAGTACTTTAATTTGGGCTTCACCAATGGCCTAACAGACCAAACCCATGGAACCCAAGAGATAAGCCCATTAACCTCTTTAACTGACGTTCCGTTCCTGCTCAGGAGAAATAGAAAATTGAGAAATCAGTACAGAATCGCATTGGCCGAGGAGACGACGACAGTCTGATCGTCGTCCCCTCTGGTCACATGGCTTTTTATAATGAAGGTTGAGTTTGGCTACCATTCCCATTATATTCGAGTATACTTAAGTAGATTTTAAAGTTAGAATTTACTTCTTACAAGCCAAACCATCCCATAAATGAAATAGTACTATTTTTCCAGGCAATTAGATTGAATTTTCTATATAAAAAAAAAAAAATTAAAACAAAAAACCCGCATTGGATAGCAAAATTTATCCTTTTGAAATGTAAAAGTAGTAGTATGTTACTATGTTTCGTAGCGTACATTACAAAACTATATACGGCATTGGCCAACAAGCTCGTAGTACTTGAAACTGTACGAATGGCAATTTGAATCAAACGACTTGATTCAGTCATTAGTCGATACTAACCAATACTCTGTATTTCAAGGTGAATTGCATGAATCGTCTGAATTGATCATGCTTTCAATAGTTAGTATTGTCTATTGCTAACTTTGTTGAAGCCTTTCAAGTTTTAAGTTTTAAACAACATTTTTCCTGCGAGTGCCTTGCCCATTAGACTACAAGATCATCCATTCAATTGCCAATTGCCTTGCATTTTATTACATACTTTTATCAATGCTTTTTGAGAAAACATGGCAGTATCAATGCGATTCATGATGCAATTCGATTCACGATTTCACACTATAGTATTAGCATTCATTGATATAGTTTGGAGTATGTTAGTAGTATCTTTTAGCCTATTGTTTGATCTGGGTTAAATTCAAACAATTTTACATCAACGTGTGAAGTTTTGTCAACACAAAATAGAGTAGGGAAATAAATACATTGAGAGAGCTTCGAAAAGTGAACCAAGAATCTCGTAGCTTCTAGGAGTGAACGAATGGGAGGGGTATTAGGATGTCCTATCTCATGAGATAGGGAAGGACAAGGGGTACCTATAATTTGTTGGGGGAAAATAGAGTACCCAAAATTCCCACAAGTAAATCACGGAAGAAATAAAATGAGCAACAAATAAGATCAAAAATGCGCAATCAACAAGCAAGCAAGACACAAGCGATTTTTACGTGGTTCCCCCTAAAAATTTGAGGTACGTCCACGAAGTCCGATTCCACTATCAACAAAGTTTGTACAAATGGGTTTTACATGAGATTCAAAGATCTCACAAACACCGGTAGGTGTATCCAACAAATTACAAACAACAAGAGGAAAGACCTCACCAAATGTAGATGAATAAACCCTCCAAATCAAGCTGCAAACGGAGAGTCAAAACAGTGACAAATGAAACCCAAAGTAGGCGTACAAATGCTGGATATTGGAAGCAAAATGGTGCACTTGAGATCTTCTATTAGACCGAAGTAGAGAGCACTGACTTTTCTCTTCTCTGCCGAACACAACACACACTGCACTTCACGAATTTTTTTGTCTTTCAAAGGTTATGAAATATGCTAATGATAGATGCCAAAAGAAAACAAAAACAAGTGTATGTGACCATCCAACTTCCAAGTGAATCTAACAAAGGCATGTGCTCTCCAAATGTGTAGAAACATCTACCCACAAACAAGCCCACTAATTTTAATTTTTTGGACCAAGACAAATAACTTGGGCTAATACAAAAAAATTATTAGGCCTCCACAAAAAATTAAAATAAGGAGGGACCCAACATAATTGGAGGGAGGGCCATGTTATGGATGTCCTGTTTAATCCGGTGCCACTTTGCCCCAACTATTTTGCAGCTTTCGAGTCTCTTTAGGTGCCTCCAATGTGGGGACCTTACCTCACCTTGGCCTTTCAAATCTGGGCCAACACCCTCTACTACTATTTACTACTCCGTTTAATGGTAAGGAATTATTCCTCTTTGGTTGCTTAACCAGTCACTCTTCCTGCTAGAGATTATTCAGTGCCTTGGGGCTAGCGGACGCATGATTACGAATTTGAGCAGGCACAGGGACCACTCTACTAGAGATTATTTTGAGTAAAAGGGCACCACATCTTAGCTTAGGGGCCCATTTGCCACTACACGGTGTGGAGTGTACAATTCTTGTCTTGGCTCCACACAAAATGTGCGGTAGAAATGAGGCCTGAGGCACCACGTGACGCTGCCCCAAAGATATTGAATAATTTCTCCCTTACTGCATTTCAATGGGGGCACACCTTCAAATAACCATTATGCTCTCCCACTCATTAAAGATATTGGTGGAGGGACAGTTCTTGTCTTGGCTCCACACAAAATGTGCGGTAGAAATGAGGCCTGAGGCACCACGTGACGCTACCCCAAAGATATTGAATAATTTCTCCCTTGCTGCATTTCAATGGGGGCACACCTTCAAATAACCATAATGCTCTCCCACTCATTAAAGATATTGGTGGAGGGAGGACCACAGATTCTAAGTAGACAAATTGTATATCTTGCCTTCTTGATCTAGGAGATTTCCATCTTATGGCTAAGGATTCTCACTTACTCAGCCTCGTTTGGATGTAGGGTTGCTGGATGTAGGGTTGTAATCGTGTGGAGCAGAGCTTAAGCTCGTTTAAAATCAGTGGGGCTCGAATTCGTATTTGAGAGCTCAAACTTGGTTCAAATACTAAACGAGCCTCTAGAAACAATCGAGCCATACATACGAAAGGTTCATTTATTACGTGAGCCAAAAAAAAAATGTTCGAGCTTAGCTGGTATACTAAACGAATCGAACCGAGCCCTTAAAGAGCTGAGTCTCAGGGTGCTCGCAAACAATAGCTTCGTATGCAGCTCTACTTGCATATACCTTTTGCAGCCTTTTCAGTGGGCTTTTAGTTTTTGTCATTTTGGGAGTTTTTCCAACCAAAAAAAAGAAGAAGAAGGTATTTTAAACAATATTTATAGGCTAAACACTGTCTTGCTCTTGTTATAATTTTGTGGCTCAACTGGCAAATGTTTATGCCTTTGCCATTGATTATTTCCTCCAGGTAAAACTGGTTTCATTGCATCTTTGGCTAACACCCAACTGAAAGATCCAGGATGACGGCATAACTAACCAAAGACCAGTCTGAAAGATTCAGCACGACAACATAACCAGAAAATGAAAAAATGTGGTGGTTGTTGTCTTCAGCTGCAATGAAAAGGGCCAGAATAATCAACTACCGAATGGATTCTAGACATTGTTACAAAGCTTGCCATCGATGTAGAGTGTACATGTCCTGGATCTTCGAGGGAAAAATGTTATCCAACATGAATGGATGGATCGGGCAAGATCAATGCAGAAATCTGAAGACCCAAAGGGCCTGCAGTAATTGGGATCTTCTTAAGGTTAGAAGTATTAGCTAACTGTGATGGACTGAATTATGTGCATTCCCTTAAGAAAATGTCCAAACTCAAACAGCCTCTTCATATCTTCTTGACAAAACCCTATACAGCCCAAGTTTGAGACCGCTATTTAAAACCGTGATCCAGCCTCTTCATAAAACTTTTGCATGAAATTTTTCACCAGAAACTTCTTAAGGGAAACACTTTGATCAGATGCAGGAAATTTCGCAACCAAGATTAATAATTAAGGGCGTCAATTATGTGGGTTATCAAGAGACAAAAGCATCCTGTCAGGAATGAAATCAAGAAAAACATTGAGGACCACCACTGCAACTACAGACAAACACTATCATATCAGCTTCTTCAGTATTAGGATGCGTTTTTTTTTTTTTTTTTGGAAGTTGAAAACCTGTTGCTGAGGAATTGTCTAATCTGAGACATAAAAAGGATAAAGTATAAACATACAGCCTCTCTAAAAAAGTAAAGTGGTTTGATGTCTGGCTAAATTCAATTCTGTTCAGCAACAAGGCAAGTACACACGTGATATCACATACAGAAATCTCTTGTGAATTCTCTATTTTCGACGTGAATAATTTGTCTTTGACCGGGCCGGAGAGAGAAATAGTCGAGGTGTGCAGAAACTGACCAAGATATCTTCATTTGGCTTAAATGCATACGCCCACGGCTCACATTAGATTCTACTATGTTCTAAGAGAGATCTGAGGGGGTAGTAAGTCGTATATTGTCATTGAGATGAGCCATGGTAAACACTCCCAAAAAAGGGTGCACGGTGTGCTCTTCATATATGACCACAAAATTTCATAAAAGTAAGTCACAAAATTCATATTTGGAACCAGAAAAAATCGTAAGTAACTCCACAAAATTCCATAAATGTGAGCCACACAATATTCGTAAAAGTAAGTCACAACATTTGTTACCTAGAGTCTTGTTTTACCTTTAGCTGTCCTTTTCACCACAAAATTTGTTTAAAGCCACATAATTCGTAAAAGTAACCTCACAAATTCATATCTTGGGCAATAAAAATTCATAAAATAAGTCACAAAATTTGTAAAGTGTGCACGTACAACCAAACATAAAAACAAGTCACAAAAATTCAAAAAAAGCCACAAAATTTTGTAAAAGTAGCCTTTTTATTTTTAAAATGAAGGTTATGTACTGTAGTCTTTTCCATTGTGGTATTGATGGAAGAAAAGATTTGTCTAGCAACTTGATTTTAATTTTTATTGGTGGTAACACTGTCATGTCTAGGGACCGAGCTACTCAAATAAATAAAAAAATCTACTATTGATTTTTTTTTTTTTTTTGGTGAAGAGATAAAAATTTCATATATGTGAAGTCGCCAGTACAAACTACTGCCGGCGATAGGCGGAGACCTTTATGAAGTTATGCTGTCACTACAAAGCTTTGATAAGCTCCAAATGTTGTACATATCCGGGCTTATCTCACTCATTGTGATCACACACACATGCATTTTGTGCTTTTATACGATTGATTTTGCACGAGTTGTATTTTTTATGAGTTTCAGAAAATCGGAGCTAAAAGGTGTGTCAAAACTCCAAATAATCCCCGGTTGTATCCGGAAGTACCCAAGGTCCCACAATGCCGTGGAGGACAATCGCCGAAGCTTAGAAGTCGATTCAAGAAGCTTTGGAAGGTTCAAGGAAGGCCCAGAACAAAAGAACACGACATTTGGAGTTATGAGTCTCGAGAAAATTTGACCAACCGATAAAAAAATGCTCATTTCTCTCAATATACAAAGGCTATGAAGATGAGGTCAATTGGGTTTGAAAGTAGACTCATAGAGCTTTCCAACGGTTCAAGAATCACCTCATTCCGAGTTCGGACGAAGCCGGGGCGTGCCCGTGATGTTGGGTAAAAAATCTGTCCGAACAGACAAATCTGGATTGATCCAGATCCCTAGTGGATCGATCCAGAACCCTCCGGGCACCATTTTTCAAGCTCGTTTTGCACTTTCATTTTATGGAAACTTTGGGTTGTTGTGTGTAGAGAGAGAAAGGGAAGACTATATTGGGCTCTCTCCTCTCTCCTTCTCACACACACACACACTTACTCTTTCCTTCTTAGTGCTCTCACCTCTCTCCTCCATTGGAGAGAGTTTAAGGTCTCTCTCTAGTTTTTCTCAAGTAAGTCTTCATTTTTCTTTAATTTTTTGTTGTTTAATGTTGTAACTACTTGTTGGATCACTATATAAATCAAGTTTGTTTTCGTTTTTATCGGTTAAATTGTATTCTCCATTTTCTAGTCATTTCCTTCTTAAACCTTAGCTTTTACTTATTGTTTGTGATTTTCTTAAGGTTTAAAGTTGTAGGTAGACTTATAATCTTTATTAAAAATTAGTTTTCAAGTTTATTAAACATGTTTTTGGTTTTCTGCAAATTCCTAGGCTTTATTTCTAGCATAATGAGTGAGTAGTTTAATAAGCTTAGTCATGGGGTGATTAGCACTCCATGACTTGGGATTAATCCATCCATCTCATGTTATAGCATACACCTCTTGTTTATCAAATATTTGGGGTTGCACTTTTATGTACCAAAGAGTGGGTTTGTTAATCTTTTTGATGCTTTGGGCAATGTCAACCCATCTGTTTGTCAAATGAACCGAAAATCCTAATCTTTGTTAAACACATTTTTCTAGTGAAGGTTTTAAAATCTAAATCTTCCGTTCGGGGGCATTTAACGATGCCCCGAGCAGGTCATCAAGAGGGGGTGGATTAACCCGAGTCATGGTAGTTAAATACCTCTAGACTTTGCCTTAGTTTAATTTGTCATTTTTAATCTTCCGAGTCATTCATGAAGTTAAGTGAATTCCACCAAACAAACTTACAAAACCAAATTTGCCCTTCAAGGCCGAAAACCTACACTTACAAGACATTCTCACACCGGGTGCGTTCGGTCCCTGTGGATTCGACCCGGTCTTACCAGTTATTATGCTACCGCCGACCTAGCTCTACGCTTAGGGTGACACCATCTACGGTACAATCCAAGGTCGCAAGCAAGCTTCAACCTACACAACAGAAACACAGATACAATCATAAACATTCAACATAACTAACAAAACTAAAACATTAATTCCTTCCCGCTGGCGACTTCCACCAGACATCCAACGCTGCAACCACGTGAAGTCCCGCCACCATAAGCTTGAGACACAACTTCCACAAACAAGTCACTTGCCTTACTCCCGTCCACTGCTCGAAACTAACACAATTTTTATCTTACTCCCGCCCTATGATCAGAGCCTGTAAGACTGACAAAAACACATGCAACCATATGGCCACAATTTTGAAAGCCCCCTATTTTTGAAAACCCATAAAAGAGAACCCACAGATTTTAAAAAACCCCTTTTTTGAAAACCCAATTTCAAAAATTGGAGGCCGATGCAGTGCATGCAAAGGATGAAACAAAGAAACAAGGCACGACAAATGTGCGGACTGGAGATGTAATTATTGAAAGCAGGAGATCCATAAACGGAGAACTAAACCCTGGCAGAGGTACAGGTCGGAGGGTATGAGTTGATTGCAGAAGAGATGAACCCAAGGACGAAGTAGATCTGGGCCAAACTGAGCCGACGGGTCTCATATCAAATGGCCGGAAACGAAGAGGGGCTGGCCGAAACATGCATGGCCAGATGTGGCCCAAACCGATTGGGCTGAACCGAAAAGCAACGAAGAACCCCAAATCGGCTGCCGGAAAAGAGCTTTTGAGAACCAAACGGTGAAGAGACGCAATGCAGGAGGATTATTGAACGAAAGCAAGGAGGAAGGAGGGGGGGCAGGCGGCGGCGGCGGCGCGCCCCCCAAACGGAAAACCTGAGAGTTTGGGGTGTTTTTTTAGAGAAAAGGCAGAGCATTGTTTTTTTTAGAGAGCTTTAAATCTACTATTGATGACTACTACCTACTTTTTCCATGCCAATTTAAATGTCCCCTACAGGAGACCGTGCAAGTTTGACCTTAAAAAATAAAATACTTTAAGTACTACTTTTTATTTTTTATTTTTGTACCATTCAAAAGATCTCAACAAGTATCTTTGAATGGTATAAAAAATTTTGAAAAAAAAAATCTAGAATATGTTTTTTTTTAAGTCAAAATGACACGATTTTACATAAGAGACATTTAAAATGAGACAGATGGAGTAATTTATAAGAAAAAAAGACAAATAAGTAGGAAAATCATATCGCACTGAGACACTTGTCAGTCAAATTTTGACACCCGTAAGAACAAATCCTAGCTTCGTATGCTGCATCAATGCAGGTCAATAATTTGGATATAATTTGGTATTAGTCTCCAACACCCATGAGGCCATGACCACACTAGAATGTATAGTATTGGAGTGTCCGAATAGACAACTTGGGTGGCTCTCACTCAAATCTTGCGCGTGGGTGTGGCATTGTTCTTAGATTTGCTCTTTTCCTTTTAATTGTGTTTGGCACTAACAGTTCAACTCTCTCTCTCTCTCTCTCTCTCTCTCTCTCCAAAGTATGGAAGGTGGACTTCCCATGCTCAACTATCTGTTGCAGCACACTCTGAGAAGTCTATGTACATCTTCAGATTCTTCCACATACTCCAAATGGGTATATGCAGTCTTCTGGAGGATCTTGCCCAGAAACTACCCTCCACCAAAGTAAGCAAAAACAAACAAACAAAACTTGTTTTTTCTGTCATTCAGTAGGAAATGAAAGTTGAGGTTTTCTTCCCCCCAAATCTTGTCAAATTATGACTATGTATCACATTGGTTTTGTTGCAGGTGGGACTATGGAGGAGGTACACTTGACCGTGTCAAGGGAAACAAAAGAAACTGGTAAATCCACCAAGAATTGTGGCAAACCAAACAAACCCTTGTCCTGTTTTAGCAAATGTTTGGGAGTTTTGAATTGGATGTTTTGTTTCAGGATCCTTGTTTGGGAAGATGGGTTTTGCGATTTTTGCGAATGCGAAAGAGCTGGAAGTGGGAATTTCAAGGGAAGGTTTGGAGCTGATGTCTTCTTCAAAATGTCTCATGAGGTCTACAGTTTTGGTGAAGGGTAAATCGAACAAATCTTATCAGTTTCTTCTGTTTGCATTGGAAAGAAAATTGCGAGGGCCGTAGGGGTAGTCACATGGCAACCATGCCACAAAAAGCCTTTGGTTTTGGTTCGAATATTACCTGCGTGCTATCAGTACCAGTATTGGGCTAGTCCACACGGACTTTGCTGGCTTAATTTGGCCATGATAGCCGATAGTTGACAGTGGGATTGGTTTTCAAGAAAAAGAGGTTGTAGGGAAAAAAAATGCTAGAGAAAGAAATTTGGAGTCAAGCTTAAGAGTGTTTTTGGAAAATTTCTTAATTTTTTTGGTAATATTCTGCAGACTTGTGGGGAGAGTTGCTGCTGATAATGGTCACAAATGGGTGTTCAAAGATAGCCCAACTGAAAATGATCCTAGCTTCATTACCACATGGAATGTGTCACTTGACCTGGTAATGGTCCCTATCCCTGCTTGCTCGTTAATTTCAAAATCAGTTTTGCCGAATACATTCTTATTTATGAATATGAAAACTTTTTCCAAAGAATTATTTAGGGAGAAAGCCCATTATTTGAAAATGTATCATAACGAAGTTCTCATAATCTCGAAAACATTTCCACTAAAATATCTGAACAAGATGTTTTCTGTAAATTGTTGTGCAAGTGTTGATACAAAGTAGAAAATCTAACTCTCTTTTGATCTCCTAATCACATGAACAGCAACCAAGGGCATGGCAATCTCAATTCCATTCTGGAATTCAGGTTCAAATCTAACTCTCAACTACCTCCTTCAAAATATTCCTAGCTTCATTTCACTGAAATTACTAAAAACTTGTTCCTCCATTTTACAGACAATAGCCATCATTTCTGTTAGAGAAGGCATTATCCAACTAGGCTCATTTGAAAAGGTCTCGTTCCATATCTACCATACATTCAGGCCCGTTTGTTTGACGAGACTAATAATCAAGGGATATATGATCCCACCGTATGGAATGTCACTGGATTACTGTTATCAGAATAAAAATACCACACTCCCATGATATTGTATATTCCACACTTTGTGCGATTATACATCTGATGTATATTTAATCCGGTACATAAATGTAATCGAATACAGGATATTCGGTCACCTTGAATTTTTAGTGCAATACTATATCCAGTCAAACAAACGGACCATTATGTTGACAGAACTTGTTTTTTTTTTTGGAGATTCATAAATTTATTGGTTTGTTTTCCCATTGTAGATTGCTGAAGATCTCAATCTGGTGATAAATATACAGAGGAAATTCAGCTATCTCCAGAGTATACCAGGAATCTATGCTTTCCAAAGACCATACCTCCCTATCCAAACACCATATAACTCCAAACCCAACAACACCCACTTGTTGATTCAGCCCAATGACAGAAGTTTTGAATCTGATGTCAAACCCAAATATAGTGGAACAAAGAGGCTTTACGGCGAAAAACCCGATGAGTCACCAAGGCGTAAAGCCCTCAACTTAGGCTACGATAGCCCCCAAAACGGGTGGGCCACCGGAACCCAGACCATTTGGCCCATTCCACCTCTCTTGCCATCAGTCCCTTGCACTTTTGGAGCTCTTCTATCAAAAGCACCTTTTGTGCCACCATTGTATCAACAACTTGAGAGTAAAAGTACAAGCCAAAATGTTGAGGTTGATAAACATGGTGGGTTAAGCAAAACAAAAGGTGCTGAAATAAAAGTGGAGGGTAGTGGTGCATTAAAGACTGATCAAGAAGAAAAACCCAATTCCGTACAGCCTCATTTAGGAGTGGGGGATGGGGTGGGTGTGGAATTAGAGTTTGGGCCCTTGAGGGAGGACAGAGTGCCCTAACACCCAATTAATTAGGAAAGTCGGATTGCATTTACTTTGGCATCATTGGATGAGTTTCTGCTGGTTGGTCGGTCACTATTTCTGCAGCAGTGTAACCTTATGCCATATAAATAACAATTCAGCTCTACATAAACATATTTTTAATACATATGCCTTCCTATTTCTGTCGTTTTAAATTTTAACCCTTTGGGATTTGGGTTTCTAGATAGTTGTTTTGCTTAAGAGTAACAAAAATTTGAGAGCGAATCTTGCGCTCTATCTTCCCTTACTCGTGCCCCGAATCCCGTTTGTGCTACACAATTGGAGCCGAGAGACTCATCTTGTGGTGTAGAAGAGAGACAAACAATCTCGGGTGCTTGATTTCTATCTTTCATCTTCATTTGACATTTGTGATATATGGACGCGGGGGAAGTGCTGTGCATTTTGTGACCCTTAAGAGCATCAAAACAACGCCGTTTTGACGCACAGCAGCTTGCACGCAGCACGCCCCTGCGTCCCCTCTGGATATGTTCCCTGAATTGGATGACAAATTTCCAAACAATTGGATGATTACTCGTGTGTGAGCGGTTCTTGTCCCAGAAACGGGGACCATGGTGGTGTACGCTCCTTGGTATGTAGCCTTAGTGTGCACATCTGGACCGTTCAAAAGTATTTTGGACAATTTGGATTTAATTAAAACTCTTTCTTGGAGATGTTTTATTTGAATCCGAACCGTCGATTGTAGAGATCAACGGCTCACATTAGAACACCAGTACTCCCGGGTCCATTTGTCCCAACTTTAATTTGACCCCACTAGCGAACGGTGAGTTAATACCATCTGAAATTAATATAAATGTGTGAAAACTAGTTCGGATACCTTGACAACATCATACCATAAACATTATCTCCTTCTCTTTACATCAAAGCAGTAATAGAGATAATAAGCTCCCTAATGAATATCAAAGACAAGAGACTATGTAACCTTGATAAGGAAACACATTTATTAACATGAGAAAATACTTAGCAACAATGTCACAGTCACATCAACTTTTCCTTGGTTCCATTGCCCCCCAACTCATTGACGTTGACATGTTTAACAAGTGGGAGCCGTGTGCGGCAGCCCTCCACATGATTCATATCCCCACCTAACCGAAGCCAAACTTTCCTTTTACTTAATTACAGTAGCATAAACAAAAAGGATTTTGCTTCTTTGTAGTCTGAGTTTGGGGTTGGGCAGTAGAGGGCGGTTCGTGCAATCTCAGTCGTCTATAAATATTTCTAATGTGTACTTTGTGTTAAAGACAGCGACTAGTAAGAGTCTATTCTTGACGGTCAGTGTCTGTAACAAATTTGAAACTGGGTCCGAACAAAATTCTACAAATATAATGCAAATTAAGTCACCGAAAGGAGTTTGCACAATTAGTGGCATCAATTTTTCAAAAGGTCTTGTTAGTTGTCAATCAGTGGGAATAAATCGAGGGGTAGCCTAGTGGCAGACCTAGAAATTTGGTTTGGCGGTTGGAGGAGTTGAGGCTGCAGCTTTCAGGGGTGGATGGGTCCGTGCTCGGCTTGCTGGAGGTAGGAGCTACATATCTTTGACTCTACCTCTATGCACCTTCTATTTGAGGTGTGTTTGTAGTTTGCGGCTGTTGGTGGCCGGGTGTAGGGCGGGTGTCGTGTTGACAGTAAGCTTCTCCATTTTTGGTTTGTTTTGTTTCTTAGTTATGTTTTCATTGTTTTCTGCTGGTTCTAACTCCGGTTTGGAGCTTTTCTGTCCCTTTGTGAACATTCCTTTGCCCCTCAGGGGTATTGTTCGTATGTACTCGATGTATTCTCTTCCAATTCCCCGAAAATTTCAGAAGTTTTACCAAACCAAGGGCTCTTGATTGGATTTTTGTTTTGCTTTTTGAGCAATTTCTGAGTAATGAAATGATCTTTTCTTTAAAAAAATAAAATAAATAATAAGACCAAATTTTTTAGAGTTTGGGAGGACCGTGACTAAATGTTTAGATTATCAAGGGGCTATAACTAATGTTACAAAGCTTTGGATGAGCCAAATGCTAGCGCGGACCGGAGACCGTGGGCAAATTCCATGTGCTACCCTTGTTACGTAGAGAACAAAGTGCGGCAAAATTAAAATGTAATTTTATCAGATGGGGTGGGCCAATGGGCAGGAAAAATATACATACGAATTTGGGATCAACTTGCTGCCCTCCACACTAGTTTGTCTGAGTTTGTTTTGAGTTGTTCCGTACGGTTTGGGGCAACCGAGAGGCCCAGTTTGTCAAGAATGTGACAGTACTAGACTGCCCATACCCGGAACATATGAATCACTAATTGATTTCAACCCGAAACCTAACTCTAGCGCTCATTTAAAGCGTGAGGTCTGGGGTTCAATATTTATGGACAAAAGGTTGGCTCTCGTAGTAATCTAACAAATACGAACATACTAACATCTTATTTCGTCTATAAAAGAAAAAAAGATTTCAGCCTGATACATATAATCTCATTTAAATCCTGCAGTACCCGGGGCATTCTGCTTTGGGTACATCTCTTCAATGATATGGGTTAACCGGGAGCCTTCTGCTTTAGGTACAACTCTTTAACGATTAGGGTACAATAGAAGCTTTTATTTGTTAGATTACTACGAGGGAAGTCAAGAAGTTTGATAAACAGGGGGACAATAGAAGCTTTTATTTTCGTACTTGCGCGGTTCTGCTTATGCATGACAGAAAGGAGCATTAGGATGACTTTAGCTCCTGAGTACTCAACTTCCATTGTTAGAAACCACCATCAAATTACCATAAACACGAAAGTTGCTTCCATTGCAAGAAATAAAGGCAACATGGAGAGGATACGCAGGTTCATCGCATCAACAACGACTGGAATTCAAAGCATTATACAAATAGTGATCAGATACAGGAAACTTCAATAATCAGTTTGTTATTCATCTGTGACAGAAACTTGAAGCAGCATTATATACAGAATAAGCACCCATTCTTCGAAAGTAAGGAATGCTGAATGACAACAATTACCGAGGAGACTACAAAGCCTGCTATGATCCTTTTGCCTTCCGACTCGTTCCCTCCTCGGTGCTCAAATGCTACAAAGCCTTCTTAAGCACTGCTTTTCTTCCCCTCATCATTCGTATAAGCCCACAGAGGCTTAGCCTGAATGCGCTGTGTTGCCTTCACTTCAAACGGATTGTCCTGGCTCTGATGCATAGAGAGAAAACGTAAATAAGAACACTTTTGCTTATTTGACCAAATTATTATCCCAATTGTGCCTGAGTGAAAACAGAATCTCTCCTAAACAGTCCAAAACGTATTCGTTTTTTTTTTTTTCCCTGCAAAAAAGGTGGGAGGGGATAACCAACACAACAACCCCTAGGACTTGACCATAGGGGGTTCCGACCCACTGTGGAATATCCGATTCAAGCCATAGCTACTATCCAGAAGGACAGACCATCACCATTCACCACAACACCACCTAGGTACTAGATGGACAAAGGGTCATCGACGCTAGTCCTGCAGTTGACGGGACTCGAACCTTGTTGGATCGTGTACAGGAGGAAGGAGCACTTAAGCCCACCCATCCTTGCCATCTAAGCTACCACCACCATCGGTGGTCCAAAACGTATTCGTTTGAAAATAGAATCTACAATCAAACCAAATAAATCTATCCCAAACAAGCACCAAGATAAGCAAAAAAAGTAGTTCTAAGTTCTTACCATTCTGCAGGTGCCCGCATATATGTTACACACAGGGTACTCGTTGGGGCAGCAACTAGAATGGTCTTCACAGCAGGTGGCTCCCTCATGTGGGCAGCATCCCCAAGCAAAGCAAGCCTTGCCGTATTCATAGACGCAGCAGCAGGTGGTACTATGGGGACAAGCATAATAGTCGTCGCAAGCAGTTGGGGGCTTTATCGGGGATGGAGGAGATGGGCCTGGGTTGGGAGGATTTTGTCCCATCTTGATAGGGTAAGAGGCCTCCATTGCAATTCCACATTTGCCAGTGAGACCAGAGGTACTACGCTCCATCCTGATATAGCCACTCTCTCCCCAGCTCGAACCCCATGAGTTCTTGACAATCCAGTAGTCTGCACCGTCTTCTGTACCGTATCCAACAGCTGTGACACCGTGGTCTAGTGCTGTCCCACACTCTCCTGTATATACACCCTGAACATGTACAAAATAAGGAACGATTAGATTACTCAAGCAAATCGCCTACTTTCCAATAACATTGTTGACCCGCTGCAAAGATGGCTCCATCGATATTTTAGCACGTAAATACTGAATACTACCTAGTATAAATGAAATCATGTGCAAAATTGTCACATAGAATGCCAATTTAGGGATCTGAAAAGGGTTCAGTTTGGGTTTTTTAAGACAATTCCCATCGACATTTTGCTGGTTTTTTAATGTAGATTGCAGCTGGTTTTTTAATGTAGATTGCAAAATTGTCACATCAAACCATTGTACACCAGTGTAGTGCAGCTGTGCAGGGGTGCACTACGGAAACCCCCCAATCCAAATATGTAAAAAAAACTCGGTTCAGTTTTGTTCAGTAGTAGACAACTTTAACCCTTCGTAATTTGGTAACAGATATATCTTACCTTTCCAAAACACGGCATAATTTTATCTAATATACCAACCAAAGCTGATCAATTTGGTCCTCTTCGGGCAATTTTTTTTTTTTTTGTTACTTCCCTAAATGGTAATTTTATGGTCCTGATTTCTAATAAGAGCGTTTACAATCCTGCCTCAAAATATCAATTTTTGCTGCAGTGCAGATTGTTGATCAATTGGCCAAAAAATTTAACCGATAAAACAGCAAATCTAGACAGTTGAAACGGTGAAATCTTGTCATCTGTATCATCATAATCCAAATTTCCAAAGAAAGACCAAGTTAGAACCTCACCGACTCGTAGAATTGGAATGTCCTGCCACCGGCTTCAATGGCAACACTCACAGGCTGATTTGCCACTGCCTTAATCAAAGCCTTTTCGTCATTTGCAGGGACGTCTTCGTAACTGTCAATCGTAACCACCTTGGCATTTTTCTGCATCATTACATCATAACACAAATAATCAGTATCAAAACTAAAACTCTTGATAAGAGTATCAACAGTTTTATCTTTCTTTTAATCAAAAACTTAAATCATTACTAACCCTGGTTAGGTCGCAAGTACCATCTCTAGCATTATAAGGGTAGTCGGCCTCAGAGTCGATGCCACCATTGTTGATGATGAATTCGAAGGCATAGTCCATGAGACCACCATCGCACCCTTCGTTATACGTAGTGTCACACTCCACCAACTCTTGTTCCGAAAGCGAGATCAAATCGCCCGTTACGATTTGGTTGATCCCTTCCACCGCAGCAATTGTCGAAAAAGCCCAGCAACTCCCTTCATTTTCAAATCAATGACAATATAACTACACCCAACATTTTTTAATCCGAAAATGCAACTACCTAGAATTTTTACCCAAAGTTCACTTCTGGGTATGTAGCATTGCTATTTTGAATTACAACACGTAAAATTAGGGATGACAATAGATAGTATATGAATCGGGGGACCCTATTCCATAATGCCTGATTGGAGGGTCTTTCGCCATCCCTTCCCCCATCCCCATTGGGGATATTAGATAAAGAACCAAAGCCATCTCCCAATGGAGATCAAGTTTCCCGGATATACACATCCAAACAAAAAAATAAAGAATTCAAGAATGAAAACAAATTGATAGTTATATTTAGAAATATAATCTTAATTGATATTCTTTGAGTATTAAGTAGTCTATTATTATAAATAATAGTAATCGATAAGACTTACTAATTAAAGAGGTAATTGTTTACATATATATAACTATATTCACGATTTATACGTATGTTCACACTCAAGGAGAATTATCAAACCTAAGAAAAGTCAATTGCTCCGTACTAGTTTGCGTAAACGTCTCCTTCTATACAAACTCCTTTGGTATTGAAAATTAGGTTATGCATTGTACACGTCATTTGGAAATTAAAGTGGACCCCACTCCAATAAATGAAAGGGCCAATCAAAAGGAAAAGAAAATAGTAAAAAAAAATAAATGGGGTGGCTCATTCATAGGCGGACAAAACGAGGTCAAAGAATGGCATTGATTTCATGCATGACGTAATTTGTAGTAGAGGAGCGGCCAACTACCGAAAATAGGCAATGGCATCCTCTCCGATCCAGTTTTGTTAGGCCCATTTCAACACTTTTTTTCAAGACCAATTTGATGCTTGGAATCATTAGCTTATTTGTAAATCAAGTCGGGCACACGTCAAAAATTATATTGATTGACGAATTTTTGACATGATTTTGATCTTTTACTTAGAAAATGAAACACTAGATTGATAAACATAATTTTTTAATGTAAATGAGTTCTTTGAAGATTCTATTAAAAAAAAAAAGTGAACAATTCACTCTTCAAGATAGGTCCGACACCTAGTGTTGGTCTGCTTCGGCAAGTGTGTCTGTGAGCTTGGAGCCTGAGTGTTTTTCGGTAGCTTAGTCTTAGATTTTGATAGTTTTGGTTCATTCTTGTATTTTTCTATTATTTAATCTTTGTCGTACGAATGTTCATGATATGACTCGACTATTTCAAAAAAAAAGATGGTTCCGAAACGAACCCACAAACGGATTTAATGGCACCGTGAGGATCTTATCTCCCCGAATATATTCCCAATTATGCCGAAATTGGTGTGCATTTTCGGACATTAAATTACGTAAGAATCTGCACATTTTCTTTAAGATTCACACCCAATAGACTAGCCCGGAATGTAGCCAATAAGAATTTATCAAAATTCAATGAACCGAAAATTAACTTAGCTGGCGATATATAATTGCAGATGACAGCTCATATTTTGCTCACCTACTTTACACTTGAATGGAATTCACCCTTTAACCATTTTTATATTAATTTTAACCAATTATGCAGAAAATTAAATTCTACACCCGATACCATTTTTTTGGAACCTACAAAAAATAAAGGAAAGATCTTTCTTCCTGTTCAGAACCCAATATGTTTGACAAATTTGAGCAACTGGTATTTACCAAAATATCCTTGAATCCACCATTCATCTAAGGGTAATACAGTCAAATCATGCAAACCACCATTCTCCTACAGTCCAAGTTGTCCAACAAGACGAAAAATTACCCCTACATTTCTGGTCATTGCAAATAACTATTATTATCAGGAATAATTCAAAGAAAAAACAAAAATAAAAAAAAGTCGTGTAAATTTAGATCGGAGGAAGTCATATATATTTGCACAAAAAATAAAAGTTTTTTTTTATAAAAAAAACAAATATAATTTAATAGGGGAAAAAAAAAAAAAAAAAAAAAAAAAAAAACATACCACAGCTGCCCTGGTCTTTAACGTCAACGACGGCCCCTTTCTCTCTCCAATCGACTGAATCCGGCAAACTCTCACCGGCTCCAACAACGTACCGGTCACTCGTCTTGGTCGCCGTCAACCTCCGTTTCGAACCGGCCTTAGCACCCAAATACATAGACCGGTACTCCTCGTTGGTCAGATCGGCGAACCGGTTCAGACCCAGCTTGTACGTCCGGTTCTCGGCGTTGTGCTCGTCGATGAACCTGAGGTTGTGTCTGAATATCTGGAACCTTCGTTCCTTCTCCCCCAAGCCGTTATAGTTTTTGCCGTGAGTAACGAGCCATGACTCGAACATGGACGTGACTTCGTCGTCGGATCTCCGGCGGGGTTCGGCGGCGATCGATGCCGATGAGAGGGCGAGGAGGACGGCGAAGAAGAGGATGGAGGTGGGGAGAAGGGATCTGGACGAACCCATGTTTGCGTTTCTCTTTCTCTCTCCTCTTTTTTTTTTCTGAGGAGGAATGTGGTGGTGGGGTATGGAGAAGGTAGGGAAGGGTGGGGGGTTTAAAGGGAAATTGGTCGGTTTATGGTAGGAGTATTTCATTTGAATTACGACAACAGAAAGGATAGAATTGTCAATAGAGCATCAACTTAACCAGACATTTTCGGTTCGAAGCTTGAAATCGGTTTGGTTTTACACAAAATTCCTTTTATGAATTTTCTAGTCTTGGATGACGGGTCTTTGATTGAACTGGATAATGAATCTAGTTGAGATGTGCAACCTGACTCAAATGTCCATAACCTCTCATCGTTGTACCAAAAAAGAATTGATAAACGTACTAGTATAGAGGTTTTAGCATAGAAAAGTGGGCTCCAGAGAAAGTTCGGTACATTTTATGTGCGAGTGAGAAAACTTTTGGCCTATTTTGGCTAATAATCTAGATTATGGATTATTAGATTATTCATTTTGTTCTTATTCAATTTTTTTTTGCATTTGTTAGTTTTACATTAAGATTTTATGGTTTCTGGACTCCTCTCGACGAAACGAATCTAACAAATACAAAATTATAGTCAAAACTCAAATTTTTTTAATAAAGCCAAAATACTTGGATTATTAGCCAATAATCTAAGTATTTCGGCTTTATTCAAAAAAATATTTGGTTTGATCATAATTTTGTACTTGTTAGATTCATCTAGTCGAGAGGAATTCAGAAATCACAAAATCATGACACAAAACTGACAAATGTAAAAAACAATTTAAAAAGATAAAACAAATAATCTAATAATTCAATTATACTCCCTCCGTCCCAATTTGTTTGCTCACAATGGGAATACGTGCAATTTCAAACCCCTACAAAATATATTTCTCTATATTATTTTTTAATTTGTTTTATACCAAATTAAAGTGCTCATTGGGTACTTTAATTTGGTGTAAAAAAATTTTAAAAATAGTATACAAAAATATATTTTTTAACATCTACAAAAATACACATTTCCCAAAGCGAGCAAACAAATTAGGACAGAGGGAGTATATTATTAGCCAAAAGACCTTTTGTACCCGTAGCAAAAAGTCCAAAAAGAATAGAGCATAGTAGGCAAGTCTCAAAAGATACGGAGTAGATGGAATCTACGCGACTCACACGGCTCCTAAAGTCCATCCCGATAAAATGACTCTTAAGTCCCTCGTGATAAAGAGACTCACAACCAGTCAACGACTCCAAAAAAATCTACAATGAGATTTGAGTGTTTTGGCAAAACAGTTGAATAGTTGATGAATATTTTTTGTTCTCGTTTAAATTTTTTTTTGGTATTTTATTAATTTTGTGTTAATTGTTTGTAAATTATTTTTTTATCTCAATTTATGACCGAAACTCAAACAAATACAAAATTCTAAAAGTGTAAAAAGTTTAAAAAGTCACCCAAATAAATTGCGTGAAACAACTTTATAGTAAATTGGAAAAACCTAGAGGTACAGAAGAAATGTCTAAAAAACATGCAGAGCACCCTTGGAGACCCGCTTTTGGATTTCACACGAGTAATCTAAACCGTTCATTATTCTTAGAATATTTTTTCGAGGAAGCCCCCAAAATTTCAGCTCAATCAAACGGTTAGAAGTACTTGAGCCAAAGTCCCACCGTTTCAAACAAATGTTCTAAGAATAATGAACAATTTGGATCACTCGTATGGAACCCAAAAATGGGTCTCTAAAGCGCCCTGTATGTTTTCTATGCATCTTCCTCACATAGCAAGGTCCATAGTAAATTGTTTGAAAATATTGTGAAATGGTGGGTTTTTAAAATTTTATTTTGTCTTTATTCAAAAAAAAATTGCATTAGTTAGTTTTGTATCAAGATTTTGTGATTTCTGAATTCCTCTCAACAAGACGATTCTAACAAGTATAAAATTATGGTCAAAACTAAAAAAAAAAATTCAATAAAGCCAAAATAGGTCAAATAATCCACCTATTTTGGTTTTATTAAAAAAATTGAGTTTTGACCATAATTTTATACTTATTAGATTCTTCTCGTCGAGAGAAATTCAGAAATCACAAAATCTTGATACAAAACTAACAAATGCAAAAAAAAAATTAAATAAGAACAAAATAATTTTTTTAAAAACCACTTTTTATTTTTTACCCAAATCATCATTTAGGGAGCAAGTACAATACAGGGAAAAAATCTTAAGGGTGGAACCTATTGGCCACGAAATTATTGCTGTTGCCAAGGATTGTGAATCTTTAGCTGCTGCTCATTGTAGTCCGTTTAACGGAGCGGAAGTCTAAATGGGTGTGGTAATAGAAGTCCAAACGAGGAACATGCGGATGGAATGTGATTGGCTGGAAGAGGAAACAGCCAAGAAAAGACTGAGGAGAGAGAAAGTGAAAGTCTAGACAGAGAAGCTAGTTGGATCAGTTCCTGTGACCAACCAGGGGAATGGGGGGTCCGAATTCCACAACTTTTGGGCTTTTAGAGATAGACAGCCATGTGGCCATGTGAGAATTTAAATTGCTGGTTTTTGGGTCGTCTTTTAGTAGGAATAATAGGACTATTTTTTTCATACATTAATTGGGGATGTCTAGTTTAGCTTACACATACATTTTTGGGTCGTCTTTTTGTAGGAATAATAGGGCTATTTTTTTCATACATTAATCCCTAATCAATTTACATGCACCTCAAATTACTACTTATGGCTCTGTTCACAACCGTTGCGAAGAGGTCTCAAAAATAACTAGCAAAAACAATCAAACCAAGGAACAAACTCTTACATGTAGCTCGCGCGTTTATTGGACCGGATAAGGTTTTGAGGGTAAAGAAGAAAGGAAATAAGAGGTGAATGATAAAGGGAGATAAGTTAAGAAAAGAAATAAGCTAAGAAGGTTTTTCTTTTTCATTTTTTAGATTTTTAGAAAGAGGAGGTTAGCTGATAAGTATTTAGTTTGTTTCGTAGTTGCTATTAATGGATAAAAGTGGTGGATAATGAAATCATTCATCAAACAAATTACTTGGTTGCCCCATATAAATGTTGTAGTGTCCATTTGTCCCTTACTGTCTATTCAAAATTTAATAATTGCATATATTTTTTAAAAAAATGTGAATTATTAAATAATTAACAGTTGTTTCCTTAATATTCTCGATAAATAGAATATTTAATTCCTTTAAAAATGCATTCTAATCAACCTTTTTATAAGCGGAAAATTGAGTATGCAGGGAGTAACTTTATTTATTCTCGTTGGAAAAACAAATACTGAGTAGTTATTCTCGGGCTACAAATGGATTAGCACTTTTCAGCATCTCAAATCATGCCTTCATTTTTTCATTTTCAAGTATGAAGGAGCTCCAATCATTCTTCATTTCACCTGTTCAAATTGAAGAATCATTTTTTGTTCTTCATATATGGAGAATCACTTAAAAAATGAAGAACATTTTTCCTTTTATTTCTACACTTTAAAATGTTATAACTTCTATTACAACATTCCATTTTTAATAAAATTAATATGGTTGAAAAGTTATTCATGATCAGACCTTTAAAACAAGACCACTCATTAATATATGTTGGTTAAGTTTAAATTTTAGAGGAAAATCGAGTTTTTGAGAGAAATAAACGAAATTTTAAAAAGTAGATATGGAAATATAGAAGATTGGATTGGAGTTAATATGAAAATAGTTACATACTTGACACTAACTTTTTGAATAAAAATTACTATTTTGAGTTTGTAATAACCCGAAATTTCGTAAATAAAAATTTTGAATTATTAATTAGCATATTTAATTTTAATATTGCTAAATAATATAATTTATTATTTAGTTTAATTAATTTGAATAAATTAGATTTAATTTGTATATTTATTTTATTTATATTTTCCGCGCCGTAAATCAACACATGCACACCAGGTATTACACCACATCGCGTCCAGAAGCCCTACTAATTCCCCCAACTCCTATTTTGTCTTCTTATGACTAGCATTTGATAGGCGCGCAATGTCATAGATATAAGCGCCTGAGTAGGGCGAATTAGCACATTAGAGGCGCGATTTATTCCATTTTCCACTTGATGCGGTGTTGTCTTTTGTTTTGGTATTTTTGATTGTTTTGTAGGAAATAGGCTGGAGGAGCACGTAAAAGTGGACATAGGACTTTGGGCATGTTGGGAACCGATGGGACCCAAGAATGGCGAGCAAACAAGCTTGAGAAGCATTTTAAAGGTGTCTGTATAGATACAGGAGATTAACTGTATCGATACCGAGGTGTTTATGGGCGAACATAAGGTATCTGTATCGATACAAGGATTTTCCTGTATTGATATCGGATGGCTTAAAATCAGCAGGTTGTCCTGCCACATGTTCGACTTCGGGAGGATATAAATACTTCGTTTTTTGGATGAAATTAGGGTTCCGAACTTTTGTTTTCTTTTTCCGGATAGCAGCTTTTTGTTTTCTTCTTGGAGTTTCTACTTTTCGGTAGTTCTTTCGATTGGAATTTTTGAAGTTGTGTCTCGAAGATTCAAGAATTGTTTCCGGTAACTCTTTCTAGTTTACATTAATCTCAGTTTTTGGTTGATCTTTTAGTTTAATCTTCTTCCAAGTTATATGAGCATGTTTTGTTTTGAAATCTTGCTGTTTATTCAAGTTAATATGAGTGAATAGTTGCGTAGGTATGGTCGCGGGGTGATTGACACACCGTGACCAGGGCTGGGGATATTCGTGCTCCTATTTTCAAAGTCAATAACGGAAAAAGCAATTTTAGGTTATTAAAAAACATCTGTTAGACGAATCCGGGCATTGTCAGAGCCCATGTAACGCGGGAAACGGGGGGATCGAAACTCGTTCTTCGTTGTACATGGGTAAACGGTAACCACGAGGATTCACATCTTTCGGGGTATATTTCTCTCTCTAAAATCAAATGTTTTCTTTAGAACACTAGATGGATCAGATATGTTCGGGTCTGGTCACCAGTGTTGGGATCCATACGACCGGACCTTCTTTTAATTAATTTAGGAAAAACCAAATTTTATTTAGTTAGTTAATTCTCCCATCAAATTACAAGGGGTGGCTACCTAAGAGTCGTTTCAAATCTCATAACCCGAGTTTTTAGTTAAGCACTCTCCACCGTCCCTGTGGATTCGATTCCGGTCTTACCGGGTATTATGCTACACCGGTCTCAACCCTACGCTTGGGGCAACCCATTAATTTAGGTCTAGGCTTCGGTCAAGCAGCATCATCCTACTTAATGCCTAAATTAGACCTATTTGTATTTTTCGAAAAAAAAACCTAATTAGGCATGTGCCCAATTTTGACTTTTCTACCAATTTTGACTTTAATTTTGCTAACCATAATTTGGAGTTTTGTGAATTAATGAGAGTTATAGAGAGGCGGTTTGGGGGAGGAAATGAGAGAAATTACTTCCCTCACCGTATAATTTTACAGGCATGTATTCATACGCGCGTTTGTGCACATTTTGGCGCCGTTTTTCTTCTAATTTCTGAAGCATTATATTTTTAGTTTCTCTTAAGGCTATCTAGGAATTTCCTATCATTCTTATTTATTTCTTAAAAACTAGTAGTTCTTTAATTATTATTCGCAGTGCACTAGTTTGCATTTTTCGCGCATAAAACCAACCTTACGGGGCATTTTCGTCCCAACAATGGGGATCCTATCTCTCAATTAATGGGGGAACATTTTTTATCCTATTATTGCTAGCCTTATAAGGCTATTAATTATAGAGTTACTTTTACTATAAAGTAGTTATATGTATATATGTATAGATATATAGGTGGATTTTCTAGTCCACACTCCCGGATTTAAGGAAAAAATGGAGTTTTTTTGTGTTGCAAATTTTTTTTGGAAAATCCGATCCGTCCAATGTGTTCAGAAGGTGTTTTCTAGGGTCTGCGCGAGAAATCTTCAAAAAAAAATACCGGGAAGGACTTGATCCAAGCAGTTTTCGCAAAAACTATATTTATATATTTTTGCGAAAATTGCTTGGATCAAGCCCTTCCCGGTGTTTTTTTTTTAAAATTTTCCCTCTTTCTTACCCCCTCTCTCTACCTCATCGTCTCTCCCTCTTTCTACCTCCACGGCTCCACTCACCGAGTCACCACCGGCACCGATACGTCTCTCTCTCACTCACGTCTCCGTCTCTATCTCCCAACTCCCCATTGCTGCAACCGTCGAGATCAATGGTGAAACCCTCTCTCTCTTTCCCCAAAGATCGATTCAACAAAGAACACAACATCCATGGAACAACGAAGAAGACAACAACCATGGGACGGGTTTGATTCTGAAAAAACTTCATTTGATTTGTTCACAAAATCTTTACAAAAACTGTGTAGAATACTAAGAATAGTGTAGGATTTCTATCATTTTTTTTCTTGGTTTCTCTGATTCTGAAGTTAATTTGCTGATTTGGTTCAATTTGAACTTGGGTACTGCCGTACTACTATGTTTCGATCTCTCTCTCTCTCTCTCTCTCTCTCTCTCTCTCTCTCTCTCATCTGACCAAACCGGTAAACCGGTAAAACCAAATCGAAACTGGATGAAACCGATAGAAACCAAACCGGCCTTACTTGGTCCGGTCCTGGTTTCAAAAATTCCCAAACCGAATGACCGGTTCGGTCCCAACAACTCTCTCTCGTCTGACCAAACCGGTAAACCGGTAAAACCAAATCGAAACTGGATGAAACCGACAGAAATCAAACCGGCCTTACTTGGTCCGGTCCTGGTTTCGAAAATTCCCAAACCGAATGACCGGTTCGGTCCCAACAATACCCAAAACAGGACCAAACCAGACCGTTCTCACCCCTCCTCGTCCTTGATTTTTAAGTGCATGCTAAACTATCTTATTCAAAAAAAAATGGATCCTCGTCCTTGGTTTGGACTGGATGAGATTCTAAATATCGATTGCTCAATTTGCTGCAATAAATAAATACTTCGAATTGTTCACAAACTATTACCGGTTGAGAATTGAAATTTCTGAGCAAATTCGGGTCTTAGATTATGCTAATATATGGTTCAGATTTGGTCAATCTTGTTTAGTTTAAAACTTGCATCGGAGAGGAACAGAAGCCTTTGGCATTGCTTAATGTACTTATTGATAGGTCGTCCTATGTCGAATGGCGTGACTCGATCGAGTAATTAATGTAAGCATTGATTTTCTTTATAAACAATCTAGCTCACCAAATAAAAAATTTATTGCTTATTTCAAAAGAATAAACAGCAAAGTAAACGGACCAAACGGCCGGCAACTTCCTAGTTCCTTCTGATCCATCATTCATCCTTGTCATCAATTTTTTGTTTGTAGATTCATATCTTTGGGATACATAAATGATTGGTAACATTTTGTTCAAAGATTAAATGATGAATAGTTCTCCCAAAATATTTTGCTTAGTCTATACAAAATTTTGGTTCAGTTTTAATTGGGATCCCCACTAGTGAACAGAAAGATTGGTCCCTCGGGATTAGTCGACTCATGCAATGATGCAAAAACTGACCTGAACATCTCTGTTATCCAAAAAAAAAGTATATTATGTATTCCACCTCTCATTTGTCAAATAACTAGTGTGTGCCGAGCTTGTGCCTGAAGGCACGACTTGAGCAATCGATGCACATGCCCGTCTCCATTTTTTATGGTCCTTCGAATTTCAAAGAGGGTGAAGGAGAGGAGGTAGTGAGAACGAATGTGATTTGAATTTCGAAAATGGGATAGAGAGAATATGGTTTGAAATTTTAGGCATGGTGGGTCAGTGGATGAAAATAGTAGAGATAAAGAGAGAGAGAGAGAGAGAGAGAGAGAGAGAGAGAGAGAGAGAGAGAGAGATAGAGAGGAATGACTTGGCATGTGTTTACATATAAAATTAACACATCCAGTAATTAATTGACACGTAATTAAGAATGTCAAACGTTGGCAGTTCTTTGTTAATGAAAAGCATTGGATTAATGATTTAAAAATGAATCAATACGATGTCGTATTAATATCCAATTTGAAAAATAGTTATTGGCAGTTATAAGCCAAAGAATGAATAAAATTGGCTTTGAACCCACACTTTTAATTGCTAAAAAGCATGAGTTACTCATGTAAACGTATAAAACAAGACATTTGACAGTTGAGACATATGGAACAAGTCCTGCAAGATAGTTATTCTTTAACACTGATCATATGGTTTGTTTAAATAATCGTGCCGGTTTAAATTTAAAACTTCTGGTGAAAGACTAAAGGGATTTAAATCCATAGGCTTTTGGAGGGAAAAAACTACATGTTTGAAATGAAATGATGAAGTTCGAAGTCAAGACACCAAGCGGAAAGTTCAAATTACAAGCAAGGCATATAAATAGAAGAAGTTGAAGAGTGAAGAAGTTCGGACAAATCTTTAACAAACAACAAAAAATGATGTTTGGTTTGTTCTTTGGCAGTTAGAATTGTAGTTTTAGGAATTCTCAGTTTGAAGTAGATTAGGAAGTAGTTTTAAGAGTTCTTGTAACAATTAAGTGTTCGAAGTTCATGTTATCTTTCTATTTGAAGTTGAAGACGATTTTGAAGTAAGTGTGTCTTTGATTTGTTAATCAAAGTATCTTGTTTCTTTATTGTTCTTTGATTTCCTAAGTGAATTGGTTTGCATTTCTTCACTTTGAAGAAAAAATCCTCTTAGTTGAGGTAATTGAACCACTTAAACACAATCGTCTGATTAGATTTGGTTTTCTTAAGTTAATCTGAGGGAGAAGATTTAAAGGCTCTCTCTGGCACGTTTGCACACAATTATTTTCCATAACAAAGAAGTAAAAGAACCAAACAGCAGGGAGAGTGATAAATTTAATAAGGATGATTGGGACAAAACCACTCTCTGTTGTAATATAGATATTAGAAAATCGTTCTATGTCTTCAACATACATAGTTTCTGTGATACGAGAATAAATTTTATAATCAAATTTGGGTTTCAATTAACTTTTAACTTTTTTTTACTAGTTTATACTTTCTTTATTACCACTTATGTTTAATTTGTGATCAAAATATTCAACTAATATTCAAATATGACGAACAAATAAAGCAGTAAAGAAACTCGAGAACTCGCATGCTGATTAGTCCCCAATATTGTAAATAAATGGACTTATCACTCTCATTTTTGTGACGCATGCATGCATATTATAGCTTTTGTACAATTGATATTGCGTGTGGGTGTATTTTGAAAGTTTCAGGTGAAATGAGCGAAGAAGGGCAAGTTTTGACGCCATGGTTCAACCAAAGAAGTACCCAAGGTCATGTGGCACTCCGCCATTGAGCCCCAAAAGCCAAGAACGAAGCACCGGACAAGGCTTAGGGAGACCAAAAGGCCGGGAGATTAACAAAGGAAGAAAGAAGAAAAGTCCAGGAGATACCAGTTGTATCTTGAATAAGGAGATACCAGTGCCAGTGAACAGAAGGTCCAAAAAGGAAAGATATCGGTAGCTATAAAACTGAGATACCGGTATCCCTGGCAAATTTCCAGATTTTTTTGGCCCGATCTAAAAATATCTAGTGACACTTTTGTAATTATTTTGGAAGACTTTTTGGGGCTTTATAAGCCCTAAACTCAATTTCTTAGGGTGACTTTACTTTTTACTCTCTCTGTGTACCTCCCTTAGTTTGTAACTTATGATTTTCTCTCCCTTCTCTCTAGGATTTAATGCACTTCCACTTAAATTCAAGGTAAATCTTCTCCTTTAATGTTGTAGTACATACTTAGATCTTTATATAAATCTAGTTTGTTTCCGTTTTTATTGGTTATCTCATTTTCATGTTTTTCTAGTCTTTTCCTTTGAAAAATCGAGTAAGTAGTTTGTGTATTTCTCAAAGTTTAACGTTGTAGGCAAACTTGGGATTTTCACCAAAAACCAGTTTTTAAGTTTGCAATAAACTTCCGATAAGGGACCCTTATTTAAAAATAACATGCAGACCTGCCTTTTTCGACTTTTTGGACCAAATTTTGACGATCTGATCCGGCTCAATGTTTTTAAATGTGTTTTCAAAAGCCTACACGAAGAATCTTTGAAAAAAAATAGTTGGAAGGGTTTGATCCAAGTAGTTTCCGATAAAAAATGTATATGTATAGTTTTTATTAGAAACTGCTCGGATCAAGCCCTTTTGGGGATTTTTTTCTAGAGATTCTACGCGTAAGCCCTTGAAAACACATTTTAAAAACATTGAATGGATCGGATCGTCAAAATTTGGTCCGGAAAGTCGAAAATGCCCCTAGTCTGCATGGAAAGTTAAATAAGGGTCCCTTATTAGAAAATGGTCCTTTAAGTTTGTTTGTCATGTTCATTATTTCTTTCAAGTTTTCTACTATGTTGTATGAGTAGTTTATATAGGCTTAGTCATGAGGTGATTAACACTCAGATATAATTCGTTCTCCTCATTAAAAAGCACACATTTTCTGTTTATCAAAGATTTAGGGTTTCATTTTATGTACTGAAGTTCGGATTTGTTAATCCTTTTGATCCCACATAGCAAAGGGTTTAACTACTTGACACGTGGGATGCTTAGGGCGATGTCAATTTGAACATTTGCCAAATGATCGAAAAAACCCTAATCTTTGTTAAACACATTTTCTAGTAAAATGGTTTTAAGCTCTAAATCTTCCACTCGGGAGCATTTGATGATGTCCCAAGCCAGTAATCAAGAGAGGAACAGATTGACCCTAGTCATGGTTGTTAAATACCCCTAGACTTTGCCATACTTTAATTAGTTTTTTCAATCTTCCGAGTCGTTTTCGAAGTTAAGAAAATTCTACCAAACAAATCACAAATTTTTAGTTTGTCGCTTTAAGGTTAAAAACCCTCATTCCCAAATCAATCACCACGCTCGGCGCATTTGGTTTATGTGGATTCGACCTAGTCTTTCCAGTTATCATGCTACCGCTGACCTAACCGTACGCTTGGAGAATCACCATCACGATACAATCCAAGGTAGCAACTATCATGCCTACTCTTATTTGGAGTTAGGGTTGTTCCTTAAAATGTATGTTGTCTCAAACACATTAGTATGATCTGAATTCAACTTGCTTATTGCAAGGCAAAAAAATGAGATAAATAATAAAATTGACAACAAAATAAGCAATTGGAAACTTACTTTCGCACTCCCCAAATTGTTAACCGCACCTCCTAAAGGGTGCGAAAATCCATTTAGAGTAATTTTAGAGTAACAGTTTCGGGAGGGAAGCAGGGGAGTTGCTGTACCCCTCAGCCGTTGGATCGAGTTTTAGATGGCTAGGATGCGTTTTGATTTTTTACAGGTAAAAAAAATTAAAATTAAAGAAAAATTACCGAACTCATCCTAGCCATCCAAAACTTGATCCAACGGCCGAGGGGTGCACAGCACCTCCCCGAGTCCTTTGGGGAGTGCAAAATTACTCTAAATTGATTTTCGCACCTACTAAGGAGTGTTGTTAACAATTTGGGGGTACGAAAATTATTTCCTGAGCAGTTTACTTTTTTTTGGTGAAATTTGTTTTATAATCGTAGCCAATAATAGCCCTCAACATTTTTCAAGAAAAAGTATTCCCTTTTTATTCTTAATGACGATCGACACGCTCGACCAACTAACTTTTTACAGGTGGTTTCACAAAACTGGATAAAATTTTCAATGTCTAAACATACATAACCAGTAGATATTTTCCTTTTGGGAAATGATATTTTCAATTTCACTAACATGCATATTTTCCTTTTGGGAATACCTAATATACGTACTTACTTATATAAATGTGTGTAAGTGTTGTTAGCTTCGAGTTGAGAGATGTAATGCGTGTTAAAGTCATAGACTTACAATCAAATCTTTGTAAAGAGAAAAAAAACGCGGGCGAAGATGAGGATGAGAACGAGGATAGTTTATGTACGTTCACTAATTATCAATATCTAGATTGAGGATCAACAAGAATTTTGTGCATCCGAGGATATTTATTTTAACATTACGAGGCAAAGTTGTCTAAACGTTTATAAATTGTTGTGCTAGAGAAGTTTTCTTGCACACAAAGTTAATTAAAAGAAGTCAGATATAGATAAATTCGGCCTCCTTGTGTTCATACATTTTGGTGGCATGTAAAGATTCTATGCATGTGCAGTCTCTTAAATTAAGTGAAGTTAAATGGTACTTTCTTTTCTTTTCTTTTCCTTTTTTTTTTGGAAAAGTTTTGTTAGATAATAGTGTGATTTTTCAAGTTAATCATTTATCTGCATGAGATCGAAAATTTTAAAATGCATAAACTTATAGCTAAAAGCATTCGATGAGAAAACTTTGAAAAAGAAGATTTAATTTTATGTTTCTTAAGTTTGGACAGTAGTTTATGTTTTCTAATTTTCTCGTTGTGATAAATAATTTAGTCTGAAAATTTTGAAGAAAAAGTAAAAAAAAAAACACATGCTGTTGTGGAAAGGTGTAAAACACGGTCAGATTGGCTTTAGAGAGAGTATTCTTTTCCCTTTTTTTTGTTTTTAAACCAAAAAGTTCAGATTGAAGTCTGGAACACGATAAAATTTTGGATACCGAATGGGTACCACGTGTCCATGCCGAACACGAGCTCCTCTGTCTAAAAGTGTTTTGGATGGTCAAATTTAAGTTATCAAAAAGGTTTAAAGCACATCAAAGATCAAACAGATTGATTTCTTTTTTGAACTGGGACCAAAAAATTCATCATTCCCCAAACTGAATTTATAGATATATGTTATCCGAAGTACCAAATTTACCAATTTTTATTTATTTATTTATAGATATACACGGTGGGCCGTTGCCAAGTTGGAAACCAAGCATGGGGATGATCTGCATAGAAGACAAGTATCCAGATTCTGTTACTTCACTATAAATGATTTTGGGCCTCCCAACAGACTGGATTTGGATATGCAACTCTGTCACTTGTTCTCATCTCCATCACTTCTCCTCATACTTCTCATCTGGGGAAACAACACATCTCTCTCTCTCTCTCTCTCTCTCTCTCTCTCTCTCTCTCTCTCTCTCTCTCTCTCTCTCTCTATATATATATATATATATATATATATATATATATGTGTGTGTGTGTGTGTGTGTGTGTGTGTGTGTGTGACAGATGGATCAAGGGTCATTTGTTTACAAGACTATACGCACAACCGTACAGATTTTAATCTAATTTGCCCATCGCGATAATCTGTTTTCAAGATTTAATCCAAAGAATGGATGGATGGTTGATTTACATATTTAATCCGGAAAGAATTGTGATTTTAGATTTACATGAGACTTGGATAACGATTTTTTTGATAATAGACGAACGGGATCCGATCACACGGGGTGGCAAGAACTCCACATGGACAAGTGAAATAATCTATGGAGATCATCCCCATGCTTTGTTTCCACATGAGTACTTAATTTTGATTACGTTATTTATGTGTGGAATAATATACTTCTTTCCACATGAGTACTTAATTTTTTGTTAGCAAGCATTTTTTCGGTAATTTGTAAAAATATTTGACGTCATTTTTTTCCAACCGATGCCAATGAAAAATTAGAAAATAAGAAACTAAATACATAAATTTAAAGTGGTTCAGAAAATACACAAATAAGCCAGAATAATCTGTGTTTGGCTTTGATCATAATACACTTTTTTCGACATCTCTGTTAAGATGAATGAAAAATGTTTAATAAAAATTAGCTCTTAATTAGTAAAACTTCATACACGACAGAAGAGTTGGGTTTGAATTGCAGAGGTGCCAGGATAGAGATATAAGAAACAAAAAATAAGGTTTGAATGGGGGGAGTTGCCAAAGATGAAGCCAAAAATACTCCAATATTTTTTTAATATCTCAAAATTAGATTAAAATTTATCCGGCAAGTTACCGGAGTTCGTCTTCACCTGCCGATATGCTTATATTTAAAGTTGGGAAAAAAAAAAACTCATGTTTAAAGTTATAGTAACTTATTTTCGTGATTATGCCATTTTATAAAATAATTAATTTTTTTTTGTTAAAATAGTAAAGTTTCAATTCGTAATTAACATACGGATTTTTGAAAAAAAAGATGGACGGATTTACAGTTTGTGGATATGGGCAAATAATTGGGGGTCGAGATGTGGAGTTCATATTGTCACCTCTACTTAAGGCCCATTCCCGAGGCAAGGCGAGGAAGCCTTGCGATTACATAACCTCTGACATTCTATTGATTCTTGTGGGTCCAGTAATTATGAGACTATGCTGTAGTTTGAAGTGGGTTTCTAATAATGGACCGTTAGATTAGTCTCTTAGACATTAGACATTTAGACGAGTTCCACATAAGTTGGCCTGGACAATGAAAAATACAAAAGGAAAACTAATACGCAAAATATAATACTCCTGGATAATCATAGTATTATTTTGTGAATAGAATACTCGGAAAATAGACACACTATACAAAATTCAAAACTTGGTGGTAGTTTTTACATCTTCTGTGAAATTTGATAATTGTAGCCCCTTTGTGGCCCATCCAGGGCCCAATGAGTTGGACAGTTCTTTTTGGGTTCACTTGTGACGAAGGCCATTTACACCTTGGGCCTTTTGCCTTAATCAGTTCCAGTTACACTATTTGGGTTAAACCACAATGGGTCAGTTTTATAAGATGAATCCTATACCAATTTGGCCTGGAATTTTATTTGAAACTTCGGATACCAATATATTTTTGCACAAATTGCTGGTGATGCTGATGAGGAAAGACGATGGATGAGTCGCACGCGCAACGCGTGATCCTAGGGAAACTGCGAGTGGTGCCACTCGCAGACACGCGCCATCAACTCCTGACCATCAATATTTTTGGAGTACTCTCGGTATTTTGCGCAACGATGAGACGATACAAGATCACTCCAAGACTAAGCTCTTTTTAGGCCTTATTCCACTAAAAAATAAGCCAGCTTAATTATTTTAAAGCCAAAAGCTACTTCATTTAAATTTTACAATGGTCACCGATTAAATACTTAACAATATCCGATCAACATGAAATTTTACACTCAGTTTCCTCCTTGTTTGATTCTATTTCAATTACTCTCTCCCATCCAAATGGAGAGGCTCTTATTATTCTCTTTGAAGGTCCTTTCTGGAAGTCGTTTAAATTCATTCTCCTCAATGTTGGAGGATGATGAGTTTTTATATATGTGTTGTTTAGTTGAATGAGATTTTGAAAAAGATAGAAATATTTAAAACAAGAGTTGAGAAGGAGTGCACACAAACTTTTAGCTTAGTGTGAGATGGCTAGAAGTTATCCCTATTTATATGACTATATGAAATGTTATAATAAAGATATTTTCATACAAGACATCTTTGTGAGAGATTCTACATCTGCACATATGATTTTTTCTAAAAAAAATGCAAAAGAGGCGGTGAAGATTTTTAAAAACTTTCAAAACAAAAACATATTGCCTTACAAGGTTTGAATAGGAATTTTCACCAATAGAGTTGCATTATTCCAATAATTTCTAACTTTTTAAATAACAAGTGGATATGTAAAATCATAGGCATCATATTTTAGTTCATGGAGAATTATGTGTCTAATTCTTTATGCTCATCATTAATTAGTGGAAAATATATATCCATCCCTAAAGTTTGGCCAATTAGGTGGAGAGCTTCCAACATTATTTTAAGTTATCACTCATCCATTTCTCACCAATCTGAGAATTTATTCCTTAACATCTCCCCTCACGTCCAGCTGTGTTTGACGTCTTGCAAAGTATATAGCTCTTTTGGGTTTATAAACGTGCAACATTTTGTTAGGTCTATCGTCAAGAGGTGTGAATTATGATTTTTTTTTTTTAATGTCCTATTCAATCCAAAAGCTTAAGTTATGAGTATAGCTCTTTGGTCTGGTATTTTTTAATTGGTACTTCGGCCTACTCTAACAAAATCACCAAAAGAAGTAATGGTCTAATGATTCAATCACATCCCCACTACTCTCCTAAGTATGCATACAGATGAAATTTTTTTCCCTAAGGGCTTGTTTGGATGAAGGCTTAGGAAGAAGGATGAGGCAATCAGGGGGATAAAGATGTGAGGTTTAGCCCATGGTTTGGGAACAAAAAACTCACCCGCACTAAATATTCATGGGCTAAATAGTCAGGGAGAAGCCGCATTAAATAAAAGCAGGGGGAGCGGTGCTTATATTTAGTCAAGGGCAATATTCCACCCCATTTTACCTCCATACCCCTCATGCAATTCCTTCGGATAAAAAATAAAATACTTCCGCATATATTTTTTAATTTATTTTTGCACCAAATTAAACTACTACTAGAGATCTTTAATTTCGATATAAATTTTTTTTAAAAAAATATACTTTAGAATTTTACATTGCTCACTTGTTAACTTGTTGAGTTAATTTTAATATTTAATATTCTTAATTTATATTGTATAAGAATATTGAAATGAATTACTTAATATAATTTAAAACAAAACAATTAATTTTGGTATTTGTATAATTATATAAATACATAATCTAATATATGCATTCCCAAGGGCAATAAAGTCTTTTGACATGATTTTACATCATTCACCCTACTTATCCTCATTTTTTATCCATCATTCTTAACTGTCACATCAATGTGGGTCTACTCTTCTTATTTAATCCCCCTAACTATTTTATCCCCCTTACTATTTAATTTCTCCAAAACCAATACATCATCTAAACAGGCTGTAAATGATCAAAGATTTGTCCTTCTCGTCAAACAATCCATTTTAGGTGGACTAATAGTTATAGTATTTAAATCTAGAGCCGGCTTTGGACATAAACCAAAGATGCGACCCCATCTGGCCTCCAAATTTTGACTAATTTTATGGGCCCCTAGATATCTTATACCCTTATATAATAATATTGAATAAACTTTAGGGCCTAATAAATAGGTATTTTATACCCTTATATAAAGGTTAAATGGATTAGCTATGTTATCCATTGATAAAGATATGGGCCCCGTTCGGTTGGCCTTTTTAGAAATGTGTTTTGGGCTAAAAAGCCCAAAAATTGTATTTGGTTCAATGTTAAAAAATGAAGCTGTGAAATCAAATTATGAGATAATTTCGCAGCTGAACTTAGCGTGTTCTGTTTCTATTTCTCTTTTACAGATATCAATGTCCTCTCTCTCTCTCTCTTACAGAGATCCAAAACGTCGGTGATCCAGAAGACAACCAAGATTCCTTCTTTGTCCAACGGTTCCACACAAACCCCAACCGACTTTCATCTTTCTTCTTTCTTCTTTCTCCTTTTATAGACGACATCAATATTCCCTATCTCTGTCTCTCTCTGTGCTAATTTCTCAATGCTCTCCCTCTCTCTTCTTTACTCTTCACTGAAATCAAACTACTCCCTCCTTCAACGAAAGCCTTGCGTCTCTCATCCGTAATATTCAAAGGGTGGATATGCATCAGGATTTGTATGGAAGTATGAAAGAATCAGCAGAGTTACTTAGAGGAATTCAGGCCATTATATGGACCATATTGCTTTCTGGGTTCAATACTGAATCTGGATATACGGCATACATCTCACTGTCATTTTTTTTTTTGATAAGAAATCTGAGTGCATATACAAAGTGTTACAATCTGAAGGAAAGTAAAGATGCTTGAAAAGGAGGAAAGGAATAGGACTCGTTCATGTTTGATGGCACAGCTCTTTTTAGCATGGAAGAGTGGAAGACTGAACTGGAGCAATTGAATGGGTTTAAGACGGGGATGAGTGATAGACATGTATCTTTGAATGTAATCTAGTTTTTGACATATGTAATTGATTCATTTGTGTATTGGATCTATTTTTATTCCCGACCCATCTGGTCATTGTCGAAAATCTCTCCTGATCTTCATTACTTTTTTTGTCTTTGATCCAGTTGGAATTTTGGTTGAAGTAGCAATTCAATCCATTATATATATATATAGGATAATGATCTATTAAGGACTCCCTTAGGATAATTCCGTGCGGACCTCACCATTTCAGATCAAATTTTGACGATCTGAACCGCTCAATGTTTATATAGCGTTTTTAACAAAAACTGATCCGATCAAGCCCTTCCGAATATTTTTTTTTGAAGATTTTCCGCGCGGACCATTAAAAATGCATTTTAAAAACATTGAGCTGTTCGGATCGTCAAAATTTGATCCGGAAAGTCGAAAAATGGTGAGGTCCACATGGAATTTTGTTTTGAGGCAGTCTTTAATAGATCGGCTTCTAATATATATATAAGAACCCAAAGAGAAGGAAAACTAAAATATAGTCGTTTTTTTAAGCAAAGAAAAAAAAGGTCATTTTATTATTATTTTAAAAATAAAAAAAATAATTTATCAAAACAACCACAAGCTTTGAATTTTTTTTCAGAATAGGGAAGCGAACATGGATTTTGAGAAGTGTTCAAAACTATGTTTTTGAGAAATTTTCAGAATTATTGTCCAAAATAAGCAAACGAACGGAGCCATGGTGTTTAAACTTGATTATGAGAGCTTAAGTACTACTTTTGCTACGAAAATATGAGAATGGTGATGTTTAAGTAATATATTTCGGATTAACGTATATAATGATTATCGAGTTTTGTGTTATTATTATTTTTAATTCTCGCAGTTTTTTTTTTTTTTTGGTATTATACAATGGCTCCAAAAATAAAGTTCGAATCTGGCCTAAAAAAACCGGCACGATTTAAATCTATGAATCAAGCAGGTTTCCAATTGGTGTTTAAAACGTAGCATGTCATGGAGAATTATACGAGAGATAACAAAAGATAAAAGCGCAAGTGTGGGGCATTCATGTAGAGCTTTTTCTGCCCCACACTGCATCCAAGATCGAGTCTCATTTTCCCTTCCCCATGTAATAGATTAGGCAATGACGAATGACCAAAAAAAAACATAAAAGTGAAGAGCTGGAGTAACAAGCTTTGGAATGATTTTAAATGCACTCCTAAGGTCTTGTTTGATAACACATATTCAGCACTTAAAACTGAATTAATTAAGTAATAAGTCATTAAGTAGGCTTGATAGTCACATTTTATGTTACTTAACAGATTAAATGTCACTTAAAATGTAAACTAAAAAATTGAGCTACTTAATTTTGGCCGAATTCCTACGTGCTTACAAACAACCATCACACCTTCGCCGCCTCTGTCACCACCACCACCATTACGCCACCACCACCGCCACTACCACAACCTCCACAACCACCACCATTGCACTATCGCCACCGCCATGCTGCTACCACCACAACCACCATCATTACACCGCCACCGCTACCATGCCGCTACTACTACCACCACTACCACACCGCCACCAACACTATCACCATTACCCATATACCACCACCACAACCACAACCACCATCACCACAACCACTACTGTTACACCACCGCTACTGCCATTCCGCTACCAGCACAACTATCACCATTGCGCCGCCGCCATGCCGCCACCACCACAATTACCACCACTGCCACACCCCCGCCACCGTTATCCATATACCACCACTACTATTGTCATGTCACCGCCATCTCTTCGCCACCACCACTAGCATTCTATCCTGCCCACCACCACCACTACTACCACGCCATAACCATCACACTACACCACCAACATTACACAACTATTACTCTATTACCACCACAACTCACCATCATTCCCACCACCACCATTACTCCACTGCCACCACCACCTCGCCACCATCCTCACCAATCCATGCATCACTACCACTACCACAAATACATGATGACCATTAATAAAATTAAGAGACAATTAAAACTCAAATTTTGTTTTAATTCAGTCTTAATTTGTTTTATCAAACAGCATTTCAGCTTAAAAAATTCAGCATTTAGTACTTAATTTTCAGTTTTCAGCTTTCAGTTTTCGGTTTTATTAGACAACACCTAACTCAGTGAGGGATAAGGCTATAAATTAGTTAATATGTGCGTCTGACCCGGAATATTAAAAAAAACAGTTTATCATTTCTCATTGCACAGTATATCCATGCTTATGGATTAGTCACAACAAACGTAAGAGCTGTTCTGACGGCACATGAGGAGCTGTGATCAGTTGACTCGATGGAAAAAATAATCTACCAGTGGGGTATTTCATTATTAATTCAAAACTTCGAACAAAAAACAATTACTTCTCTTATAAATAATTCAACTTTGACCTCATTTTTTTTAATAAAAACACAAGCCACTTTTGTCTGATTCACAAACAAAACACACGAGTCCGTCATACAAATCACAGGACGGTTTTTTGGGCATGGGTGATTCTATTTGCAATCCGATTCTTGCTATATACAACCCGGTAAAAATAAATCATGTTTTAGACATAATTTCTTAATGCATAAACACCATCTTGTCCCTCCCTCTAGGATTATCATGTTATTTCGGGAGTTAAAACTCGAAAAGTTTAGTAATTTTCGGGATCTAACTCCCAAATGAGTTTATATGCGAAAACCGGTATACAATTCAGGAGTTAATATTTGAATTTATTAACATTTTCGAGAGATAATATCCGAAACTAATCACATAATAAGGACATTTTTTAAGTTGAATGATTCTTTGTGGGTTATATTTAGCAAAAATGGAATTTTGCCACCTTATTTAGATTGTATGTAACAATTAGGTTGTATATTGCAAAAATCAAGTTGCGAATAGAATCATCCTTTCGGCATTTACCAATGCACTGCTCAAGTAATCCTTTACTTGAATGAGAGTCCACTACCAATTTCTTTGGAAGTCAGAAGAATCTCTTCGACGTTTGAGTGTAAAAAGTTCGCATTTTTGCATATTGGTAAATGAAAACAATATTAGAGAAAAGTTAAATTGGGTTTTGTATTTAGTCTTGAAAATAAATGTTTGATCGTTTATTAGTATAGCACATATTTTTCAACATGCTACTCAGGATTGAATATTCTTTTGGCTGTATTTACATAATTTAGCTTAGCCAGCACTTCAAATATTGTTGTATGTATAACAATATATAGCTCATTTATTTGACTCGATATGAAGTGTGAAATATACAATACGAAAGAATATCGCATATGAATTATAGCCAATGGTAGAGTATATTTTGCATATTTTTTTTATGGTATTCTTTAAAAAATTATAAAATTTTGACAATAATTAAAATGGAGAACAATTTTCATTCCGAATACACAAAATTATGGTGAATCGATAATGATATTGTGTTTGTCAAATTTTATGATAACAACAATAATGAAGATTAATTTTTTAATTTATCAAAACATTCCTATAAAAACTAGAATAACTTAATTTAGTCGTGAAAAAAATTTCGAACCAAATTTCATATGACAATTGCTACCCCTTCTCCTCTCCCCCGTTTCATTGTTTCACAATTTGAGAAGGAACGCCAAATAAAAAAAACATGCACTACATAGGAGAGATTTAAAATATGGTTAATTCAATTAAAAACCCTCCTTACACACATGAATTTTAAATACGAAAATCCTACGAGAGCAATCTAGACATAGCAATCGACACAAATAATATTATATGAGTGGATTTGCAAGTAGCTGAAAAGAAATTAGAATATTTATGGCATGCACGACTATAATGTTTGTATTAAAAATATCTGTGCCAATATTGACTTGAAACATAAATTTAAGCATTTTAAATGCTACGAAGGGTAGGGGTTTGACAAAAAAAAAAATCGTGTTAAAAAAGTATCACTCTCTCCGTCCCATAAATTTGGTCATCTATTTTATTTTGGAATCTCAATGTCCCAAAATATTGGTCATATTTGAAAAGTCATACAAAAAAAGAGAGTGAGTTTCCAAATTTAACCTTTGTAAATAAATGAAAATGATTTTATGGGTTGGATTCAAGGAGGTGGTAGTGTAAATTTATGATGTTTTTTTAATATTAGTATCTAAATTGATAGAACACCTCCTGTATTTTTAATTTATTTATTTTTGTTTTGAAATAGGTATCCGGGCATCTTAACTACTCCCTCGGTCCCAATTTTATAGTCCATTTTGGGAGTTCGTGTCACTTTTTAAAGTGTTATATCTTATAATCTACAATGTTTTAAGTGATTTTGAATACTTTGTTTATTAGATTAAATCAAGGTCTATCAAACAAGATCCATATTGCACATAAAATGTATTACCAATTAAAAGATATAATCGTTTTTTTATCCGGTTAGGATAGAACAAGAGACTATAAAATTGGGACAGAGGGAGTAATGTTCTCCCAATCAAATCAGTCAAGCTCTCTCTCTCTCTCTCTCTTGCCCCCAAAAACCCTAGCCACCATAAATATTACTCTTCCTCATTCCTTTCCCCCCCTTAGGGTTTCTATACCCTCACATTATGGTGGGAAGGGAGGGCCATAGTACTATTTATTTTCTCCGTTCGTTCGTTCTTTTTCTTTGTCTCTCCAGATCAACGACTTGTCTAATCTGAGAGGGTTTTGTCTCTCACTTTGTGAGAGTTATTAGTTTAATCTTCAGACGAATTTTTGTCTATAGATAGGGTACTTTTCAGGCGTAGTTGTTTTATAATGATATCTAGGCCAACAGTGTTCTTACCCTACATGATATTGCTGGTTGGGCAACTTGTGATGGCTTTGAAAATCTGTAATTTCGGGAGTTCATTGGTGCGAACATACTTGGTTGGAGTCCATCTGATCGTCTGTGTATTCACTATCTTTTGTCTTCAAGTCTCTTTAGAGATGTTGATTCTAGGTATGAATCTAGTAAGTGTCGTTGTTTGTGTCATGATACATCTGGGTTGGGCTGAAACACATCGACTGCTTTGTGCGTTTTATTGTTCTCTATTTAGATGATTAGTTTGGCTTTGTCACAGATTTTCGTAATGAATTTCGTTTTGTAAGTACCACCGAGCTTTTATTATTATAATATTCTTATTTCCGTGTCAAAAAAAAAAATCAAAGACAAGTTAGTCACGTCGAGACAAAAAGATTTACTACAAGAAATTATTTTCCTACCGACATACCTCAAACGCCAAACTCTCTTTTTATTTGTGGAAGTCTTCCGGTGCAAAGCACGTCTTAGTGCTTGCATACTCTATTTCATAAAATTTCATTAATTCGGTCAAAACAAAAAGTCGTACACTGTTGTAAGAGTATCGGACGGCTGTAAACATATCTTAATAGTAATCCAAAGGTCAAATAGATAAGTACGCCCCTCCCCCTCCACCCAGGATAAGAAAACCCCAAGAAAAGAAAAAGGAAAAAGAAAGTCGTCGTCTTCTTTGTATAAAGGTAGGAAAAGAATCCCCCATGTAACTTTTGAATTTTCAATTCAAAAACAAACTCGGTATCCGGTTCAAAGATTATGCTTTCCACCCAAAAAAGAAAAGAAAAGAAGAAGGTAAATTTCATTAAACACTTCCCGAGATTTGCATAGATTTCCCTTCGGGTATGAGAAATGATTTTTCCATCCCTCAAGTTTGCATTATCTTTTCATTTACCCTCATCCCTTGGCTGCCTTTTATATAGCAAATATATTCTATCTCTTCTTCTTTTTTTTTAAACAGCGATAGCAAATATATTCTCTCTCTGTTGCTTCATTCTTTTCTTTTCTTTTTTCATGTCTTAGCTGTTGTCTTTCCACTCTTTACTCGCTCGCAGAAAACTCACAGTTTCTACACCTCAAAGTTCAACGCAACGAGCTCAGTTTTCAAAGTCTGTCTAATGCAGCGTACAATTGTGACTTTGCATTGTTATTCCCCATTCCTATCATCATTTCTACTTGGAAACAAAAAGTCACAAGGCAATTATTGTCTAGTTCATTATTGATGTATTTTTAAATATATATTTTAAATTTTATGGGATGGATCATGAACATTGACTCACTTCGATAGAGGATTACGAGTACAAGACAATTACTTGCATGTCCAAACAAGTATGATGCTCTTTTGAACGAAAAAGCGAGTTAACGTAATGGTAAAGAAACACGTGTGTAAGATCATGCTTCTTACGCAACAAAGAGTTGGCCTTAAGACCGAAAAAAAATCAATAAGTATTTATGTTCTTAAAGTTTTGTATTATTTTTTTAACACTGTTGATAACACTTCTTTCTTATTAAATGGATATAATTATTCTACAATTAGGAAATTTTTTATTCTTTCTTTATCTCTTCACAATTATTGTTTGTTTGCCACACGAAATAGCTCTCTCTGTCTATTTATTTACATAAAAAAATTTCAACTAACATTTTATGCAGCCCTTTGCTAAGATCTCATGGGCTCGTTTGATATTGTAAGTTTAGATTAGAGAAATGACTAAAAACTCCATGAAGATTGATTTTTTGGCTATTGGCTCACTATTTAACAACTCATGCATTGTCAAGTATTGTTGTTACTATATCTTTTCTCTTGATTTGGTATTAGTTGAATGTTCCTTTTCTCGATTGGTGATTGAATAGATTTACACAAGTTTATGGGTGTATTCACACTAGATTATGTTTGAAAAGAATATAGCTCAACAAAAATTTAGAAAATTATCAAAATTCATTATTCAAATTAACAAATTTCCATTACTATAGGGTATATATAGAAGCATGGTCAAATTTTTATTTTCAAATTTCAAGTTTATGGTGCTTTGACAGAGTGTTTGACATCAAGGTATAATCGATGTCCAATATGAGTCCTCAAGTTATCTAAAGCGGTCCCACCAACTGTTATACACAAATTGGTTAACACTAAAAGAGTTTGTCAGTAACCCCAACCGAGCACAGGATCTTGATCCCGTGCTATTAATATTATTGAGTACTAAAATAGCTATTTTACAGAGTAAATCTTATGGATGAATGTACTATTGAGCTTAACCCAAATTGAAGTTTCGTATTAAAAGCAGTTAAAAGGTCAACTGTACCTCACTGGCTAAATTGGTCCCACAACCCAAATTGGAGTTTCGTATTAAAAGCTGTTAAAAGGTCAACTCTACCTCACTGGCTCCAACCTAACATCCCCCACTCACTCTCTCTCTTCTCTCTCTCCTCAATTTCCCAATCCAACGGCTCATTTACTTCCTTTTGACTTTCTTTCCATTTTCTCTCTCCCTCTTTCATCATTACTGGTTTACCGGCTCCTAGGCGGACCCCACCCATTATAAATAGGGAGTCGGTCAAAATACCCCTAGAACGTTTTTTTCCCTGTTCAAAGAATAGGACACGTGGAAGCAGCCTATAGGTAATAGGGTTTGACGGAAATTGGACGCAAGCGACATGTTTAGTCATCCGATGCCCCTGCCTTTGTTTGCGGGAAACTATCCAGTGCCCCTGCTGCCTAAAATCATACACTATTATATACTACCCCCAAATCCCATGAAAGTTCAAGACTAAAAGGGCAAGTTTGTTAACGTGATTTTTCATTGTTTTTGAACTGTAAATTTTCAAATTAAGGGTTGGTTTGGGTGAATTGAAAAAATTGGTTCTTTGATTTTGTCCTTATTCAATTTATTTTTGCATGCATTTATTGGTTTTTGATCGATTTTTTGTGATTTTTTGGCTTGTATTTTTGGATTATTTTTCATCTTTATTCACAAAATTTTAAGTTGGGCTAATAATTTTATACTTTTTAGATTCCTCTCGTTGAGACAAGCGAATAAACTACAAAAAATCGACCGAAAACTAACAAATGCAATTTTTTTTTTGAATAAAGACAAAACTCAAAAAACCAAAAAACTAATTTTTCCAATTCACCCAAACCAACCCTAATTGATACATGTGAGAAAAATGAGTTATTGATTTGACAACTTGTAGTAAGAATACAAAAATACTTTAGTGGAAACTCCCATTTAAGTGGGTAAAATTGAACGTGAATATGTGGTGTTAAAGAATTTTTGGACATCACATGACGGATATAGTAATAAACACTGAATAATTACACCATTTCTTGTGAAGGATTGGATCATATGCTTTTCTAAATAATGATTGGAACCTACTACGAAGTATGTCGTTATACTCAACTTGCTGAAATTGTCCATGTTGTATGAATCATTAAAGTGACATTCTGTAAGTAAATGTCTTTTTTTTTCTGGGGTAATTCTATAAGTAAATGTTGATTTATCAAATATTAGTAGCTGTCAAAATGCCTTAAAAAAAAAAAAAAAACTAGTTGTAATTTTATAATTTTTAAATGGAGCAAGTCAAACAATATTTTATCAATCCGTTTTTCATGTAATTTTTTGTTTATAAGCTACACAGATGATTTCGCATGAATCACCACAATGCACGCCTTTATTAGTTTTGGATATGTGTATATCATCAATATAAAACATCAAATTGATCAGACAGATATAAAGACTTAGATGAAGGTAATTGATATTCACATCCCTTAAATTGTTATTCACTCTCTTTTTGTTTTTTAATGAAACTTTTACACATGGAAATTTCACTAGAAGACAGAAAATGTGTGTGGATAACAATTTAGGGGGTGTAAAAATCACTCTCCTAGATGAATTGTATGAGTCGTAAGAGAAATAGATGGTCATACACTGATCGTCTGTTATACATGTGACATTGATGCTTTGTTTAAATTGATATCGATATCCAATCTATTTGATTTTTAAGTTAGTAAGTACTCCTTCTGTCCCAATTTTATAGTCCCTCGTTCTATTATAACCGGATAAAAAATCGATTATATATTTCAATCGGTAATAAATTTTAATATGTAATATGAATCTTGTTTGATTGATCTTAATTTAATTTAGTAAACAAAGTTTTCAAAATCACCTAAAATATTGTAAATTATAAAATATAACAATTTGAAAAGTGACACGAACTCCTAAAAAGGACTATAAAATTGGAACGAAGAAAATAAGTTAAAGCATTAAGGCCTACGAAATGAACGGTTCAAATGAACAGTTCAGGACATCAAATAGCACCAAGCCACCAACTGTATGTTACAATCCAGATTTTGGAGCACAGACAATCCTATCCCTATGAAAGCTCACATCATCATCAGTTTGACCACTCCACCTCTCTCTCTGCCCCCTTTCCTCTCTTATCATCTCTCTCTCTCTCTCTCTCTCTCTCCATTATATATATCCTCACATGTGAACGACTGAAATTCTATTCAAAATCTTCAGGAAATCAAAGATGGCCGTCGAGCTAATGAGCAGTTACAGGGACGGCAGCTTCGGAGCCAACACGGAAGAAATCGCGGCCAAGGAGGCCGCCGTCGCCGGTTTCCAGAGCGTCGAGAAACTAATCCGAATCCTCTCTCACCAAAACCACCACCACCAACAACAGAAAACAATCTCAACAGATCCCGACCTCGTCGATTACAGAGCCGTCGCCGAAGTCGCCGTCAACAAGTTCAAGAAGTTCATCTCTCTACTTGACCGGTCACGAACCGGTCACGCCCGCTTCCGACGTGGCCCTATGAATCAGCCGCAGAAAACCGTTGAGCCGGAGGAAACCGTTCGATCGGCGAGTACTAATCGGACGCCGGAGGATAAACCCGTTCCTCCTAGGGTTTACTGTCCGACTCCGGTGCAGCGTTTACCTCCGCTACCTCACAACAACCATACATATGTAATGAAAACCGGATCTGTTAACGAGAGGAAAGAGTCCGTGGGACCTACAACGATCAATTTCGCCGCGGCGACGGTTGTGACTCCGGCGATGTCGACGGGCAATTCATTCAAGTCGTCGTTGACGGGAGACACGGACAGTTTCCAGCCTTCGATGTCGTCGGCGTTCCAGCTGACGAATATGTCCCAGGTGTCGTCGGCGGGAAGGCCGCCGTTGTCCTCGTCTTCGTTGAAGAGGAAGTGCAGCTCGGTTGATGATTTGGCGAATAAGTGCGGTGGTTCTTCTGGCCGATGCCATTGTTCTAAGAAAAGGTACCGAATCCGTTAATTACAATCTTAATCATCATTTTTTTTATTTTAATGTCGAGCTGAATAATAACTGCTAATTACACTCGTAACTATGAGCCGAGCTTCGTTTGCATCCTTAAAATTTATTTGCAAAAATATGTTCAAATTGAGTCAGGCCGATCTCAAACGAGGTTTGACCAAGTCGAGCTGATTTTAAATGACTTTTTAAATCTTTTGTGATATAACCAGGAAATCAAGGGTGAAGAGGGTAGTTCGAGTCCCGGCGGTGAGCATGAAGATGGCCGACATACCACCGGATGATTACACCTGGAGAAAATACGGTCAGAAGCCGATCAAAGGATCTCCACATCCAAGGTACGAAATAATCCCCTGCTTTGCGTCATCATCGCCTCTCTTAAATCTGTCCTCGTTAAACCGAAATCTGATCATCTGAATGGTTCGTATTCGATCAGGGGATATTACAAGTGCAGCAGCGTCAGGGGTTGCCCAGCACGCAAGCACGTGGAGAGAGCACTGGACGATCCAGCGATGCTGATCGTCACCTACGAGGGAGAACACAACCATACCCTGTCCGTGACGCAGGGAACCGCAGCGCTCGTCCTCGAATCATCTTAAAACCGTTTTTCCGCCTTCATCGTGATCGTCATTGTCCTGTCATCCGACGGTTGAGATCGAGATCGGAAAAAGTGGGGAAAGCGATAAAACTAATCACGGCCGTGTGTGAGTGGGGGAAAAAAAAAAGGAGGGAAGAAAGAATATGGACGACCTAATGGTCAACGCTGGGGCAGGGCTCTGTCTCCGAGAAAATTATTGGGTGGTGCGTCAGATGGACTAGAACAATCACCGAGAAATGGGGTCCATTTGTCTCCTCGCTTTTCTCTCTCCTGCCCGTTGAAAAACTTTTGTTTATTCCGGTTTATATATAAAAAAAGAATTGGTTTTTCTCTGAGTCTTTGGATTTTTTTAGTGTGAATATGCCTCTTTTTAATTTTTTTTATGTACTCTATGGTTGTGGTTTTGGCTAGGATTCCCACTTGGACTGTTTCCATTATCCACTTTGGATTTTGTTTAGGCCTCTTCCCACTAACAATTAGATATACATTAACTTTTTGGTTTCACATGTGGACTCGGGGTCCTGTAGGGCATCTGAGCTGAAAATTAAAAGCTTGGATTTACAAAAGGCCAAGATGAAATTAGGACAATTGAGAACACACTTCACAGTTCGGATATTGCCATACAAGGAGTGACTTGCAGGGTCTCTGGTTCCTTTTCACGTTATATGAGACAAGTCTTTCCTGTCATATAATATAACATTAATTGAGGTCCCATTCCACCTATTGATTTAAATTAAATAAGAATGTAATTGAGTCGATGTATCGTTTGAAAATAACATGTTTTGTAAAACATAATAAAGTAAATTTGAATTTAAGTAACTTTTTTGAAATAATTTCCGAAATTCTTTTTTATAAAGCCAACTTCCTTTGGGAAAAAAAAAAACTTAAATTGGTTTTTTGATTTTTTCATTGTCTTTTTTCAATTTTTTTTTTTTGCATTTGTTAGTTTTGCGCCAAAATTTTGTGGTTTCTGGTAGGGGTGAAAATCGGTCGGTTCGGTTTTCGGGATGTTCTGGACCGAACCGATCGGTTCGGGGTGGTTTGGGTAGGAACCGATCCCGACCGAAAAAAATAATGGACCGATCGGTTCGGTTTTTTCGATTTTTTTGGTCCGGCGTTAAAATTGAGATGGACGGCTAGGATTTGTTATTTTTGGGGGGTTAAGATCGTTTTTTTTTTGTTTTCGGTCCAAATAGGGGTGGTTTCGGGATATTTCGGTCCAAATTTGCATGGTTTCGGTTTGGTTCGGTCCAAACCGATTTCCAGGAAACCGAAACCGAACCGGTAATTTTTCGGTTCGGTTCGGTTTCAACCGACACCGCTTTCCGCCGACCGAAAACCGAACCGATCGGTCGGTTTTTTTCGGTTTTTCTTTCACCCCTAGTTTATGGATTCCTCTTGATGAGGTAAATCTAACAAATATAAATTTATGGTCAAATCAAATGTTTTTTTGAATAAAGTCGAAAATACTTGGATTATTGGATTAATTTTGTCTTTATTAAAAAAAATTGAATTTTGACCATAATTAAATGACTTGATTTTATTAAATTTTGATAAAATTTATTGGAGAACTCACCCTAAAGTAATTTTGAATTTAAGTAAATTTTGTGAAATACTTAATTTCCGAAATTCTTTTTAAAAAGCCCACTTCGTGGAAGAACCGCACTCGATTGTAGGGGAATTGGGGGAATAGTCAATGAGAAGACAAGTGAAAATTTTGGGCCAATTGGGTAATAATTTAATGGGAAACGTGTCGTGCGTGCGACGATTGACGACTTGGACAACCAATATATAGTATACTACTAGTAGTGATTGATGATACAGAAAAACAAATTTAGTAGTACAGAAAAACCAAATTAATTAGTTGACTAAGACAGAGTGATGGAAATGGACTTCCAATGTTGGGTGGGGGGAGTGATTAAAGAAAGAAAGAAAATGGAGTGATAGGATTTATATTTTTTAGACTACCATATTTTTTAATCAATTGAGAAGGGAGTGGACTTTAGGGGTGAGTGGTTGTGATAAAATTTGATACTCCTATGTAAATCTCAAATAATCATTTAATCAAGCCAATCGCAAACCAAATCTAGAATAGTTTGAATTTTAAAGGAAAACTAAGAAACTTATTGGGCCTCGTTCCCATTCATAACTTAAATTAAAAACTAACTTATTGTGTTTTACGAGATAGATTGTAATACATTAACTAAAAACTAACTTATTGCGTTGTGTGAAAAAAATGATGATTAAATTGTAAATGTGTTTTTTTTCCCTTTGATGGAGGATGGGGTGTTTCAAAAAAAGAGAAAGAAAAATTGTGAATATAAATGATGGAATCATGAGCCATGTTCGTTTTGGGTTACAAGACTCAATTTTATTAATTATTACCCAATCATTATTTAAATTTTTCTTTCTTTAATCATTAACTTCTATTTTTAATTATTATTTGTATTTCTTTCTCCAATCAATACCAAAAATTAAAAATCAAATAAAAAACAACCATTATATATATATATGTATATATATATATATATATATAATATCCTAATTTAAGAGATAAGGGCATTGTTCATTTTCCTATTTAGTTTTAGTTTTAGTTCTGATAATATCATTATTTTCCTCATTTCTCTCTATCTTTCTTCACTCATTAAACATGTTAACATCAACAAAACTAAACTAAATTATTTATCCAAACACAGCTAAACTAAATTATTTAACCAAACACAACTAGGAAATTCGACCTTACGACAATACTCAGGCCAAGGCTGGAGCACCTTGCCATTTGGGCTGTTTTGTAATTATGCAAATAGTGTGGGGGGAATCAAGAATATGTGTTGCTTGGATCTGACTTTTTTGTCAAATGCGAAAAGTCAAAAGCGGACGGCGGGGTAGATGATGGTACCATGTGACTTTTCTCCCCTCCCGTTTCGTAGTTTTGTTGTTTCTTTCAATTTAATCAATCATGCCCCCTCAATTTTTTAATGTACAAGTCTTCGAAACAATTATTATACTATTCCTACTTACATTAAATTTTTAAAGGATCAATTCTACCGTTCACAAATTTAAATAAAATTGAGACGAAGGCCGGTATGAATTATTCTCATTAGAAATCAATAACATTTACAAGATTTCGTACAATTAAAAAACAACCACTAAATCTACCCTTGGAGTTATGACGATTGGTTATTTTAGTAACATAGCTTAAGCATCCAATTGTCATTTAGAAGTTTTTGTACAATAAAAAACAACTAAGTTGACCCTTTGGAGTACTAATGACGGCTGCTTATCTTGGGGTGTTCTACTATGACAGTTTTTATAGGATAAATTTATTTTTGACAATTTTTTTATGTGATATATTGTGAGAGAATGATCTGTCTTAATTTATTTTTTAAAATTATTTTTTGTTATTGGAACACCTACTTAGTAGATTAAGCATCCAATTGTACGTCATTTTTTAATTGGTCATCTTGCAAATTGAACATTGACTATTGGAGTATGTGTTAAGTTTAGAGTTTTCTGCAGATGGGGCAGAGGAGCCAGCCTTTGGAAGTGGATTGCGAACGGGGTTTTCCTCGAATGCGACTAACTTTTTCTTTTGTTTTCTTTCTCTTTCCTTTTTCTGTGGTCAAAAAGTTGGAATGACCCTCAAGGCAAAGCATCTTTTTTTTTTTGTTTTTTCCTTCTCAAAAGCGTATCCTGATTAATCAGACTAATTTCTCTAACCAACTTTCATAGTTATTTTCACGTGTTTGCGTTAGGTGAAGTGATCTAAGAATAAATGGTTGCCGAGGGAAGAAAATCGATCATACAACCCTATGATGATAAGTCCTTCCTAAATGAGTCGATTAACTATTGTGACAATTCTATAGGGTTAAAAGCATCCTATGTTGTTGCTATGGCAATTTGCCAAACATAAATTCTTTGTACTGTCTCTCTGTAATTGGAATTGGAATTGACATTTCTACTTCTTGAAAAGGTAACTCAAATTGTAACATTTCCGGTCCTACACAGGGACAAAAGGTTTCTGTTTTGCACTAGATATATTACACTATGTCATGCACTCTATTCGGCTGTCTATTGTAAAAATATACAGCTCAGATCAAATCTAAGCAATGACTCTCACATGGGGTTGAATTTGATCCGGGTCATACATTTTCGAAACGAACGACCTGATGATTGCATGACACGATGTCATGCACCTAATGCACAACAGGATCCCACAATCCCATAGGGGCAGGTATGGTGATTATTTCTTTGAATCGCATTCGTTTTGAGAGAAAAAAATAGAACGGTTGGAAAAAATAATCCTAATGTGAACGAATAAAATTTTAATTGCCTACTAATTTCAAGACAAATATGATTCGATCCGGCGCTTATCAATTTCTAGGCCTTGTTTTTAAATGGATTTTTTGAGATAAAATCTAATTTTGATAAAATGTAGTTTTGTTTAGAGGTGTGATAAAATGACATTGTTTTTCCAATGGATTAAATCTAGTGTTGATAAAGGTGTTTTGTAAGATAAAATCTAGTTTTACTAAAATCCATTGTGAATGTTAGATTTTATGAGATAAAATTCATTCAAGAACAAGTAATATTTTACATAAATAATGTCAACTTTTGAGGGCCAAAAATATTGCAAACAAGACTACCGAGTATAATAGTATATTGATGTCAAACTTGTTCGAGGGTATTTATTTATCCTTACGTTGACTTTTATTTTGTGAGAAAATTCAGGCACACCTTACAACCAGATCTCACCAAGAGATTTATGTCTTGAGTTTGCTGCTAATTGACTTCTACATATAATGATTTTGGCTAAGTTTATAGTTTAGTTTAGTTTTGATAATGTAAGCAGATGTAATGAGTGAAGAGAGATAGATAGAGAAATGAAAAAAATGACGATGTTAACAAAATCAAAACTAAAACAAAATTCTAAATCAAACAGGGCCTTTGTTTTGGTAACATTCCTCCATGCGTAACAGACAAACAAGAGGGTGAGACACTGAGACTCGTCTCTTGAGCGTGTTCGGAATTGTGTCCGGAAAATGTGAATGTTAAATTACACTTATCCACGATTCAATCGGGATGAGGATCATTGTTTTTGACTACTTCATGAGCTCAATTGGATTTGTATCTTCTGTAATTCCCAATCTTACTATTCATTTTTGGCGATCCCCAACTTGATACCAAAAATCCCATTGGTAAATTTTCTCTCCAAAGTCAAACATCCATTAAATTTGGGGAATAAATCTTCTCCGGTGCAAGAATGAACTGCACCATCCAGTTAACCTTAGTGGAATTTTCTTGGGGGCCATTTTAATGATCGAAAACGCTCACATTGTCAGGCAAAGCCAAAAATCGTGGTAGTTGGATACGGTTTGATATGATTTCAAAAGACATTTAGATTGAGAAAATAAAGAATGACAATCGCAATCATTTTAACCTATTTATCTCCGTTTACATTTGCTATTATATCAAAATATGATTTAAAATGATTGCTATTCTTGACAAGCTTTAAAAATTAAATGACACCAATCATCGAAATCAATCAATAAAGGCCCACAAATAAGCTTTAAGTTGAAGGTTCAGCAAATATTTTAACTGGAAAGGATCCGTTCCCTATATTTGGAAGAGTCAACACTTGGCATTGGAATTTTCCCTTCTATACTTAATCCTTGTACAGTTACCCAGTTATATACCCAATCAAATGTGCCCAATCAAAAGAAGTTCTAATATAAGGAACGTGACGGTTTTATGCACACAACAAATAACACAATATTTGACACAATAATAATCAGAGTCCTACGCTTACAATCAAACCCATTCAAGTTGTTTAAAATATGTTTTTAAGATTACCTGTAAAAAATTACAATCAGATCCGTTCAAATTGTTTAAAATATGTTTTTAAGATTACCCGTAAAAAATTACAATCAAACCCGTTCAAGTTGTTTAAAATATGTTTTTAAGATTACCTGTAAAAAAATCATCTCATTTGGATATCGGTAAATGTTTGATCGGTTCATTCAAATTTATCTTGTAAAATTTGACAGGAATCAACTAAATGAACTAATCAAGCCCTAATCAATATTCAAATGAGTTGATTTTTGTAGGTAATCTTAAAAACATGTGTTAAATAAATTGAACCGCTCCGATCATTCACGTGGGGTTCACACACAAAAAATGTGTCAAATATTGTTTTATTCATTGTGTTAATGGAACTGCCTGGAAAAATGCAGGATAATGGAAATTATATACAAATATTTGTGGATATGCTGATTAAAAAACTCTTACCCCAAAAAAAAACCAGCTAAATTTAAAAGTCAATTGACCGATGACTTATTATATTTTGAAACTAATACACGATAGAATTATTCATGATGCTATCAGTTTTCTAAAAGAAGTGAACACTTGAGGGGTTTCGATGGGTTTTGGCGTATGAAACAAGTTGGGCGGCAATTTAAAATAATTTTTGCAAATTCGAATTGCAAAATTAGCTGCAAACCACTAATGACAAATCAAAGTAGAAGAGGTCAGTTGACCCACTTGTACCTCACTTCCGCAGCCCAAATATTGACATTCAAAAAATATTTTGTCAATGATATCACAATTTGTGAGCGTGGTAGACTTTTATTTTTTATTTTGTGAGTTAAAGAATGGCACACTGTCACACTTCATATGAAAATTTCACATTGAAAAAGTATGAATCGCCACGGTGTAAAAACCTAGTAACGACATATTTGTAAATTATTTCAAATCTTTCACGTAACTACGCCACAAACATTTAGAATTATTAATTAGATTAATTACCAGAAGCAGATCTTCGGCCAAAATGACCTAACAAAATAGATGATCTAGCCCACGCTTGAACTCAAGACCAATCGAGGCTGACTTTGACCAATCGAGGTCGACTTTGCTTGGTTTAGGTTTTGAGGGAGCTAGTAAAAGTAGCTTTTTACTAGGTAGGAAATGCCAATTCACTTCCTTTTCCACTACTTGGCATTGAAAGTGATCCTCATTTTCCTTCTATTATTTTGATTATGGAATATGGATGGCAAAGAGAGTAGTATTGGAATCTATATGTGGAAAAATGACTGGCAAAAATATAGAATTTACGTTTTTTTGTACGTTTGACTAAGCTAATAAAACTAGTAATTAATGTTGGAGATCTGACCTTATTGGGGAATCAAAGTGTTTCGGTACAAAGCCCAGTTGTCCCGAGGTGAAAAACAGCATACTGGTAGGTCTGGCCCAAATTAGAATTTGACACCACCCTTGGCCCACAATTTCGGTAATCAAGGCTTGAAGTCAAAGACCAACTTAAGCCCATAAGGTTGGTACAAGGCTCAGTTTTTTCCGAAGAGCTATTGATGGGCTGCTCCAGTTTTGGAGGCCCATTTACATCGCACTCAATTTTTCCCAAAAAATGCACCTCGCGCTCCAAACCTTTGTGGACGCTTGTGCTGTCTTCTGACACCATGTGCCGTCCTAGCAACTTTTCCGTAAAAGTCAAGCCCCATTCGTCAGTCTCCTCTCTCTCTCTCTACCCACCCCACATAAATTCCAGGGTACCCTATAAAAGTGTCTAAACCTAATCCTAGAGTACCTTATGAAAGTGCCTAAAATCTTAAGTTTGTATAATACTCTCTCCAATCCTTACAATCTACTTTCCTACAAACTCAACTAACTTCTGCATCAGAAGAGTGTTGGTTGACACCACATCGGTGTCCTTATTTTTTTTGGGCTTTTTGTGGGCTAGTCCTATTGAATTGCCTCATAGCTCATGAGGTCTCAAACAAACTAGGCGCCCCCAACCTAATAGTTTTTTCCCTATTCTTCCGAAAATACCCCATTCACAAATGGACACCGATTTTACAACAGCACGCGCGCCGCTGCCTCCACCACTCCCGACGCCGTTGATGTCACCGACGAGGACTTTGTTGCTAAGCTCTGTTCCAACCGACGTCAGCGAGTCGGAAGCGAGGCGAGACCTGGAGGTGTTCGGCGACGTGCGAGCGGTTGAGATGGGGAGGGTGAGAGACAGAATCGTGATTTTTTCCAGATTTTATTTAGGCGATGAGGAGGAAATAATAAGGATGGTGAATAAATTGGTTGGAGGAATGGGACGAGGGAGGCGGTGGGTGGAATCATTAAGTATTGAAGGTGACAATTTTGTTTCTGTATTACCCGGAGGGGAGGGGTGTTTAGGCATTAGCTATTCTCCAATGTGGAAAAAATTCGATTGATACAGTTACTATTGTTTATATTTGATTCGAGGGTGACCTCCTTTGGCTAAATTTAAATTCTAAAATGTACTGTTTAAATTCTAAATATACGGTCTAAATTCTAAAATGTACAGCCTAAATTCTAAAATATATGGTCTAAATTTTGAAATGTACAGTCTAAATTCTAAATGTACGGCCTAAATTTTAAAATGTACGGTCTAAATTCTAAAATGTACATTCTAAATTTAGGGTACCATAAACTGTAGGGTACCCTAAATTCTGAATATATAGTTTAAATCTAAAACGTATGGTCTAAATTCTAAAATGTATATTCTAAAATCTAAAATGTACGGCCTAAATTCTAAATATACGGTCTAAATTCTAAAATGTATGGTCTAAATTCTAAAATATATGGTCTAAATTTAGGGTACCCGAAACTATAGGGTACCCTAAATTCTAAAATGTACAGTCTAAATTCTAACATCGTTAATTTCTACCTAACAATTAACAATTAACTGTATATGTTAACAATTAACAGAGTTAATTTCTAATCCATAAATTCACGGTGCTAAATTAACAATTAACAATGTTAAATTCTATCTAAATTCTCAATTAGATAGAAAAAAAAACAATTTTATACTATTACAGCCATGAACCATTACACTTTCATCAAGAAGACATTAACGAGGGAGGCATGCGTGCTGGGTTTTCATCAAGAAGACATTAATGGGCTAGTTCTCTCTCTCTCTCTCTCTCTCTCTCTCTCTCTCTCTCTTTCTCTCATACGGAAATTATTTCTCTTGTCCTTTCTACAGCTTCAATCGGCAGACAAAGAAGGAGTAGTCTGTTGCAAATCCAACAGAAAACTTCGTCGGAGAAGAACTGGCTCCATTGAAGAACAAGTTCTATTGAAGGGCTGCCGGGATATCGCAAAAGGCCCAGAAAAATCACTTCTCGCTCTGATTTCTTCGTCTTTATATTTTTCTTGCATTTTTTTTCTTCTTTCGAATGAGCGTTATCCATGGCCGGTATTCGTCAGAAAGGCCAGAATCCGGCGGAACCCTCCAGAACTCTCTGCTACGGCTGAAAACAACCATGGCCCTTTGACCTCAGCAAAAGGGGCAACGTAGTAAAACGACATTTGATCAGGACTTACTCGGCCATGGAAGCACGTCCAGGACTTGGTGAGGCACCAATCCCAAAAATAGGACTGGCCCACCATTTTCACTATTTTTTTTCAGGTCAGATGGTCTAAGGAGCCCAAAATAGTATCATCATTGTATAAATATACATTTTGAACTTTATTCTAGCTTATAAAAACTTGTAATGACATATATGTATACATTATTTTAAGTCTTTTGAGTAACTACGCCACAAAACATTTCGAGTTATTAATTGGATTAATTACCATAAGCAGCAGAGATTTGGACCAAAATGTCCCCCCAACAAACTAGCAGATCCATCCCAATGTTTAAATAAAGACCAACCCTGACTTTGTTTGGTTTAGGTTTTAATGGAGCTTTTCGTAATCAGCAGGTAGAGAAATTAGAGTAGTAATAATCTGAGATTACGAAACTTATTGACGACCATGGTGAGAGAGAGAGAAGGGGCCGGTGGTTCAGGAAAATCAAATTGGTTCAAAGCCCAGTTGTTTCTAGGTGAAAAACAGCATACTAGTAGGTCTAGCCCAAATTAGAAGTGAAGACTGAAGACCAACTCTGGTCCATAATAAGGTTGGTACAAAGCCCAGTTTTTCCCAAATAGGACAAGAACGAGCATCGTAGTGGGCCTACCCCAAAGTATATGTGAGCATTTTACCAACCCAGGCCCATAAGTTTGTTGGTACAAGGCCCAAGGGAAATACAGTGACGACAAAAAGAGAGGAAGAGTGATTTTCTTTAGTGCAGAAAATGCTAGAAAGATCCAGGTGAAAATCAGGAGACTGGAAAAAGATCTCCTTTCAATTTTTCCAATTTCATTCAAAACAGTGAAATCACATTCCGATCGAGAGGAGAGAGAGAGAGAGAGAGAGAGAGAGGTAAGGAAACCTAGGCGGTAAAATGCCAGATGAAACCATGGCCAGTACCGACGCTGATATGATGGAGTCCGATACGCCGTCGCAGCAGCCGACGTCGCATTCCGATCAAGGAGACGACGCCGTGAGAGGTTTGCTCACAATGGCTCGACAGATGATCGACCAGGGAAAGCCTTCTCAGTCCCTCCAAGCGGTAAAAACCCCTTCTAATTTTCCTCTTTCATTTTCGTGTTTTGTCGTCCTTTCTCAGTTGAAAGATTTGTCCTTTCCTGTCGTAAGCTTATTTGCAGTATCCTTATTGATTTATTCAGTTCATTCTGGTTAGTTGTTTTAGTTAATTTTTGTTTGATTATGTATCTTTCTTGCCTAAGTGGTTTTTGTGGATTAGACAGTACCATCCTACTGCTAATCGATCTTCTATTTAGTTTAGCGCAGAATTAAGGCCACATCTTCATGCCTGAGTGATGGATAGAAAAATAAAATAAAATGGAATTTTAGGAACAATTTGACATTAAACTATCTTTTCCGGTCTTAACCTTGGATAATGCATTTTGCTCCGCACATTGAATAATGCATGTCACAACAAGATTCATGTAAATCTGACTGACTGCAAACAGTAAGGAGGGACTTTGTGATGTTGAATGTAGCATTTTATGCTTGGAATCATTTTCCCAGTGACTTCTAAGTTTCAAGGTGAATTAGTTGAAATGTATGGCTGAAATTTTTTTTTTTACCAAAGATAAAATCTAGGTTACATAGTGCGAGGATTGGGTGTGGGGTGCAATTCCAAGCGTCAGGTGTGGGTGCAAGTCCAAGCGTCAGACCTTTGTAAACTTAAATCTTAGGATACTAAGATATGTGTTTCCAAATTGGGTATGGTTACGGGGACACGTCCTGAATAGTTGTTTGTAACATATATTGCATTTTTTTTTTAGATTATGTATCATAAATATATGCAGAGATTTATTTAAACAAGGATTAAGAAAAATTTGTTTTTGCTATTTCATTTCCATGTGAAACTAGAAATATCATTTTTTTTTAGTGAATTTGATATTTTCCCCCCTGTAAACATTATAGCAATTAGAGGATTTGAGTGTCAAAATGAATACAGTTGTTGGACACATCGACACGGGTACTTCGACCAAAATGAAGGATCCATGTAACATAGGTTGAAATACATGCTTGCAATTGTGTTCCCAGTGACTTCTAAGGGCCCCCGTGACACATGTAAATAGTAATTGCATGGTTGATTTGACTAGAAGCAATGCTTAGTAGGGTTTTCCAATTTTGGTAATATTCATATCAGTCAACTTTTTAAACATTGGCCAATGGGTGTTGGGATTTTGGACCACCGGTATAGGTGTTTTCCAATATGTTAGCTGATATTGTCCTATTTTGGCCAATACATGGGTGTATTTGGGATACCATACGTGCCACGAAACCTCTATTTCAAGAACTGAAAATATCACATGTTCTAGTTTGGATTCACATTAACAACTGGAATCCTCTTGTTATCATCCTGATGTATTAGTAATTTGGTATTGCAAAATGGTGGTACAAACAAGGGCGCAGCTGTATAAGGGCTGGGGGTGGCCTCGGCTTCCTATTTTGGATTACATTTTGCATATTTTTAAGAAATTATAAAATTCCAAAAATAATTAGGAAGTAAGAATAATTTTCACTTCGAGAACAAATTATGGTGAATGATACCGTGCAACTAAGAAGCACGGACTAGTCTACAGGCCTCACGTATCCGTGTTCGACACGTGTCTGTGACGGACACGACATGAGACTCTCTAGACACATGTACGACATGCTTAAATACTTCTCTAATTTTTTTTCTTGTATTTCTTTTATTTAAACACATTGTAGATACTCTAGGACACGTTGGCAAAACTCTTGAAACATTCTAACCACACATAAAAGGTTAAAATCTAATTTTTAGAACACGACTATGAGTGAATTTTTCCACCTATGTATAGTTCACGTTTACTTATATTGTCTTGATTGTATTGTTCTTAAATTTGATAGAAATAAAGATTTCGTCATTAATATGAATTCATCCCATACCTGTATAATACAAATATATTTTATATTCAACGTGTTCCCGACGTGTCTGTGTCCTAATTTTTGAAGAAATTATATGTGTCCACATTTCTGTATCTGTATCCCATATCTGTGTCCATGCTTCTTAGCCATGCGACAATAATACTGCATTCATCGAATGACATGATAACAACAATTCTCGAGATTAACTTTTCAATTTATCAAAACTGTCTCATAAAAACTCAAATGACTGGATTAGTCTTAGAAAATATCATCGGACTAAGATTTTTTTCATAGTTCGGCCCCTTCCAACTTTGATTCTGGACTCCGCCGCTTTGTACAAACTTCTCTTTCATGATAATAGACAATCATAGTTGTTCTTTAAGAGCTATATATGGAATACAAACTTGAATTGGGGTGGTGAAGTACTAAATGGAGATGACGGAGAAGTATGTGGCGAATTGAAGCAAGTAGTTAGGAAAGGTTTTGCAAGAGCCTTTATTGCATCTTGGGTCATAGATGAAATGTTGTACAACGATTGCTGATTAGAGCATTTTTTTTCTCACCAATTTGATGGGCTGATTTATTTGGTCTTAATTTTGTTTCCTGTTGTGCACTTGTACATAGTAAGAAAATAAAAATGACAAAATAATACAATGTGGCAGTGGTTTACTTGTGGGGTATTAGATCATCCATAAAACAAAAGAAAATTCTCAATTCATCTCAACTTCCCAACTAAGATCCTTTCTAGCCAATCATAAAAAACTAAGATCCTTTTTATTTTATGGACATGATTCAACCTCTGAGCCAAGGATCTTAGTTCTTGAAGAAGTTATCAAAAAATTTATTGACCTTCTTGGGGATTGGTTATTGGTGCATGTGTGCGGCCATCTAAGAAGCACAGACACGGCAATTCTGAAAAAATGGACACGGATACGACGGGGGACACGACAATATAATATAAATATAAATATTATATATATATATATATATATATATATATATATATATATATCCGGTCTTCCCGTTTCCGGACCTCACGATCCAAATATTTTTTTGATGATCCGATCCGTCCAATGTGTTCAGAAGGTGTTTTCAAGGGTACTCGCGAGAAATCTTCAAAAAAAAAATACCGGGAAGGGCTTGATCCAAGCAGTTTTCGCAAAAATTTTATATTTACAGTTTTTGCAAAAACTGCTTGGATCAAGTCCTTCCCGGTATTTTTTTTTGAAGATTTCTTGCGTGGACCCTTGAAAACACCTTTTGAAAACATTGGACGGCTCGGATTTTCCAAAAACAATTTGCAAAACAAAAAAAACACACTTTTTCTTGTTTCCGGGAGGAGTGGACTGGAAGTTTTGGGTATATATATATATATATATATATATATATATATATAGTTCCATACTTAAATTGCAAAATTCAAACACTCAACATTCAACTACTTAGCAAGTTAGCATGCATATTCTATGATGACACTCAAAGTAGTAGTACTAAGTTCTAATATGATAGATGACTCATATGGCTTGATGACTCATTCACACTTTTGACATCTCCTCAACTTCTTCTGGCTCCACCTCCACAATTGAGCCCTTAATCTTCCTTTCCATTTCAACAATGTCTTGTGAAGTCACTCTTGGGCACAATCTTATCCCTTTTCCAGGAATTTTGAGCAAATGTGCCTTCACTCTAGCGTATGTACTCCATAATTCGAGTTCACAAAAATGGCACCTAAAGTTGGTAAGCCCCCCTCTTTGTGCACCTTCAGGTTTAGTAACATAACTCCAAAGAACTTGATTATTTTCAGCCATTGTAGTTCTGCAAAATAGATACATAGCAAACAAAGCAAAGGATAAAAACCATTAAACCAACAAGTTCTTACATGAAAACCATTAAACCAACAATTGGATCTTAGTTGCATGAAGTGGGAGCAGGGACGGGGGCGGGTGCGGGGGAGCGAGGGTATGTAGAAGCTCCCTAGGTTGAGAGCGGCAAGGGAATATTTAATACTAAATAAATATGTATATGAATAAACTTATATATATTTATATGTATTGTACATATGTTTTATAGTTGCAAAGGAAGCGCGTACATGAGCATTCTATATATGCATAAACATAAGTGATAAATGACATCCCAAAAGATTCTTTTGTGCCAAATATATGGATTAAACACGTAGATAAGTAATAGAATATGAGATGAGAAAGAGAGTCTTAAATCTTTCTTACTTCTTTTTTTCTTTTCCTTCTTCCTTGCATATATGTGGAAAGAGATGTGAGAATTTTGTCCTTAAGATTAGTGTGGAAGCTCCCATCCTGTTTAGGAGCGGGTTCCCGTTTAGATGGGAGCGAGCTCCCGTCAAGCTCCCGTCTCGGGAGCGTGGAATCGAGCTCCCGTCTAGGGAGCGCACCCATTTTAGAAGGATCCTGCTACTAAGAATTGGATACATAACAAGCAAAGCAAAGCAAAACATCCATAGTTTTAAATTTTAATACAATCAAATTGAAAGAGAATATCCATAGTTCCATGATAATAAGCAAAAGAAATAAACTAAGCAACCATGTTTTCAAATTTTAATTAGACCCAACTTCCATCACTTCTTCATCCTCACTATTGACTTGGTTACCATCTCCATCGTCCGTAAAGACTACAACCTCCATCTTGGGTTCATCAAGTGAGAGGTTCGCAACCTCAAGCATACCAACATCTTCAAGTGAGCCAAATTGGTCTCCCACAATATCCCACATCTTAGTCTCCCCGCTACAATATTGTGGACTTCTCCTTGACTAAAGACGGAGGTTGCTATGAACAAACACCAAGTCATCCGCCCATTGGGGTGTCATTTTGTTCCTTCTCAATGAATGGATAAAGGAGTATATACTTCAATTTCTCTCACAACATGAAGAAGAAGAAGGTTGAGTGAGAATCTTCAAGGGAATGGTTTGAAGTGATGGGGCGGATGCACCATGAATAACCCACCAACTATGAGGATCCATATTCCATCTATCTTCAATAGAATCAATATTAGCAAACGGCCCTTCCTTGGTTGAGAACTTGGCATACTCCACATTGGCTTTGGTGCGCTCACTAGAATCAGTTAAGTACCTTTTCAAGCATTTCTTTCTTCCATTTGTGACCTCCTCATCCTTGTGTGGAAGAACTCGCTTTGGATCCTCTTCAAGCCATTTGTCACTATAATACCTAGATTACAATTTACAAGTAAATACATAATTAAGAGGTGAATGGAATAAAGACCAAGTTAGTGAAAATGGTAAATAATCTTTCTAGATACCCTGGATTTAGGGCATGAGCCAAGCAATGAAGTGGTGTATTGTTCTTGTTCCACCTATCCACTAGGATTTTATGAACAACATTGTAGAATTCTATCTCATCATCCAAACTCTTCTCTTCATGTTTGTAAATGGCACACTTGACTTTCTCAATCATAGTATCCCACATGTCGTAAATCAAGTGAAGAGTAGGCCTATCCATGTCACATTCTTTAAGCATGTCATAAATGGGAGATGTAAATGATAGAATGTAGTTCACTTTATCCCACCAAGTCTCACTCAACAAAGTCTCCCTTACAAATGAAGCCCCTACCTCCTCCCTATGAGCATTCCATTGACTACTAATTACCATCGATTGAAGACCTTGCTTGATGAGCTTAAACCTCCTAAGCATCACAATGGATGAAGCAAAACGAGTCTCGGCAACTGAAAGCAACTTCAAAACAGAGCCAACAAGTATACACAATAGCAAAATAGAGAGCAAAGATGAGAGAGAGAGAGCTCAGAGCAGAGAGAGAGCTTAGAGCAGAGAGAGAGAGCTCAGAGCAGAGTGAGAGCAGAGACGAGAGAGAGAGAGAGAGAGAGAGAGAGAGAGAGAGAGAGAGAGTACCTAGATCAATCTAGATGAACGATGAAGTGCTGTTGAATTTCTAGCCGACAAAACTAGGGCTCCAATCTTCTCTCGTTGATTATGTCGACTGTGAGGGTGAGGGGAAGTAAAATAGATAGACTAATTACACTTTTTTACCCCATGTTTTAATTAATTATAACTTTACCCCCAAAAGTTTTAATTTTTTTCAAATTGACCCCCGCCGTGTCCACAAACGTGTCCCCTGACCTTCTGCCGTGTCCCTGCCGTGTTCCCTGTAAAAAAAAATTAAAAAAAATTGGGACATGCCATGTGGCCATATGTATTTCGCCATGTCCCCGCCGTGTCCCCGTGTCCCAAACGTCAATACGGCACCCTCGAGGAGTGTCGGTGCTTCATAGGCGGCCATCTATTGCTTGGGAGTTCAAATGTTGATTCAAACTACCCTTTCCTTACCCATCGACCTCTTGCTTGGACTTCCTCCTTGGGGTTGCGATGTATTTGCAAAATGCCATGTGGAACATAAATGAATTTGGCAATCAACCTAATGAGTTGATGTCAAGTGTCAAGTGTCGACCATTGCTGGATGGAGTGAGGGGCCTAGGAGGTGGGGGGTCGCTGCCCAATTTCGCAAACTCCACAAAGTTTGTTATATTCTTTTTAGGGCATAAAATTCCACTACTAGACCCTAAATATTGTCTAGCATAGTGTGATCAACGACTGGTTCTAGAAATTTGCAAAACCAAAACCTAGGCACTCTATATGTAGAACCTGACCAGAGCCAATTGTTTTGGTGGTGGTTTGGTTCCAGCTCTACCCTAGTACACTGGCATCCAAACATGTTTTCCCAAATATATGAACTTGCGAAATAATTCATGCGCACAAGACAATCAACAAAATGATTATAGGAATTCCATTGAGATGTAAAACCAAATATAGTCCACCATCCTTAATGATGAACTATCTAGCACCAAAACGGACACAGGACACGACATTGACACCGACGCTAGGAGTGAGCACGGGTCGGTTTTGGCCTTAACCCGCTACCCGACCTGGAAGAAACTATAACCCGTTGTTGACCGAATGAACTCTCGAAACCGCACATGTCGGTTTACTCGGGTGGCGGTCAGGTATGGTGGGCGCAACGAAGAAATAGCAATCCTAAATACCAACTCAAAAAAAAAAAAAAAAATCTCATTCTCAGGATATCTCATATACAACCCAAAAATTGCTCAAAAACAACTTCAACATGGATATGAGAAAATATAGGTTGAACCATAACATTAATTTGAACCCAAATCTTGCAAAAGCTGGGGATTAGGAAAAAAAAATTAGCACTCAACAAATTGGAACTTTCAGAGAATGAAGATGTCTCCGTTGGCATAGGTCTTCAATGAAATATTTTCCAACCGTGTCGTCATAGATCTAGGATTAGGTTTGCCTTATTTTGAATCTGTATTGAGCTACCAAAAATCTTGTGTGGAGGAGAGAGGAAATCCATGGCAGAGATCCGGCTTTTTGCAAAGGTTGCACATGTATCCACTACCTTTACACGAGACAGTACATAAATTCGCAAGACATTCATAATATAGTTGGTCCATTCTGTTTTAGTTGGATTTGTTTACTTTACACCCGTAGCCCGACCGTAACCTGCGAAAAAGACAAGGGTTAGTCCTGATTTCGACCAAGAATATTAGTAAAACCGTTCGCATAGTGACGGGTCGGACGGGTTTTGTGGGTTAACCTGGTCTTTGCTCACCCCTGGTTGACACGACATGCCGACACGCATATTTTCAAATAATAGGGGACACAACACATTGGGGGGACACATATATATACCAAAAAAAAAAGAATAAATAAGATAGAAGTTTATTAATACCATAACCAATAGCCCAAAGTACATCAAATAACTTTCAAGACATTAGTTATCCTATAGATGCTGTATTCTCGTCATGCATCAAATACCTTGCAAGTTTCCATCATTTGCATCTTCCCAATTTAATAAAATGCTTCTACAAGGGTTTATTTTCATCAAATTTTTCATTCTAATCTACACCTGTGGAAGCCCTGGTGGAAGATCTTCCTAAGAAATAATATCCCAAAATTGTAACTTAGATTAAAAAAAAAACCATGTGTTTATTTAACGTTTAAACTTGATACTTAATATTAAACCCTAAATCTAATTGGAGAGATACAAAGAGTAAATTTGGAGAGAGAGAGCTATCGATAAGGTTGCCTTCTCAATCTCAGGTATGAGCCCTAAGTTCTCTCACCCTGTATGTATGAATGTGTTCGAGGAGCGGGGACGACTGAGGTTGTGTTTGTGTTTAGGGTATTTATTATTACTCTTGTATCCATTTAAAAGTATAGTATAGTTTCTTATAGTTTTACCAAATTTAAAATGTTTTGGTAATTGTTTTACCCCTGAAGAGACTATGAAGCGTCGGACCCCAAATTTGAAAGGAAAAAAAGAGAACACTTTAAAATTAGGTGTCTGACACATGTCGGGAGTGTTGGTGTCCCACACCAATACGTTACCTCTGGTGCAATGTAACGTGTTGGTGCTACGTAGGTTAGAACTAAACCACACTGTTTACTATTAACCTATACAACTATGTAGTTTTATTTAGTAAGTTGATTGTGTTTGTTAAGTTATGTTAGTTATTTTTTAAGAGTGCGGTAGAAAATTCTACAAGTTAATACCATAGATATTCATCATCTATGTAGCACTGACACTTGACAAAGGTAAGAATCGGTGTCCGATACGTGTACGACACTTAATCTTAAAGTGTCCCTTTTTTTTCCCCCAAAAATTTGGGGTCCGATACTTCGCGGACACTTTAGGGGCAAGAACGCAATTGCCAAAACATTTTAAATGTGGTAAAACCATAATAAACTAAACTTTTAAATGGATACAAGTGTAACAATAAGTCCTCTTTAGACACATTGATTCATATAGAGAAAACATAGGGCTCATGCCAAAGATTGAGAAGAAGGTAGCATCATCGACATAGAAGGAAGATCACGCCCCTCTTTATCGTCTCTCTCTCTCTCTCTCTACAGGTAAGTTCTCTCGCCCCTCTCGTCTCTCTCATTTTTGTGTTCTCTCTGTTTTCCAATATATACTCTCCGTATCTCTAATTAGATTTAGGTCTTAATATTACGTGTCAAGTTCAAACTGTAAATAAACTCTCGTTTTTTTGTGAATCTAAATAAGAATTTTGGCATATCATTTCTTAGGAAAATCTTCCACTATGGTTTCCACGGGTGTAGATGATAATGAAGAATTTGAACAAAAATAACCCTTGTGAAAATGTTACCAAATTGGGAAATTATGAATGGTTGTGTTTGGTTAGATAGTTTAGTTTAGTTTTGATGATGTCATCAGGTGTAATGAGTAGAGAGAGATAGAGAGAGAAATGAGGAAAATGATGATGTCATCAAAACTAAAACTAAAACTAAATTGGGAAACGTACATGGCCAATGAAACTTGCAAGGTATTTAATGTAATGACAAGAAAACAATGTAATGCAAATGTGAATGATAGAAATTTGGGCTATTGGTTATGGTATTACTAAACTTCAATCTTATTTATTCTTTGTGTGTGTGTGTGTGTGTATTTGCATGTCCCCCAACTTATTGGTTCCCCTATTTTTTGAAAATATGCTTGTCAGCGTTTCGTGTCCTTTGTTCATATCTTTGTTGCATATGTTCTAATCATTGTTTCGTGGTGGAGAACCTGGAACCAAACCAAAATTGTTGGTTCTTATTCTTTTAAAATCATAATTAGACCACTGAACCGCAAAACTTGACCAAATAATAGGTTGGGTTTGGTCCATCTTAGCTTGACTGTGCCATCCTTCAGATTTTAAGTCCTTTGATTAGGTTTCCATGATACTCCCACCAATCAAGTAGATACGTCAGCTTGCTACCTTTTTGTCTGAAAATAGACAACACAAGTAAATATAAGACAACATTTACTCATATATTCGACAAAAATATGAAGAGGATTACCAGAAGTCACCTCAAAGCGGCTCCACTATCAGCTCCAAGACCAAGCAACCTTCTATCACTTGTGTTTCGTTCCCATGGATTTTTAATCTTCAACAACCATTTCCTAAACGATGGCGGGACTGCCTCGACGCTGGTAACATACTTCATCCCATCATCTACACTATTAAGGCCAAAAGCTTTTAGAAATGCTTGGTGGCCCACATAATTGAGTCTATTGAGCCTCTCGATTGCTCTTTCCCTATTGTTGTCAATGTGTATAGTGATGGGGAAAGACTCCACATGGCTTTCACCAAAATTACCAATGAAGTTGGTGAAGTTTGTTCGCTCACTTTTTCCTCTTGCCACAAGATAGTACACACACCATTCCAAGGGATAAGTTCTTCATCTTCTTCATTTTCTCCTTCTTGATCTTCTTCCGAACAATTTTTAAACCACTTGATTAATAGTCAGACATACCAAGTTTCAACCAAGTTGCACCTCGTTTAAGAAATACAACTCGTGTTGTTTATTTCTTGTTACTTCAAAATATTACTTCTAATCCTCGTGTCAGGAAACATCTGAATATCTCATATCCCGTCATCAAACCTGAGAGCAAATGTAACACCCTTGGGTGAGAAGCCGACTGAATAAATTGCCTTCATGATTGGACTTGAAAGTTAAAAAACAATAATAAAAAAAATGAATCTCTAATGTTGTGCGTTGATAAATCCCTTAGTCAATGAGATTCTAATACATGAGAAAGACCAAATAAAATGGCTAAGCCAACAACTTAATTACCCAAGGGTGTAACTTTTGCTCTCATGTTTAATGACATGATATGAGAGATTTAGATGTTTCCTTTCCTGACACAAGGATTAGAGGTAATAGTTTAAAGTAACAAGAAATAAACGACATGAGTTGTAATTCTTAAACGACGTGCAACTTGGTTGAAATTTGTGGTATTTCTGACTATTTAATCACGTGGTTTGAAAATTGTGCATAAGAAAGGTGAAGATCAAGGAGGAGAAGATGAATAAGTTAACCCTTGGAATGGTATACTATCTTTTGGCAAGAGGAAAAAGTGGGCGAACGAACTTCACCAACTTCAGTGATGATTCTGATGAAGGCCACTTGGAGTCCTTTCCCATCACTATGCACACTTACAACAATGGGGAAAGAGCTATAAAGAGGCTCGCTCAATTCCGTGGATCACCCAATATTTTGAAAAGTTTTTGGTCTTAGTAGTGTAGATGATGGTACGGAGTTTGTTACCATCACTGAGGTAGTCCCGCCGTCGTTTAGGAAATGGTTGTTGAAGATTAAAAATTCATGGGAATGGAGCACAACTGATGGAAGGTTGTTTGGTCCCAGAGTCACTTTGATGACTACTGGTAATGTTAAAGAGAAATGCTCTTCATATATTTGTCGAATAGATGAGCATCTGCTGTTCTATATTTACTTGTGTTGTCTATTCTCAGACAAGTAGGTAGCAGGCTAACGTGTCTACTTGACCGGTGGGAGTATCATGGAAACCTAATCAAATGATTTTGAATATGTAAAGATGGAACAATCAAGCTAAGTAAAATGGAAGTTGTAATCAATACAAATGGAAAAGAATTGCCATTCAGGCTTATCCATTTTGTGGTTTTTTGAAAATAATCAAAATAGAAGTGGTCTAGTTTCAGCTGTTAGCCTGTTACCATCATAATTGCATTAGATGCTAAAGCTGATAACGAATCCAGAGACAACTATTCAAGTGTCCATGAATTCCTTTCCTGATTCTTTCTCAATGGTTTATACTTTATATTCATTCCTCTTGCATAACATTAACTCCATATATTATAGGAACTTTTGTCATCCTTTTGGCTGCCATCAGCAATCTGATGCAAAGGAGTTGGGAGTTTTTGGTTCCATTTTGTAATAGCATGTTCTATTTAAATACGTCAATAAAAACTAAAAATGATAATAAAAAGTTTGATTGAAAACTTCGTAACAAGTTGTTTTGATATTTAGAAATATCCCATTGAGAGAAAGTACATCTTGCTAATGGGGAGGGAGTTCATGGAAGTAGGTGGAAAACTCGTGTAAACAAAGCTAAAAACTGAGCAACGTTACAAGAAAATGGCGATTATTTCAAAATGTCTAACAAACTACATTCCTGTAGTAAAACATAAAGCTATGGCTGTTGCATGTGGTTTGTAAATTGGGAATCTGACGTATAGGGTGGACGAATATCTTGGACAGCTCTGGTTCTTATTCAAACATGTTGCCATGGTGCAAGATCATCCTAGATGAGTATTTAAGATGTGGGTTGGTCTCCCATTGGCTTTGCCCCTTGTCCCCATCCTAGATGAGAATTCAATTGGAGGTCTTCTGCCGAGAACCAAAAGATTTACCAGCTATGCTAGGTTTCAGAGATGACATTGATACTTTTACGTCTAAGCAGGGTCATTTATGGTCAATCCTTTGCACATTATAGCAGGTTGTTTTACAGTGTCACAATTGTTTGTCGGAACTCTTATTGCTTGATAATTGACAAGACAAGGATTCTTATAGTTTGTGTAGCCTTGTTCTTCCACTTGTAGCGTCTAGACAGCTTGAGGATACTAAAGTAATGCTGGCATATGGCCTTTAAGGTTAATAAAGAACATGGATGGATTCGGGATAAATGGCGGACAGGTAGGGTGAGGCTTCAGATAAAATAGCTTTTTTTGATTTTTGAATCCTAGTATGCAGGGACTGTCGGGAAATTAGTTGATGTGAATTGAGGCGGCAAGATTTTGGAGTTTTAATACTTGTTTATTTTATTAACTTGAAGGTGGAAATGAATGGAAAAGTATTAAAGGCTAATAAACCAAGATTTTGGGAGTAAAAGTTAAAGATTGGTCACAGTTATGTACTATAAAAGATGATAAATTAGATTTTCGAGTGGTTTATTTTATCAAGCACTTGACTCAAAATAGTAAGAGTACGAAAGATTATAAATTACATTTTCTGCAAGTTATGTGCAGTATATTTAAAAGGGTTAGAAAACAAAAAAGAGAGCAAAATTGAAATTCAAGTATGAAACTAGATATGTACCGCAAGAGATTTCTACACCTCTATACTTATCTGCTCTTGGTAATAGGTGGTGATGGCAATGAAAACCAAAGGTGGAGATCAGGCTGTTTTCCAAACCCTGAACCGCGCACGTGAGCTATACAGAAACAAATTGCGATCAAGTGCTGCTGCCGATGAATTGGCTTCTTTATTTGCTGAGTGTGCAATTGCAGAAGCTGTGCCTTTGAAATCCAAAGAATCTGAACAGGACATGGTGGGGACATCCATTGAGTCGGATGCTCACATTGATTCTATCCTGGCAGAAACCGGCAGGAAGCAAATTGTGCTGGATGCCTTCTCAGATGGAAGTAGCTTTGTATGCTTACAGTGTGGTGGTTTAGTCAGTAATCACCGGAAAGATGAACACTATGCATACTGGTGTTGCAAAATATGATACTGGCCATAATCGAAAAAGATACAGGCTCTGGTCTGATGCACATATTGCTCCATATTAATTATGCGCTGTCAGTTTTATCATACATGTATTTGACTGCCTTAATAGGTTTTGATACAAGCCTTTGAGATACTGCATGTATTGTATTTGACTGCCTTCGTAGGTTTTGATGCAAAGCCTCTGAAATGAGTCGCGTCCGGGTGTATTTTCGAGCAAAATTTTGACTGTTAGATTTGATGTTGTGATTTGCAAAGAAAGGCCTGTTGTATTGGACGATGAGTTATCTATGTACTGGTGGAAAATATAGGTACGAAATCTCAAGCTACTAATGGTGATTTACATTTGAGGTGGTGTTTTCTTGACATCTGTTTTCCAGAAAATTGAAAATCGTAGTTCTGGGGAGATTTCCATCAATGATAGGAAAGTCTACAATACATAGCTCTTAAAGGTATGTAAAATATGTACCTAATATGTGGTTGTGTCACCTCTTAAAGATTCATAATGTTTTATTGAGTCTCATAATTTTTATACTAAAAGCTCGAACTTTTCATTAACGTGATTCATAATATTTAAACAAGGAATCAGAACATATGTTTATCGTAACTTTTCAGCGATAAAATAAATAACATTTTTACCAAAAATCATAACGTATTCGTGAGTGTCTTAACTTTTATATCATAAACTTATACTTATACTCCCTCCAACCTTTTTTAGTATCAAAATTTCTATTTTGGGTTGTCCCTTAAGAAGTGTTTTGAAAAGTCAATGGGTAACAAAATTTACAATTATCATTTTGTCCTTTTGAAAAGTTAGCGGGTAAAGAGTCAATAGGTAAAAGTGGAGGATAATTTTGAAAAGTTGAGGTAAAAGTTAATGTGAAAAGTGTAAAGTAGAAGTAAAAGTTAATGTAAAATTTGTAATGATAATGTTTCTTAATAGTAAGTTGGATTTACGAAGTACTCCATAACAAATTTCAAAAGACAGAGAGAGTAACATTTTAGAGTTGTATATTGTATATATTTCCGAAGTACCAAAAAAAAAAAAAAGTGGTGTATATTGTACAAACCCAAATTGAGATGTCTAATGTAGCCATTTCTGAAAAAGATAGGAAGAAATGACAAATGTGTATCTATTGCGAATAAAGAATTATATGTACTTTCTTCAATAAGAAAAGGAAAATCAAGGGTTGTGTTCGTTTGGTAGTTTAGTTTAGTTTTGATGATGTAAAAAGGTATGATGAGTGGAGAGATATAGAAAGAAATGAGGATAATGATGATGTTATCAAAACTAAAACTAAATTAAAACTGGGAAACAAACAAAGCCAAGAAGATCCCCTGAGTGGGAGTCTCTCTCTAAAACTAGAGAGTATTCATTAGGGTTTATCCCTACTGCTTCCCTCCGCCACTGCCCCTCTTCCAACTTATCCTCCCATCAAATACACCACCCCGCCGCCGCCACCCCCCCCCAACATAAGATCTCATTTGGTTTTGACCCTTCCTTTTGCCCTTAGTCCTCCCCATCTCATTTGGTTTTGACCCTTCCTTTTGCCCTTAGTCCTCCCCACCCTGCCACCATCTCCTCACCCTATCACCGAACTACCCACCTCGAATTCGCTCACCACCACCCTCGGCCTACCACTCCCACCTCTTTGCCATCGCCATTCGCCTCTTACCTCTGCTCTCCTCCTTTGCCAATGTTTTCTTCCCCCAGTTTTGGGTTAGTTCTTTGACTATACGATGAGTTTATGGTGGCATGGGCCCCCTTCGATGAATAGTGGTACCGAGATACTGTTTGGCGGCAGATTTGGAATACGGATATCGACTGGGGAAGCAACTCATCTCAAATCCGGTACAACTCGGAGGATCTCAGCGACTTAGTGATTGTTATACTACTTTAGTTTCTAGGTTTAGATTAGTTGATTTAGCTTCCTTTTGTTCTTACTTTGTTGGTTGGGTTGTGCTTACCGGTAAATGTTTGCTCCTCCATGGAGTGGACTCTATTTGGTGTTTTTTTTTTTTTTTTTTTTGTGGATGATTCCACATGTGCGTTTTCTGGTTTGAGTTTTGGGATTTTCCTCGTCAATCTCGGCTGCCATTTCTTGGACGAGCACGCTGCCTACTAGAATGGATGGTGCCTTTTTTTCTATTACTCGTGTGGAATCATTGTACTATCTTCAGACTTTGGGCCCTTGAAGTTAATGAGATTGACATCTTCAAAAAAAACAAAAAAAACCTAGGTCTAATAGTTCTTGCGGATTGTAGTTTTTTTTTTTTTTTTTTTTTCTCTTTAATCATTTTTTTTACATTGTTAATTTTGCATGTGCACTATTGGTTTGCAAGAGGAATTTAAAAGGTAAAAAACTATGTTTCAATTAAGAAAAAATGAATGAAGACAATAATCCAAAAATCTTTCTGAATAGGAAACTTGGAATCAATAAACCAAAAAAAAAAAAAAATGATGCAAAGCTAATAAATACAATTTTTTTTATAAAATAAAGACAAAAATATTCTAAATGGGTAACTAAGCTTACCCAACTCAACAGGCCAACGACGGAGCTATGTGAAGGCCCACACTGGATTTTGGGGATTTTTTTCTTTTGCAAAAATAAATATATTACAAATTCAATTAGAACATAATTTTAAACAAATAGAACTTATTTAGTGTTCAGTGTTCTTGAGTATTGATTCCCACATAAATATGTGGATAAAAAGAGTGTTAGGATACCAACTCCCCAGTATTAATTACTTGTAAGCATGCAACCTCAATTCACCAATTTTTGCCTTGAAACTATCCTGTGTTACAAAATGATGATTATTATAATAAATGCAAGTCAAGCAAGAATTCTTTTTACATTCACACTTACTTCTCTTCTTAAATCTATCAATAACTCCTCTCTTTGGTGTTGAAGATAATTCATTGAGAACTAAAAATTGAATTATTTTACTTCAAAAAAATGGAAATTGTCTACAACATAATTTTTTTTTTTATTTTCCTCCATAGCTATTTTATTTAATGTAATAGTCAAGTAATTTTCAAATTGGAATATATGTTGAAGAAAAGTTTAAAAAAAAACTAAGACATGTTAGCTTCTTAAAAAGGATAGATTTTTCCCACAACAAATTGTATGGAGTGACAGGATTGTGCCCTCAGGCCCCTCACTGATACAGAATTCTGGCAACACCACTGACCCAACCCCTTACAATTTTCAAGTTTTGTCAACTTTTATCAATGAAACAGAGCATTCCAAAGGAGAAAATGCAGGATTTAGAAAAATAGTAGAAAGACAGGGAATGAATTGATTCTCCTGTTGTAACACAGATTCTAGATGATTGCAACCTCTTACAGTGCAATCATCATTACACAGACAGAAATATGAACACTAAACATCTTCAAAGGATAGACACTTATCTGCACTGAGTACTACTGTGGAGTTTCAATTCTACAATTCTATCAACAAAATCAAATATCGAATTTACAAACAAAAGCCAGAAGAAGCTATTCCACAAAGGGGCCAAAAGGCCAAAATGAAAAAATCAAAGAAAAAAAATTCAAAGAGCATTCAATACACAAACTATGGGCTGATGAAAGTATTTCTTCACTTTATCTATTTTTGGCAGAAATGTGTACAAAACAGTGGAGACCACCAACATGAGCACGGTCTCTGATCTCCATTCCCGCTGTATCCTACTATGACCATCTGATTTGCTGGCATTTTCTGTGTAATTAATCCGGCGACCCATCTATAGCCTCGAGACTGCTTTGCAAGATGCTCCCCATGCAGTAATCGCAGCTTTTGAATCCCAGCTATTGCACCTACTTTACTCTAAATCCTATTCATCCATGACAGCTATATGCAGAGATCCCCCACCCCATGTCACTGATTCACAAAATGTCTGGTTTCCTAGAAATGAGAAGTTAAAACAAACAGAAGACACTTGAGTTTGTTTCATGGGGAAGGAGGCTATTTGCTGCTAAAAAGCTAAACTAGCACCGAAAAGGAAAAAGATGTTGGGTGGTTGACTATGGATACCCCAACTCCCTTGACAACCACAGTTGGTTTTGTCTTCAATTGTGTGAACATCACTTTTCCACAAGAAATGACAGTGTAATAAATTCACATTTACAAAGACAAAAAGAGTACCTACAAACGGGTAGTGCGAAATCATTTCCCTACAATCTATTAAGGCCAAGCTGCTTTGCCAATTGTTTATACGGTATAATTAAAAAACTTTTCCGGATGACTGTAGGTTATCATGTAAAACATTGTTGGATGACTGTAGGTTATCATACAAACCATTGTTGTCTCAAGATTAGAAAATTAATTAGGTGATTCACAAGGTAGACCAATTCATCAAAGTTAGTGAGATTACCTGTAATTAATTTCACAACCTTCACTGTAACGTGGTTAGGGTCAGGGTCGTGACTGGGTCAAAGATGGATATACAAGAGCAAATATTAGCTAATGACGGCGATACATCACGTCCGGAAGAGCCTGCGGCCGAGGCCTTGCCTTCATGATTGTTTCATCACTGTGCCTAATCCACTCTGAGAGTCTCCATGGTTTCTGCCACTTCCATTTGAACTGTAGAAGCCACTGGTGGTGACTTCTCTTCCACCTCCATAGCTTTCCCCCAGCTTGCCCTACAGATGATAATTTCTTCATTGACAACTGCCCAATTGGTACCATCTGCATAGAGGGAACGTCCTCACAAATTACATACCAAAAGAGAAGAATTGGCTAGCAATAGTAACTATCAAGCATTTTGAAGTAGGAAATTAACCTTTCGTGTCTGATCCATAAAGGCTGCTGACTCTCTCACTGAGCCATTGGCAATGCCAGCTGTATATTTGAGCTGTTTCGGTGCTGGAACAGACATTGGAGACAACGGACCACCCATGTCATCAGCATAGTGTTTCAGAGAATTGGGAGAGTTACCCTGCAAGAAAAAAATAAACTTAAAAGCAAATATATGTGCTTAAATAGATACATGGGCTATGCAAAGCCTCAAAGGTGTCCCCTTACCTATACGGGGACGTTGTGAACGTGTTACATTGTTTGTGGAGAATGTGTCAATTTGAGGTGGATGTTAAAGAGGGATACAATAAAGCAAGTGATTTGAAAATTTGACACATCATTTGGGGTGAAATAGTCTAGAAAATGCTGCGCCATTTTGTGGAAAGAATTGATTATGCCATTTGTGGTTTCAAACCTTTTTGTGGTGATGTTATGCCATTTTCCGGCAAAGTGGAAGAGATGAAGCCATGATTGCATCCCCATACAATGTGAGGGACAATATTGAAGCACCCGTGTGTGTGTGTGTGTGTGTGTGTGTGTGTGTGTGAGAGAGAGAGAGAGAGAGAGAGAGAGAGAGAGAGATTTGCCGCAAGGAACTTCGTCGAAGAGACTCATAATCAAATTGTAGCAGAAAGTTCAGCATTCAATTTTTCTTTGATAGGCATAAAATTTTAAGCTATTTGCTACAAGTCTGATGCTGAATAAAAAACCATACAATTGCATCAAAACAAAATATAGGCATGAAAAGTAATCTCACCGAGGCTGACGTGGCCAATGCAATCGCACCAGCTTGATCTCTCAGTTTTATTTCCTTCTCAACTTCCTTTCTCCGCAATTCACTCTGTCTCAGTAGACCTACAAGTTCTTTCACTTGTTCTTTCATCTCCTTAGTTTCCATTTCTGTCTCCCAAATTTGGCACCTGTTTCAGCAGACACACTCAATTAGCAATTTGGGTATAGAGAGTAAACTTTACGAATTATATTTCAAAATGTTATCTTAATCTGCTACTAAAATTGACCATCACAGATGAGAGCATTAAGAATTAAATTCAAGTAGCCCACCTTTTCTTTTTCTAAAAGCTTAAAGCAACTTATAGAACAGACCACCAGATAAATAGGCTGAATGACTTAAATTTTAGTTCTAAGTGAATCGACATTCTGGTATATTTCATAGAATAACGACTACCCACCTGAACTTCTAACGGCTAACATTATTCAATGAATTGCAAGTGGAGTGGTAGCCCATTGGGGGGCACCATGTACTCCCATGCATTTGACTACAACTAACAATACTGACTTCCGCCGAGCAAGAAAAATATTTTCAATCAGTCTGTACATGTACTTGCATCTAATAAGAGAGTGTGAAAAATGAAAGAAATCCTCAAGACTTCTCCAGTGTTCCCAACTCCTAAAGCTCCCAGGTGGTATTAAATTGTATTCCAACTATTCAAGAGAACTTTATATGGATGTAACGAACTACATTATTAATAAAAGATACTACGCCTATCTCAACATACTGTAGGTTCTACTTATCCAAAAAAAATTTAAAAAAATACTGAAGGTTCTTTTACTACTGACACACTTACACATTTAGCATCTCGATGCTAACTTATACACACAAGAAAAGTCAATCATTGTTTCCAGGTGAATTTTCAAAATTGATCCTCCTACAACCTATTACCTTCCATATCCACCAACTGGGCAATAAAATCCAACCCCATCCACCACATTGTCATCTCCAAATAATGTACATGAGGGTAATTTGTGGTATAATCAACTTTTTTACATTCTTTTATTTATTTACTGAACTGTAAAAATATCTTTGCTGTGAATTAGCAACCCTCAGCATTTGTCACATGATTTCTCTATCAAGACTCTTGTCTATAACACAAAAACAAAAACCAGAAACCATGATAAAGTTTCAGTGTGTCAGCAGACTGAAGGAAATACCTTGCATCCGCAAGAGAATTGAACATATACTGAAGTAAGCTCTTTGCATCTCCCATCGAACGCAACTGGTTCCACCGTCCACGATTACTGAAGGCACGTTCCCTTTCTTCCGCTTCCGAAAGTTGTGAAGCCATTGCTACAAGTGAATTTGATGAAATGCTAAGCATGTTCTCAAGAGACGCTATTCTCGCCATTCTGGCATTTGGGGACATTGAGGACACCCTGAACAAATGAAATTAGCAACAATGGTTAGAAATTCAAAATCCCTCCCTCCTCCCTCAATGAAATGCAGAAAGAAAATGGTTCACCTGGAAAACCCATTCTTTCCTTTAGGAGGGGTAAGCCCCTTTGAAGCAAATTCATCAACTTGTCTTAACACTGCTAACTCCTCTGCTAGGGCAGCTCTTCTGGAGAAGATAGAACATTTTTGTTTAGAAACTACACCAACTAGTAAGCAAACATCGTAGACTAAAACAACTGTAAACTAAGTACATACACTTGGCTTTGCTTCTCATATTCATAGCGTACTTCATGAACATTCACCATGACTTCAAGCTCATGATCAAGCCAACGTTGCAAGGATTTTTCATTGCTCTGAGAGGGAAATTAGGTTACAACTTGTTTTGGAATCGAAGGTGAAACAGCATGATTAACATCTTGCAAGAAGAGGAGAATAGCTGCTTACCTGACCATTTGCCCCATTTCCATTGGCAATGACTGGAAGAAAACGAATTATCAGAAAAGTGGTATATAGAAGGGAGGGGCAAATTATAAAAACCCCATTTGTCTTTAAGAATAGGTTTGACTGGACACAGAACTAGGGTTCCAAACAAGTCGCTAGTCTAAGGCATTTGAACAATTCAAACGCAAATACATACCAGAATTGTCACGGGATACAGACTTGCGAGCTTCTAGCAATTCTTTTAGCCTCTTGGTGGCCACTGCAGCCTCTTCAGTTTTTCTTTGAAGCACCTGAAAGAATTTTTTTTGAGTGAATTCAATAACAGAGACAATCTTGACACAATAAGCATTGGAGGGGCTTACGGGCCAAAGAGGCTAATTGAATTTAGTCCTCTTAGAAGGTACCTAACAACTTAAGGAAAACAAATGAATGCACAATCAAAGAGAAATGCTCACAAGTTTTTGACGCTGATTTAGAGCTTGTAACTTGTGCCTTTCATACTCATTCCTCCTCCCTTCCTTCCGTAACTAAAATTTTCAAAGACAATCATCAGATGGAAAAAAATGAACAAGACAGTCATCAGCTTGTAACTTGTGCAACGCCAATGCTCTGGATGCTAAATGAAAGAAGCATGGTAATGTGCACATAAATCAAAATGATTCTTGGGTCTGTCCTCTCTGATGCTTTTTGGCTTTGATTTGAGGGCATGATTCCACAGCAAACGCGACGGTATAGGGGGGCTACTGTTTCAGTGGTTCTCTGTGAGCAGCCACTTTGTGCATTTATTGCCAAAGGTTAAGTCTGTCTCCAATCCATCTGTTTCAGGGGTATTCTGGGAGCAGCCACTTTGTGCATTTATTGCCAAATGTTAGGTCTATCTCCTATCCATCCCCTGCCCATACCCCCAATTATTGGGGACTAAATGAGTTATGTTATTGTTATTGTTGCACAACTCATCCAATAAAAATCAAGATAAAGGAATTGGCAAACATGTTCGAAGCTAAACTACTAAACTCATCAGCAACCCAAGGTTTCTAAAGGCCTCAGGGTGAGCATTAGAATGAGTTTACTATATTGGATCATTGGACACTTACGGCCTTTGGCAAGAGAGTTAAAAAAGTTGTTGTGCCTTAGGCAGTGGGTTTACTGGCCTAATGGTTGCCACCTCTGCATTTAGTAACTCACGCATCTTTAAAGGGAGAGTGCTTTAGTACTTAGTAGCATAAATGAGTAAACAACTATTATCAAACAAATACCCACAAAGAGTGTAGATGAGAACATCCATAGATAGAAGGGGAGAAGTAGAATGCACATGGGAAACAACTTCAAATGGAGAAACCAAGACCCACATTCCTAGAAGCCCAAGCTTTGATACCAAGTTAGGCCACCAATTGTTCAAAAAGCTGAAGCTGTTAGTGAATTAGCTCGACTCAAATGCATATGTAGCAGCCCAATAATTATCATATAAACTTACCAAGTACTATATTTAGACTCTTCTCATCCTACTTGGACCATTTTAGGCTAGTGTGCAAGATAGCAGTTAGCTATCAATATGCAGGGAAACAATCTGGAATGCATTATTGTCGACTTTAAAGGTTTATCCTCGATCGGAGAATAGCTCATGGAAGTGGCACAACAATTGATTTTACAGGCTCGACTATTTCGCATCTCTTTCAAATTATGGTGCCACAAAGTACATAAGTTGGCTTCCCAACGTCTTCAATCCAAAATATATGATAATGAAGATATATAAATTGCACCTGCAGCAGTTCCTTTTCACGAGAGGCCTTCCATTGTCGAAATTGCTCTGCCTCTTGCTTTATCTTGTGTTGCAATTGAACCTACAACCTCAGAAAGAATTAGTTGCAAATAAAAACAGTCAACAATATGATGGTGATAAAAAAAAAGAGACACTAATCAACCTTTTGTGCCTTGATGAATTGTATCTCTTCTTGCAACCGTTTTGCTGCTTCATCGCTCTTCTGTTTCTGCTTTAAAAGCTGAACCTGGTTCTCTTGTTTCTTCTTAAGGTCCTGAATCTGATGTGTTTAAATTTGGTTTTTTAAGTTAGAATCAAGTTCAAAAAAAAGTTAGAACACATTGAGATAAGTGTCATGCTCTTTATCCACAAATAACAGTAGTTAGGTGAAAAATTATCACCTGTGCCTCAAGTGCTTTCAGTTTCTGGGCATGGACATCTTGAAATTTTTGTGTTTGTCCATCAATATTAGCAGCACGATTTTCTACTTCAGCCAATAAACGATCCCTTTCTTGCTGCATTGATAAAAACGCTGGAAAAAGTGAACATCAATTTTCTAGGTCTTGAAGACCCCCCTAAGAAGATTGTATTTTACCTGAACAGTTCTTTTCTCATCCTCAAGTTCCATGATTTTCTTTCCAAAATGCTGCTTAAGGGCCACTGTGTCAAATCCTCCAACAAGTTTCATCTCCGACTGCAATCAAATGACAAAATGCATTTAAGAAGAAGTAAGACCGATCATGTGCATAAGTGACATTTAAAGATCCAGACAAGTATGAAACAGCATCTTCAAAGTATAAGAAATGAATCAAAAAATTTCACATAAAATGCTTGAATGAATACACATGTACATAATAAGAAGCTGAATTACCCATGGGTGCTGCCATGATGGGGCAGCATTCTTTGACCACAAAAGCTCAAACTAGTGACTTGGGAAAAATAAATCACAAATATTGAAGAAGACTCACTAGCACCACCTTTAATTAGGCAAGTAGAAAATGACATCTCACATATAGTTTCTCCCAATTAGAGTGCCGAACACAGAATAAAAATAATCACTTTTAAGCAGTAGAATATCGTCACGACCTTTCAACCCTGCCAACAGAACTGCTTTGCTATACTTCTAAAGAAAGCCTTCTCTCATATACAATCTGATTTCATGCCATTAGGCCACACTCAGACCCCGATGCACCCAGACTAGTCATTCAGATTACTCTCGATAAGTTTCGCAATAATGCAGAAATCTAGAAAACAGAAAAGCTGTACACCAGCAAGAAACTCCTAGGTTTAAGTCATTGTGCCGGGAATATTAGGACTCCTAATTGATCCTAATCTTAAACCATACCACAGCATTTTCTTTGATTTCAGAAGTCAGAACTGCAAGACAAAGCATGACCCAGAAATTCTTTTGGAATTTTTAAATAGTTATCAATGCAAAACAAGGATTAGGAATCGCTACGAAAAACAATCATTCCTGCAAACCATTTTCATGGGTTTATCAGACCAAATCTGTACCTCTTTCTGTTCTAAACGTCTATTTAACTCATTCAATTCTTTATCCATAGAATTCTGCAAAAGCGTATGCTCCCACTCTTTTGCTGCTTCTTCATCAATTTCCCCAGAATCAGCTACAAAAAGTTTGCATTTTTTGGTAAGTAAACAAACTCAGAGAATATACAACAATAACATAAACCATTTAGTCTCCAATAATTGGGGGTATGGGCGGGGGATGGATAGAGACAGACCTAAACTTTGGCAATAAATGCACAAAGTGGCTGCTCCCAGAATACCACTAAAACAGATGGATTTGAGACAGACCTAACCTTTGGCAATAAATGCACAAAGTGGCTGCTCACATAATACCACTGAAACAGTGGTCCCCCTATACCGTCGAAACTCAGAGAATATGGAGAGAAAAAAAAAGGGAATAAATCAATATACTAAAAACAAATAACTTAACAAAAAGCTCATCCTTAGTTCTGGAATGCAACACATAGGGTTCAAGTCTGTCAATTGAAAAATGGAAGGTTATCCAAGTTATAAAGGAGAGATGCACCTGCCATATTTTCACCCATTTGATAATCAGATGAGTCGATGCTTTGCAAGCCCCTCTTAAGCCCCTCATTTTTCATAGAGCAAGTGTTACCAACCTGAAGGATGAAGTTCAAAGTGTGAGTATCATAGGGGCCAAACAATCATAAGAAAGTTTTTCTAATGTTTCCAACTAATACATACTTTAGCAAAACATTTAAACAAGACAAGAACAATCCATGGTAAGTCAAGTGTATTATGAGTTCAGATCAGTTACATACTTGAACATCTGTTTCAAATTGCTCTGTAACAGCACATCTGCTATGATATTCATGAAGTTTCCGACAAAGATCCTCATTAGTAGCTTCAAGCCATGCAATCCTTTCTTTCAGAACCTAGAGGGCAAAACCATAACAGCCAACATATTTCCTTATATGAACTCTCCCCAAAGGAAACAAAAATCAAGAATGACCACAAAGTTAACGCAGAGCCATCAACATAATAGTACGTTATGATCAAACTACCTGCATTTCATCAGATGAAGCTCCTCCCCCACGTGCACAAAGTTCTGCCTGTAAGTATTCTAACTGTTGGCGCATCTTCAACATCTCACTGGACATTGGATCTCTGTTGACCTGCCCAAACAAATCTTTGTTTAGATACCTCAGAATAAGGTAAGGAAAAACTAAAGTGTGTGTGTACACGCAGGGGGGGAGGGTGTTGGTATTAGACTCACCACAGGCTTATTCTGGATGTTCCGAGCACGATTTGCATATTTTAGTGTGTTAAGAGTTTCCTCAGCATTTATATCAGCAGGACTGATGCAGGCTGGAAAGAAGTAGTTAAACAGGCATGAGGAACAGGAAACACAAAAGAGAACATAAACGTTTTAATCTAAGAATCACAATCTCAGTGTGCAATCAGAAAAGAGAACATGGCCTCAGGAAATACAATGGGAAATACAGAGTTTCCATTTCTGTCGGTCATAAAATCAGAAATGAAAAAGCAACAGGAAAAGTTTTAATGTGGATAGATTGACACCCGCCAATCTGATTTTTGTTTGAAAATGGCAACAATGGAAACCCAGAATCTCACGTCAGAGCACTTAGACCATCGCGACATTGGTTATACCAAAATTCTTTTAACTCATTATTCGAGGTACCGTAAATGGTACTGACCAAAACCTAATAGTCTTCTTACCGTTTTTACCCAAAGAAAATACATTTTCATAACCATGAAGACATGGTCATATTCGAACAAGACCTTACTAAGACATGACACTGTGTAGGAGCGAAGAAATTCCAAACATGGAAGTATTTCATAGAGGAAATTAGGAGCAGCAAATGGCGCATTATTAGGATAGCTTATTGTCAAAAATGTCTCATGCCATGCATAAGTATCCATGTTCAATGAAAGAAAAAGGATAAGTTACCAATCATGACTGTTCTGCTGTTACCACCAAGGGAATCCTGCCACAATGAAAAAACATACCTGAGTGGCTGCGTAAGAACGCAAAATGGTAAAAGCAAACAAAGAGACAGATAAACAAATAAGGAGAAGACTATAAGAGAAGAATAGAACTTCCTAAGCCATCTAGACACTTCCTAAATAAGTAATTGTAACATCCCCATTACTACCGATAACGAGTAATGCTGACTCAATCACAGGCTAATTTCCGCTACCATTTGTGTTGAAATTCAAATGTATTTGGTGTGATTTGGTTGAATTCAACCACATCTGATGAGTTTCCATCTCTATTATGTAAACACTTTTATGTTTTCTACAGATTTTGATGTAAACACCTTTTTTATACGGGCACCCCAAATCTAGGAGGAGAGGGTATTTTATCACCTTAGCAGAAGAAATATAAGCTACCCTAACTTTGGTTCCTTTTTAGAAGGTCAAGTATATTGTTTTAGTGCCTTTAAGAAATCCTTTGATCCTTCAGCTATGTAATCGTGAAGAAATTGCCCTTCTAGACATTTGCTTTCTTCATTTGGTTTCGATAATTTTCTTTATTACACCCCAAAAAAACCAACTACGAAAAACTAGTCAGGGAAGAAATTCATTGTAATAGACTCAGATAGTCATGTTCTTATCAAACTCCAGAAAAAAAATGTTCTGAAACCATGGAACCATAAAACACAAAGTGACGAACCTGCAAAAGCCTAGTAAGTTTACTGTCTCGATAAGGGACATGTACACCTTCTTTCCTCTTTTTTTCATCACCAAGTGCACTGATAACATTACCAAGTGCAAGAAGACCCTTGTTTATGTGAACTCCTGCATAGGAATAGCATTTTGCATAACTTTTTTATGAGCACAACAGCACAAGTGCCTTTAGGCTTGGTTTTCCATTTGCTAAAATCAAGTGGGTGATTTTAGCAAATGAAGTGGGGAGGTGATTTTATCTCCAATGAATCTGGACATAAAATCACCCACTTGATTTTAGCAAATGTCCAGATTCATTGGAGATAAAATCACCTTCCTACTTCATTTGCTAAAATCAACCACTTGATTTTATGAGATTTCCATTTTAGCAAATGGAAAACCAAGCCTTAGATGCAACTGACAACCAGAAAACAAGTTCCTCACCTTCCTTAAAACGAAGGCCATCAGAACCGGTTCTTTTGGCTCGCTCAGATCCAGCAAGATCCACTAAATGCAATTTGGCACATAAATATTCTTCGCTCATCTCATTACTGCTATCACCAGGGATAGCTGGATTGAGCTTATGCATTTGCTCTAATGTGATGGTGAAGATGGCATGTGAACGACTGCAAAAACATACAAAAAGCCAATGGAAGTTGTTATTGCCAATCGCAACTACTGTACATTCAGCTACAGAATACAATTTTAGGAAGTCCAGTATTAGAAGAATCAATTAGTAAATGATTGTTCCACACCCAGCCAGTTCGTTAACACTCAAAATGAATAACAATGTGGACGTCACATGAAAAACAGGAATTTGAAATTGAGATATAGATCCAACTATGTATGTAATCTAGTTATTGAAGTCCATGACATTGAGTTTAAAGTACGATGGTGGATTCATTATGCACCTAGGGGTCCCAGATAATTGAAAGAAGACTATATATTCTCTTTCAAAGAGGGGACATCTGTTTCCTATGAGGTAATATGGATTCAATATAGAAATGTGAAGTCAACCTGGACTGATTATTCATGTTTGTGCTTCCTGTCGCCCTATTCAAAGATCCTTGCTCCAGGTAGGTAGCCATTTCTTTTAGCGTTGTGACACCTACTTCAGTTGATCCTGCAAGAGTGATAACACCGTTTGATGTCTCACGAATCTGTATGGGAGGCTTCCCAGGAACAGTTACTCTCCCGACGTGCCCATTTGTAGTTTCTGATTTATTTACAGCAGCGGGATCCAGCAAGTCTCGTACTTCTTCTTTAAGGATCTTCACATCAAAAATTTCAAGTTAAACACTTGCTATGAAATTGATGACAGCATATTAATCATGAGTACAATATGCTAGAAAAGATCTCCATGCAGTGAAACAACAACAGAAAGTACTGTCTGATAATGGCAAACCACAAACAAAGATATCAAGTCATGAGATACAGTAACATAGAATATGGAGTCATAATAAGAAGTTTTGCACCTTCACTTGAGAAATGTCATGTCAATATACCAAATGAGTGCTTAAAATCTAAAGAACAAAAAAGCTTAGACCTAATCAACCGCAAAAATGAAGTATAAGTCAGGAAGGAAAAGAAGTCTAATCCATAAGTCAGTAAAGAAGTTGAGACAATACATTTGGATTAAACTCAACTACTTATTCAATTTTCATAAATTTGTGATCAGATTAACTACTGCAGTTAGCATAAATGTCCAAGCATTCCAAAATCTGGATTAAACTACCCTAAAAAAGGCTGTTTGTATTTATGGTACTTGCATTTCCTGTCTGCATTATTACTGTTGTATAAACTACGCTACTGATAACCAACTATATTCACTCTTACACCAATACAGTAATTTACTCTTTGCATTGTTACTGTTGTATAAACCACACTACTAATAAGTAACCATATTCACACTCCCCTTTTAGCCCCTCGCTAGGTGTGAGAGGCAAGATAACAAAACCGGAAAAAAAAAAAAAAGGTGTGAGAAGCTAACAAAAAGTGTGAAATATGATTAGCTTAATGTTATTTTTCCTAAAAATTATCTAGCATCAATATGGTCTTCCAACTACCTACCACCAACATCTAACTAATACGCACAACAGTAAATCAATATACCTCAATGAAGGAAACATGCAGCTGAAATTCAGTTTGATGCTTGAGAGTTTCGATCTTGCTGAACAAAGCATTCATAACTTGAGGAATCAATCCCGTTTGGCTACCATCTTTAAAGCTAGTACCCATCGTGTAGGTTTTCCCTGAACCAGTCTGCAGCACATTGCAAAAGGCATCTATTACAGATTGCGTCGAATTGCAATGCAGAAAAAGGCACTTCCCCATCAACAATTAAACCTTTACCTGACCATAAGCGAGAACAGTCGCATTATATCCTTGGAATAAACCATCGACAAGTGGAGCAACACACTCTTCAAACATGGCAGATGGGGAAGAACCGGTACTGCCGTAGACATGATCAAATGTAAATGAATGAGTGCCAATTTGCACCTGCAATATAGAAACAACCAACATTAACGCTCAATGGATCATACAACATGCTTTGATCAATATATGGGCAAGTAGCCCAAGTATTATGGGAACTAGAACATAATAATCAAAACTAATTGTTTGAAGTCTAAAAGGGAGAAATCGTCAAAAAACAAAAAAACCAGAGAAGTTGCAATAAGTTTTCCGTTTAAGATTTTAGCAGTTTCTTTCTCCTGAAGATGACCCTACAGCCACAAGAGAAGTCCCCAAAAAGCGCAGAATCATATTCTCATCTGACCAACCAAGCATCGGTTGAAGATATCAAAAGTTCAATGTGGAACATTATAGCAGAGAAACTAGAGAAACTATAATCAAGAACTATTTGCACTTTTCACGCCAAAATACAGGATAAATGCAACTATTAAGCCCGCACCATTGCGAAATTGCAAGGGGAAACCCCCCAAAAAATCAGAATTTGGAATTAATGGTTGGTATTCATGTAGGATAGGTTATTTTCGAATTAAAAGAATGATAAATAACTGCAAATCGGATCCAAATTCAGGAGGGGGAAGAAACAAAAACCGAGGCATCACGTCAAATAGCATTGGAATGCTAAGCTTCCTATTTCTTGTCCTCACCCAGTAAAAAAAAAATGTCTCGAAATATCCATCACAGCAACTTGAAAAAAAAAAAAAAAAACCCATAGATCAATTTGATGCTTCAAACATTTTCCTAAAGGCATGTGTACACAGTGAGCTTCATAATTTCACAAAATTATGACTGTTAGTGGTATTCCCATAAACTTTTGACAACCCCAACAATAAAAGCACCCAAATATATTTAAAACTCAAAATTAAGATAATAAATCCATAATGACAACACTTTAATTTAACAAAAATTATGCCTGGTAGTGGTTTTTTCCTATAAACTTATGACATCCCACATAATAATTAAAGCAGCAGAATATGTTTAAAAATCATATTAAAATTAAATTAATAAATAGAAAATGACAACACAACACATATTGTCGTAGTCAAACATGCATGACTCTCGGATTGCTCAATAAACAAAACAAAAACCTCCAAATTCAAGTACCCATCTAAAGATCTAGATCTCCAAGAACTCATCTTCTAAACCCAAATGACAATCCAAACAGTTAATTCAGCACTCAAGCTGAAGCAAAAAAGAATTTGACCGTCACCTGAGGTTTTGCGGGGACCACAGTGACGCAATCAACACAGCCTTGAAGCCGCTCGTCGCCGATGAGTGGCCGTATGTGAACGGCCACTTTTACGCAGCAATTCTCCGTCGCCGACGCTTCCATCAGAAGCAGAAGGAAACAGAGCGAGAGCGAGAGAGTGATGGAAAAGAAAAACAGTTGTTGGGGAGGAAACAATGGGTTTAGAGTGATTGAAAAGAAGCGAATTTTTTTCACAGAATTATAGAAATTTCAGCACTGGAAAGCGATGCAGTAACAAAAGAAGACACAGGAAAGGAAAGTAGAGAGAGAGAGAGAGAGTTGCAGACAATGTAGAGAGAGAAAGAGAGAGTGGGAATTATAGAGAGAGAGAGAGAGGGATGGAGAGAGTTATAGAGAGAGAGAAAAGGGTAGTTGGGGGAAATGTAATGTATGTATAACTGTATGTATGTAGAGGAGGACAACCACCACTATCATTTTCCTTGGGGGGCGGCTTTCACTGCCAAACGGCTGTTACTCTGTTATCGATGCTTCTTTGGCAATCTTTCCCGATTTACCCTTACCCAGCTCACCAGCTGTTATTTTGCCCCACCGGCGTCTTCACTTTCCCACGTACGGTGGAGAGGCGACAATGCCACGTACGTAGTACTAATATGCGATTTTGTTGGGTCTAATTACATATTGTACCCATAATGTAATATGACTATTTTTTTCGGGTGGATACTTCAGGGGTGTTCCACTAACTAGTTTTTTAACCAAAAAATTGAGACAAGTCTTCATCTCATAATACATCACATAAAAATGTGTGGACACAAAAACTAAAACAGTTTTAAAACAAAACTCTCTTAGTGGAACACCTCCTTCATGTAATAAATATTGTCTTGTTGTTTGTGGCACAATACTATTATAGTTATCTCCTAATCTTTGTTCTCAATTACCAATTTTTTCGCGAGGATAACTTTCCACTACAGTATTTTTAGCATTATTGAATTACAAGTTGTCAAATTAATTATTGTATGTGAAGAGAATGAATCTTAGATTTGAGAATTTGTAGCCCAAGAACACTAGCGGCTTCACATGGACTCTTAGGTGGTCACTTGACCGCCCTAAAAAAATATTTTGTTTAGAATACATGTAATTTTTTGTACTTTTAGTTAAATTTTGTCCTTTTTGAACACCCTAGCTTAAAATATTTGAACACCCTACCCAAAAAGTTTGAACAACTAACCCAAAAAAATCAGCCCACAAACCAATTCAAGGTAAATAACCTAATTAAATGCCATAAAAGGCTGCATAGCTTCCCATAGATGTTCAATTAAACAACCTGAACACTTCTACATTTTGTATTACATGTAATAATTTGACAAATGTTAATTAAAAACAGTTTTGGCATTATCACCACCAAATAATTTTATCATAAGTTTGTTTGAACACTTATTCATATACTTTGAACATCCATCAATCAAGGAAATACACAATTGAATACATAATATATTAGCTCAAAACAAATTACATACTCTTAATGACAAAATTAAAAATATAGAGAGAGAAAAAAAATCTATTGATATGGATTTTGTGCTCTGACTTTTCTCTGAATAACAATCAATTTTACATCTACAAAAAATAGAAGTATATGTCAAAAAAAAATTGTGTGAACATATTTGCCAGACAATTTCCTACAATAAAAACTAATGTGTTTATGTGCCGACATGAAATTGTGTAACATATATTACATGTTTTTGTATTATTTGGTATCATTATTCTAACAAATATTAAAAAAAAATTGTGTACATTTTTTCAGTTAATAGAACTAATAGAGTTAAGATAATTTTTGAACACCGTATTCAAAATTCCTAGAGCCGCCACTGTCCAAAAATATTAAAAATACCGTAGAGGAAACTCATCTTCAGTAACAGAGTACTTTGACAAAAAGTTAGGGATTGTTTGATAACCCAATTCAGCACTTAAAATTGAATGTATTAAGTAATAATTTATTAAGTTGGTTTGATACCAAATTTCATTTTATTTAATATTTTACGTGTCTCTTAAACTGTTACAAAAATTAATTAACCTAGTACTTATTTAATTTTGACTAGATTTGTCAATACTAGTATATCACATATTCCTTTACCACCATCACCCTTCACGGCTACCACCACTGCCTTCCATTGCCACCACCATCATGCCACCACCACTTCTACTCTATTGTTGCCACCGCGACCAACACCTACTGCACCACCAATGCCACCATCGTCACCGCAACTCGATTGTCGCCACCACTACCACCATGCCATAGGCATCAACATTACCATCACCACTTCTACTCCACTATCGCCACTGCCATTACCACTATATTGTTGTAACACTGCCACCACCACTCCTTGATTGCCAAAATTACTGCCACTATCACCACTCTCACTTCGTCACCACTACCACTGCCACCATCACTATTAGCTAACCACCATAGTCATATTTCCAATGCCACCACCAATGTTCCAACCATCAGTATCTTTGCATCTCTCCATCGAGTTCCACCACATTCACCACACACTTCTTCACCAACACAACTCGGCTATTATCATCATTTGTACCTCTCTCCACCACAGCCACACTTCGCCATATTTTCACCGCATTATCTCTATTACAACCACCACCACACAACATTTGCTAAACCATCACAACTACACTACCAACATTACCCCCATCTCTCCACCACTTCTTCTCAACCACGACTACAAACATATGACATAAATTAATAAAACTAAAAAAAAAACTATCATAAATAATTTAAGCTAAATTTATTTATCTTTATATCAGAATAATTATTTTAATTTAGCTCTTAATATTTTTATCAAAGGACTATTCAGCTTAAAAAATTCAGCATTTAGTTTGAAGCACTTAATTTTTTAACTTCCAGCTTCAATTTTTAGTTTTATCAAACAAGACCTTAATGGGCCCCATACATGCGAATCAAATTTGAAACTGTTTAATACCTGAGTAACCAATTCGTTTGGGAGATGACATGGGGGATTGTTAATTCGTCCAAATTTGCAATTCCCATATCCATTGTTTGAGACCTACGAATAAGAAATCCGGGATATTGATAGTCGGTCATGCCCGAATTGTTTTTGGATATATATATATATATATATATATATATATATATATATATATATATATATATATATATATATATATATATATATATATATATATATATATATATATTTCCATTTCTTACATATGCAACTCTACGATTGGCTTCTTTATTATAGAATTACTACTATAGAACTATCGTTACTATTTCTGAAGTATCATTATCCATTCATTATCTCCCTACCCAAACAAACATTGTATAACATATCGCTCCTATTAAATAATTATGTTTTTTTTTCATATCCTCACATTTTTTCCAATATTACCCCCTAATAAACAGATCAAAAAGGACAAAGTGTGAAAGCTCACAACATTTTTTCCCATTCATAATTAGTGCATCAAATTTAAAATCTAAGCCATTAGGTCAAGATGGAGTTGGTACCTATGTTCGAACACGATATCCAATTGAGTATAATTGATGAAAATTTGGGGTGAGTGATTTTTAGCCTCATTTTTTGTACGCATCATTTTGCTTTTTGTTTACTTACAAAAAGAACAACATTATACTTCCGTTTGTAGAAATTCACTCTTTGTTGTGATAGGGTGTCTTTGAATACTAACGAGATAGAATAACATTACATTAGTTTTTACAAAAAAAAACGCACACAAAGTTATATGTTTTGCACAAAAAGAGGAGTGCAAAAACAAGTTAGACTAAATCAGAACTAACTTAAAGTGTATAGACCCAAATATGAGTGAGATGAATCCTAGGGTCGAAAAGTGTCATTTACTAAAGGATGTTATACGCCCAAGAATAATATAGCAGAGAAAAAGGTATAAACACAGCGCAAAACCACGTGATGTGGAATCCAAACCCACACACGCGAGGTATATTGGGCACGAGGGAGGGTATAAAATATAGTAGTACAATGGTAGGAGAGATGGGGGCTTGGCCATTGGGGTCTACTAGAATACTAGCTATCATCCACTATATGCTTAAGCTTAACTTTATTTTTCCCCGACAAATTGTGTCCGGATTAACTTATGTGCACTTTAACTCACTCTCTTTTCGGCCTAGTCAAATAGGAAACATCCACGGTAGGACTAGAAAAATTCATGAGAAAAGAAATTACTTTTCAAATAAATTTCCGAAGAATAAGCGTAACCCTAAAAAATACGCAGAAAGAAACCTACCAACTAACCGCAGCTAACTCGGTTCTATGCTTAAGCTTAACCAATGGAGAAAAAGCCTACTCTTTGATAGTAAGAATCTATGTGTATTATTAAAGTCCATCATGATCGTTTCCACTTCATATAATTTGGCGTCTCTGAATGGACCATATCTGACTAATAATATAGGTATTTAGTTCTTCATAACCACCTCCGAAATTGAAACAAACAAAACTTGAAAGGACAAAAGGTTGGAAGCCTTGAGTTTGGTTTCAAAGATTAATGGTCGGTTTATTTAGATATTCGATTGTACAAATCAAAGACCAAGAGTACTTATTCTTTTAAAATAATAATAATAATAATAATAATAATAATAATAATAATAATAATAATAATAATAATAATAATAATAATAATTTGGCCTAATGGGTATTTTAGAAATATGGTTCTAGTTATAATTTCACAGTAAATAAAACCTGTAACCCATGCTTGTTTGTAATGGAGGCATGGATTACTTTGTCTTATATATTACTCTCTTTGTTCCAAATTGCAGGTCACTTTTGAAAATTTTAACTTTTTAAGTTGACATAGAATAATTGCATTCCAAGAAATACATTCATGTCAAACAGATTCATGGGGAGTTTTCCAACGGATTTTATGAGATAAAATGAAAAACTTGATTTTAGTTGATGTTTTTTATGGAGGGGTGATAAAGGGCTTGTTCGGTTAACAAGTTTAGTTTTGATGATGTAAGTAGTTGTAATAAGTGGAGAGAGAAGGAGAGAAATGAGAGAAATGATGATGTAAGCAAAACCAAAACTGGCCCAAAACTATTAACCGAACATGGCCAAAATCACCATGTTTTCCCAATAGATAAAATCTAGTGTGATAATAGTTGTGGATAATATAATGTGATAAAATCACCTTCCTTTTATCTATTCGTAAAAGATGATAAAATCAAATAATCTATTGAAAAACTCCCCCTCATTAATTTTCAACAATGCCCTTGTATTTTCAACTTTTGGATTGAAATGGTTTTTTTTTGGTAAATGAGTTATTTTAGAAGATTGAATAAATTTTTCTTTGATTTTTCAAAGAAGACAAACAATTTGGTACACCCAAAAATAGTATAAGAGACAAACAATTTGATACGGATGGAGAATTATAATTTTCTTGAAATAAAAATGAATGCTAATTTTGGCACTATTCTTTGGAAAGAAAGTCTTATCAAATAATGGTGCAGGTCACTGAACAACAATATTATTATTATTATTATTATTATTATTATTATTATTATTATTATTATTATTATTATTATTATTATATCATTTGATATACATCGTGGGAGTTACCGGAAGAGTTAATTAGTGAATTTGTCCAAAGGGGGGGTTTTAGAAGCTATCCATAGACCTAAACCCCGAATGTTTCTACTGGTAGGCTAGCGTCCATGTTTATTGGTCCATGAACATACTTTTTGCGTCGCTTAAAGTTTGTCCATGTTTGAAAGTCAATGAGTGAATTGTATCAATTTCACTCTTTTACCCTAGCCTTCAAATATTTACTAATTAACAAATCAATCATGGTTGAAAGGTAAAATTGAAAAGACAATAATTGTACAAAGTAATCATGATGCTCTCTACAAATGTTGGAAACTCCAACATGAACTAATAAACACAGATGAGGAGCAACTAACATGATTTGATCAAGTTTCTATAAGTTTTGTTCAACCTTGATTTTTCGTATTGATGATAAACACTACATGAAAGCTAATAAAATGAATGAGTCAAACTGTTAATAAATTTTATTTGATATCACCAACGGAATCACATAACCATTCTTCACCAGACGATCTTGATTTGAGATAGTGGGGAGTCGTCGAGCACAGTTAGAAATTGCATGCATGCGTGTGCATGAGTTACGTGTGGCAGCATTAAAGCATATTTTCAAAATCATCTCAAACTACTGAAATTCACATGAAAAAGAATTTAGAATATGAGCATAAAGCAACGATCGAGTGCAAGTGCCTAGTGTTATAAGAAAGTGAATCTGAGCAATTAATTTCAAATTCTGAATAATTTTTAAATGAGTAAAAATCACTTAGACTTCCTCATCTATCATTCATCCACACATACACCCCCTCATCTTTAAAACCCATCAACCACACCCCCTCATCTATCAACCTTTGTGAAATGTGTAATGCCATTAAAATTTATCATGAAGTGACTGAAATGCCCGTTACTAGATACAAACATTCAATCTCCTCTCTTTCCTCTATCTTCCCCCTTCTCTGTCTTTCGCTGCAAAGGATGAGCAAAAAACATGAGATTTCCAACCTGTTCAAACTTGATGCAACGGATTCAAACACCAAGTGAGTGATTTCGAGCAAGGTCGAGCATTGGGAGAGGATTTCAAAAGTGGAGATTAGGGTTTCGGGGACTGGGTACGACGTTCGAAGGCTAGAGTTTGGATTTCGAGGTCTGGATATCAATTTCGAGAGCTAGGGTTTAGATTTTAAGTTGATTCGAGTAGAGGGGTTAAGATTTTGAGAGGATCCAAAGTGGTATATATGTGATTTAGGGTCTTTCGACTTTGTTGAAGGCTATTACGAACAATATACAGGTTTTTGAAGGTATATTGCAGGTATTTGGGTCTCTCTCGCTCTGATCGATTTTGATTATGACAATAGTCGACTGCGATTTTTAAAGTTCAGAGAATTTCTGTCGTCGATTGTATTGTCGTTCTTCTTTGTTTGACACTGTAGAGTCCGACGCGGTTTGTCTTTTGGTTGGGCCAGCAAATCCCACCAGAACAAAAGTGGGGACGTTAGATTTACGTTATTTTCTTTGTACAGATTTTGAGAATTTAGAGGTTTTGTGTGAAATGGTGCTTATTTAAGGGGAAAGATCATAAATGTAGCGTCTTGATGCGTAGTAAAGTAAGCTTATTGATTGCTCCAATCACCACCACCTACTCACCCACCGGCCGGAAGAGCAAAGCTCGGCTCCCCCTCACACCGTACATCCAGATTTGTGCATCTTAACTATATACCCAATTAGGAGATTTTAGCAAGTCTCTCATCAATTGTCCATCCCCTTAATCAGTTTCAAATTAAAGCCTTTGGGGCTTGTATTTCCTTTGATTATGTATTTGACAACTTGGTTTTTATCTGGGAATTTGTTTATTTGATGACTTACATAATTGCAGGATAGAGAAGAAGTGGGTCTGAAGGTAGTGAGATGAGATGATGATATAAAACTGGGTAGACAAAACATAAAGATATCGGAATCCAATTTTTTTGGGGGACAATTCGTGGGATAAATTGGGTTTGAATTTTCATGGGTTTAATAGAGAGGGTAAAGGGGAAGAAGAGACATAGAGGGGAGGGATGAAGATGAGGTTAAATGTGGCATAAATGTATGTATTTGGATGGAAGTATCGAACTTCTGTTAAAAATATTGACGGAAGGGTGTGATGTGATACGGGTTAAAAGATGAAGAGGTGTGGTTGATGAGTTTTAAAGATAAAGGGGTGTGTGTGTGGATGTGTGATAGATGAAGGGGTCTAAGTGATTTTTACCCTTTTTAAATACTGGTTATGAATACCTAGCAAATCTTCCTGGTCAGATTGTGAAAGGGCCGTTGGAGGAAGCAGGCAGCTGGAGAGTGCGAAATGTGAGACCCACGAACTTGTTAGACAAATCCAGCTGGTGGTCTCCTACCTCACATGGCATTTTGTTAAGGGTCTATAATCTGGTGGACCCAACACCTTCACTTCTCCAGTCAAGACTCAACCCCCTAGATGGATTGGGTCCCACGTTTTCACAGAATTTGTGGCAGTCAATCATTTTCTTCTTTTTACTAATCCAGCTCAGCCTCTAACAACTACTCCAGTAATTAATTGGATTTTTGAGTACTAATCCAACCAGCCTTGTGAAACTACAATTATAATGCTCTGTCCAACATTAAACTCGTGGTCCCTAGATTTTGGCTGACTCTGGCTCTTCTTGAGGGTATTTGACCTTCGTTTGGATTAGCCATTTTGGTGAGAAATATAGGGAAAAAAACAAAAACAAAATATTTTAATTGGCTCTCTCATTTTTCACCAAATTTCACAAAAAATGGCGAGATTTTGCAATAAAGGGCTACCCTTTCTTTTTTCCCGCTTTCTTATTATCTAAAGGGTTACCCTTTCTTTTTTCACGCTTTCAACCTTTCTTTTCTCACGCTTTCAACCTTTCTTTTCTCACGTTTTCCCCTATCTTAAAGGGTCATTCTTTCTTTTCTCACGCTTTCAACCTTTCTTTTCTCACGTTTTCCCCCTATCTAAAGGGTCATTCTTTCTTTTCTCACGCTTTATCTCTATCCAAAAGGTTGCCAAATTTGAAATACATATAACAGAAAAGGTAATTCTCTAAAGGCATAGGCACAAACACACAAATAAAAGAATTTTTGGATATCGTATCGCATTTCTCCGAAGGGTTACCTCTATTTATTTTTATATAATCATCATAATTTGTTGTTTATTGCCTGAAATGATGTTCAATTTTTAAAAGTACACCATTAAATGTATATTGTCACAACAGTAAAATACTATGTCTGTCTTTTCCTCTGATTATGCAACAGTGTGAGGACCACTTCAATATGAAAATTGGTTTAAGTGGTCCAACCCATCCGTTTGATCAATTGTAATTTCTCAATCAATCGCCAGCTTGATTAGTTTGGTGGAAAATCTCTGGTTTGTTTTTTAATTGTAAAGTGAAGCTGTTTTGCAAATTAGTTCGAGTCTCAATTCTTGTAAAATCATTAAGGTTAACCGACCGGATTAGATTTCAGGTTGTAATCTCAACTATTGCGAACGTACATTTCAGTTGTTTGAATGATATACTTTTGGGAGTATATTGGTTGGATATGCCTTTTTTTTTGCTTTTGAATCACAGTGACAGCTTCAGTACCTTAGTGGTTAGTAAGTAACGTGGGTAGTTTCTCAAAATAAGTAATGCGGGTTTTGGATTTTTTTTTTTGTCCTTATTCAATTTTTTTCTTCTTCTGTATTTCTTAGTCTTGCGTCAAACTTTTTATGAATTATTAGAAAAGTAAAAAATTATGGCTTTTACCCCAATTTTTTTTATTATAGAAATATCCAACTTTTTTGGAATAATTAAGCCTGATTGGTCTAATACGGGTCATATGACCAAACTATGATTGTGCATCTGGTCCAAATTCATATGAATACGGGTCAATGGTCAAGAAAGAGAAATCAATGGTCCAAATTGATATGATTGTGCATCTGGACCATTGATTTCTCTTTCCTGCACCATTTTGGAAAAACTTTTCATGTTCCCTATGACTCCTCGTATATTATCCATGAGATAAATTACTAGCCATTTTATCAAATTACATTGGCATCTCAACCATTCATTATTTTCAAAACAATTATACATACAAATGGTTACTGATGTTTGATAGGTCTTACTATCTCGCGAATCATTCAAGATTGAACATATGATGGACCCCACAAGCTCAACTGGCTTGCCTAGGTCATTTAATGTGCCGGATAAGACCTGAATCCTAGTCCGATTGATACAAAGATAAAAATTGATGCTTTTCTTCTCTTAAATTGGGTCGAGTATATGTTTGTTCTCTTAACAAACTATTAGTTGAGCTTAGTATGATTGATCGATGACAATCGTGTCCCATTTCATATAATTTTAAATATTTGTATTCTTCTACCGCTGTCTGCAAAGAGAGTAAATGACACTCGTCATCTTAAAATGTATCATGCTGTATCAATTTAGTCCCTAATTTTACCAACACAATATCCCTACTACAAATAACCTTTGTCAACAACTTAAAAATCCCAGATTGAATTTCAGGATTTCTTTTCAGTTAACCCTAGAACTGTTTTACGCGATGCCCTTTTCCACCCTGTTGTGGTAGACCGTAGACTACAAGCTAAGCATAAAGCCTCCAACCCCAACAAATTTTTCCTGTCCTTCCCACTTCCTCTTGATTCACAAGGAAGAATGGGGAAAAAGAGGGTGAAAGCTGACATGAAAGTTATGTATTTGAACCTCCAAGTTTTCCTTTTCTCAACCTAACTTAACATTTTTGATCCATTGGATCCTACCGTTAGATTGGATGCAAACCCTACACCAAAGGGGACCCACCAAAGTTTTCCTTGGACTATGGTTTGTTGTTGTGACAAAGGTTAATTTTAAGTTTTGGTCATCACAGTTGCTTTCTATTTTCCTATATTTGAATGAAAACAACTTGGCAACCTTAAACAATGGCTCAAAGTAATGTTTGTTGTGATAGTCTCAACTCACCAAACAATTTACTATATAATAATACACACAGAGGTGTCGGTAGAATTGCAACCTAATCACCCATTTATTTCCTTCTACCTCTTGGAAGTTTATAATTAATCATAACATGAAAGGATTAGTAGTTAATAGTGGTGGATGGTAGGGATAGCAATTGGACCCGTCCCCCTGAGATGACCGGGGAGGATACCCATCAAATTTTCGGGTACAGGGCGAGTTCGGAGAAAAAATACAAATACCCAATCGGGATCGAGTCGGGTCTGGGGTGATAGTGCCTTGCCCCGAAATGTTTTTACATAGGAAATTATCTTAGGATTGGTTGATGCAACGAACTTATGATTTCGTATTGGTATTTGAAAACGTACAACTAAATGACATGTGGTGCATCGTGAATAGGGCAAAGAAACGCTCCAAGAACACTTGACAACCTTGTGGTGCCTTAATACTCCTACCATGAGCAGATTTCCCCTTATTTGGGGAAAGTTGATGGCTTTGTGTGAATTCTTTCAACGCAATGTGGCTTAGGTCATAGCTCAATGAGTTTTCTTTGTTGCCGTTCAAAAAAGAAGAAGAAAGAGTTTTCTTTGTCCACCAAATAAGAATAAATCAAAATACTTATTGTAACACAATGGAAACCGATAATATCTTCCCGTAAATTTTTTACCATTGAAAGCTAGCCCGCTAGTGGGATTAGTTTTTCAGAATCAGCCGAGGTGTGCGTCAATTTACCCGGACATTAATTCTGATTCTGCCCTAATAATTAAAAGTAGAACATGGTATACCTAACATAATCACAAGTAAATTAGTCCTCAAAAGAACAGTTAATTAAATCCTACTTTATAATTAGCAGACGCGGTGACCAATCGGTGATTTCGTTACTCCTTAATTAATTTGCCCTTTTTACTTTGGATCAAGCTGCAGGAAGGTTCTTTTCTTCTCCGATCAAGTTTTCAATACAGCCACTTTCTTCCTTTTTTTTTTATCTCCCCCCTTTCTAGTTGGCCACGAGACGTTTACAGCTTTCGGTCACCCCCCAGATTCTTCCTTCCTTTCAATTACTGTAAAAATCACAACCCCATCTGATTTATCATACCAAATCATTGGTTTTTTCTTCTATTTTTGTAACCACTTGATATGTGACTGCGTCTGCAGTTTGCTAGGGATCCCACAACACCTGCATCGTGAACGAAATTTAGGTCCTACTAATAGCTCGGAGCACTACGAGTAGGTCCTATGAATTTTGGGTCCACACCTGCTCGGGGGGCTGGAATGTCGTGAGCAATCACAGCTATTTAAAATATTTTCAATGGTTAGATTTTGTTAAAAGACTCTTTCTACTCTTTTCTAGAAGAGTCTTTTTAAAATTCGGAGCATTAGTATCCGAACAAACAGCTATAGAGAGTGAGTTTACCCCCACCAAGCGACTACGAAAACAAGAACCCAACAAGAAATTCCGAGTACTTGTCCATTAAACTAACCAGGTAAACATGATTTATTTTTAGCAATGGAGTAGCTTTTTCCCTCTCGAGTTCCTTTCAGAGGGGAAAAGCTGCTTCTTGTGCAGCAGTTGTGCGTACTTTATTTATTCCCCCACCCCATTCACTCTCAGCCCTTTTTTTTCCTTAGTGCTCTCTATTCTAACCCCATGTGGGAGCTTCACATCACATGCTCTCCTCTCCTTTTGCATTCACAAACTAGTATTATTCCCAACCACATCATTCTTTTTCAGTCCCATTGCTCATCTTTCTGTTCCCTCTCATTGTAGCAATTCCGCAACTAAAACCCAAAACCAGCTTTGAGCTAAAACTCGAGATGCGGCCGCTTTAAGCCCCCGAAAGGAGAAAGTTTACGTATTTTAGTGCCCATCTACTTTGGTATCTCGTATAAAAGTCCAATTAACAAAAAAGGGACACCATCTTTAATTTTCGCTTTAAGCCTCCGAAAAGTCAGGGCTGGCTCTGCCAAAACCCCCCTTATTGATTCCATAATCATAAACTAACTTGGATGTGTTTAGGTCCAATAGCTGCAGATTTCCTAATCAGTTCAATGATTTTTTTTTCTAAGTAGATTAAGATTGAAATCGCGCATGTATATATATAAAGCTTATGGTTTAAATGTGTGTGGCTTGTGGGCCTCTTGTTATTGAAATTGTGGTATGCTTTTTGGTTTTGTCTTCCATCATGTGTTATCTTTGGATAGAAACAGCAATGACTTTAGAGATAGTCTATCTTCTCCGTATCATTCCCTGACTTGTTTTGGGCTCTATGAAAGAAAAGCAGAGGAGACCCATCATGTGCACCCCTGCAAGTGGACACTGTAGGTGTACCCCATATCGATGTTGCGTAGAGTCGACTATGGACTTTGGGTGCGAGTACGTGTCTAAGTAAAGATTCATGTGATTCATGTGGTCAGTTTACAAACTCGATTGCTATATTATTTTCTCTTAGTGGTGAGAAATGGGAAGATCCCTTTTACTTTATCGACGTTGCGTAGAGTCGACTATGGACTTTGGGTGCGAGTACATGTCTAAGTATCAGATTCATGTGGTCTGTGGACGAACTCCATTGCTAGATTATTTTCTCTCAAGTTGTGAGAAATGGGAAGATCCTTTTTTTCTGTTGTTTCCTGGTCGTTGTGTCCAGTGTAGGAAAAACCAGCAAATTATGAACAAAGTGGCGTGGGCTTCATAAAAGAGGCCCCTAAAGGCCAGGCCTGCCATATTTTGGGCCTAAACTAAATTTGGGCTGGTGGAGTGTTAAAAAATCGTTTCAAGTGCTTTGAACTTCATCACAGGCCATGACCAAAAAACCTAAAAAAGAACATCACGGGCTGGGCTTGATCTCATTCAGGAGTATAGAACATGCAGGCACATGACTAGGGAACATATTTGAGTTAGGCCTTACTGGATTTGTTGGACAAAGGCCCAGCTGGCACTAACTAATGGGTATCAGCTTTACATGCAGGTCCGAATATGATTGTCGTGGGTTTGAAAGCCAACTTTGCCGGTTTTCTTTTCCCTCGTGGTGATGCCATCATGCTTTTGGTCCATTTGATTTTTATAAACTTATCTTCAAAGATAAATAATAAATTCTACTTTTTGATGTTAAAAAAGAAGAAGAAAAAAACAGCTTTACATTCAGGTAAACCGCTCTCTCACCATACGAAGTTTTTGGAACGTCTTACTTTCACAAACTAGAATAAAATGGCATGCTTAGGTAACTGGCTTGGAAACATTGCAAAAATTCTAATTCGAAAAAATTGTGGTGGATTTAATCAAAAGGAAAGAAGATATCTCTAACCCGCCTCATGTCTCTCCCTATACCCTTGCTAATAAATCTATAAAACCTCGACCACCGTCCTTGTGTAGACTTCCCTACTCAATCAAACTATCTTTAAAAGATCTAAGTCTCGTATTTTAGGACAAATGATTCTTATGTTCCCAAATAAGAAGAGTCTATTTGACAACCACCCAAATGAGGACGGTGGAGTGCTTCTAGACCCCATTATCATTCCCAATTGGCAATGTTTGTATATTTGTAACAATCATTATTTTTTTCAAATATTGGATATTGGAATTTCGCAGATCTTGTTGAGCCTACCACATATTTAAATCACGCGACTCTTGTTTGCTTTTTCTTTCCATAACATTTATACTCCAGTAATTTTAAAATTTCACAGTCCTGTTGAGCATACCTCATATTTGCATCCTGGGCTGGTATGATTAGTTGAGGCTAAGGGAACGCATGTGGCTGCCTTCCCTTGTCTTGAATCAAGTTTGGTTAGGCTTGATCCATTCTTGGTCCATCATTCGGTTAACCAAATTATATTGTGACACAAAGTTAGTGTCCACTGTATAAACACAAAAATTGTGACGTGTTTGGGCACGTTTTCTGTAGACTTAGGGGCTGTTTGATAAAACTGAAAGCTGAAAATTAAGTACTGAAAACTGAATGCTGAATTTATTAAGCTAATAAGTTGTTTGATATATACTGAATCTTGAGCACTGAATAAATAAGTTGTTTGATTTGTATAAAGAACTGAAGTATTAAATTCACTAATTTTCTTAAATGCATAAATGAAAAAAAAGTACATTTATGAAAATAATAAAAATATGTAGAATATTAGCAAGATGGTGGTATAGCGGTGTTGGCGTTAAATTCACTAATTATTTTACTTTGTCTTTCATTTCATATATTCATACTGAACTACAAAAATGAAATTAATAAATGACAAAAAGTACATTTATAAAAAATAATAAAAATATACAGAATATTGGCAAGATGGTGGTATAGCGGTGGTGGTTGTAATTGTGGAGTGGTGACCTCTTGGTGGTGGGAGAGCAATGATGGGAGTAATGGTGTTGTCATGGTGGTGTAGTGGCAACAGTGGTGAGGATGGTGGTCGTGTGGTGGCGATAGTGGTGGTGGAGATGGGGTGACGACAATAATGATGGTGGGGTGGTGGTGGCAGTGGGGGTGGTGTGAGTGGTGGTGGGGTGGCGGCAATAGTGGTGGTGATGGTGGTGGTGGCGGTAGAGTGGTGGTGGTGGTGTAGTGGTGGAGTGATGGTTATGGTGTTGTCAGTGGTGGTGGTGGTGATGGTAATGGTGGGAGTGGTGGTGGTGGGGTGGCGGCGGCAGTTGTAAGGTCCCGTGTTTTTAAATAATTTTCCCGAAATGATATTGGGGAAGTGTGAAGAAATGAAAATAGAATAATATAGGGTCAATGTGAGGTTAGTATTGCATTTGGGTCTTTGTGAGATGTACTATGAACATGAGGGGTGTAAGTGCATAAGAGGGGTGTATATATGTAATGTATGGCTGAAAATTTTGTTTAAAATGCACTTCTCTCTCTCTCAAAAATCAGCCCCTCCTCCTCCTCCTACATTAACACCACTCCAAGGTCACAAATCTCCCTCTCCATCAAACCTCTCCACAAATTGACCTTGAAATATTGTTCTACGCGTGATTTGAAGCCCAGAATTTACTCTTTTTGCACCTTGAAGCTCAAAAATGGGATTTTTCAATTTGGGGATCTAAGAATTCAATTTTCTCAAGTTTAAAGTTCAACCTTTGAGGTAGGGAACTTAATTCTACTTTCATTAAGTGTATATGGTTTGAATCATTGCATTGTGTTCATCTCTCCTCTTGATTTCTCACCAAGCTTTTATACCTCCACAGAAGTTGAGTTTGAACTTGATTGATGCTTGATTCTCCACATTTTTGTTGGATTGATCCTGAATTAGTGCTTAGACATGTTTATTTGATGATTTGTTGTGTTTTGGAACCTCCCATTTGAGTTGGATTGAAGCCCCCATCAAGCTTGAAAAGCTGTCAAAATTTGGGCGAAGCCCGCTGGTATCGATACCCTTGCAATCTCGTATCGATACCAGCGCGTTCTGTTTTTTTTCTGGTCGATTGGTATTGATACCCCATTTTGGGGTATTGATACCAGACAACTTTGAACCTATTTTTTTGTTTAGGCCTTTCCTTGACTCTTGGACTTCTTAGGACACCTTCAAATGTCTAGTTCACTTAAATTACTACTTATTACCAATCACTTTGTCGATCGGATTGTTAGCTTGGCTCTCCTTTGACCTCGGGTCGGATAGTTTGACCTTGTACTTACCTTATTCATCTATTACACTTCAAAACTTGTTGGAAAACACCTCTCTAACCTATTGTAACCTATTGTGACACAGATTATGTTTTGTCTTGTCTTCTCACACTATTGGACACGAGTTATCTTCACAAAAATCGATATCCTAGGAGTTTTTTGAACTAAACAAATTACATGGATTTTTCGATACTTGTTGGTTTAATGAACTTTTGAGAACAATGGTTACTTATTCTAGGGCCACCGTTTGGTGCGTCCCTAGCCATGGGTGTTGGCCCCCACAAATCCCCGAGGGGTGTTGGAGCCCATGAAATCCGGCAAAGGGATTTATTCCCTATTAAAACAAATGGTTATTTGTGATGAGTTGAAAAATGGAATGTTTTATGAAAAAGATGATGTTTTTAAGAAATCGAACACGTGACACGAATTGTAACTATTTTGAGGAAATTGACGGACACTTGGGGATCTTATAGACACTTTTTCATCGAGTCAATCATCCGTAGTTCATTCTAGCTTAATCATTCATGTGTATCGTATTATCACCTGCATCATTCATTCTCTATACCCTTAGTGATAGTAGAAAAGTTTCCTACGAGCTAGTGAGCTCACCCTATCATTTTCAGGTACTCGACAAGGCACATAATTGGGATGCTTGACGTGTGGATGCATATCATGAAGCCTATTTGACATGGAGTTATTTTATCCTCTCCATAGTTTATGTATTTTTGGGAGATGGTCTTGTAACTTCTACTTTCTTCAATTTTTTTTTTGACAAAACTTAGTTTGTGTAATACTTTTTAACTCTTGATTACTTATGCATGGGTACAGGTACCTCAAGTAGGGACTCATTGAACTTCAAATTGACTTTTTATAGGAAGTTGCTTGACTTTGAATGTTCCTACGTAGATTTTATTTCTATTTGGTTTATTAAATTTGAGGGCGTGACAGTAGTGGTGGTGGGAGTGGCGAAATGGCAGTTATGGTGGTGTGAGTGGTGGTGGTGAGAGTGGCAAAGTGGTGGTGGTGGTGAGTGGCAGGGTGGTGGTGTAGTGGCATCAGTGGTGGTAGGAGTGGCAGAGTGGTGGTGTACGTCGTGGTGATGGTCTGGTGGAGGAAAAAATAGTTAAATGAAACAATGACAAGAAATTAGTAAAAATTAAGTAGCTACTTAATTTTTGTCAACATTTTACCTTACATTTTGAGAGCCACTTAATTTTTTAAGCAATGCAAAATATGGTTATCAAACCTACTTAATTACTTATTACTTAATTCATTCAGTTTTAAGTGCTGAATATGGGTTATCAAATAAGGCCTTAGAGTAAGACATGTTTTGCTCTAAAGGGCAACCAAACGAAATCCATTGGACTTATAGGAGGCTATCATCAAATGGAACAATAGATGTCACAATAATTCCTACGACTGCTCCAACTTTTGAGGGTTCTCCATGTTACTGATCTCCATATTGCTCGGTTGATTATTGGATTGTATCGTTCTTTGTCCTATGTTTGGGTTTGGTGTATAACAAAAACAACCCTTCCTAGTTTAGAAAATCTATGGACATATTTAACAGAGCTCATTGCATTTCTAAGCCAACCCATCCGACCCATTCACCTCGACCTCTCAGCCAAGCCCAATACTCGATCCATCGTCTACTACATAGAGTTCGATTAAAACAAAGGCAATGCCCCATATGGATAGGCGCCATAAGATATAGAATATGAGATGTAAGGAAAGAGCAAACCCCTATCTCCCAAGTCCCAAGCATAGACTATGAGGCCAGCCTATTGGGGTTAGGTTTAAACAATATGAAGAAACTTTTTGACTAACAAGCTTCCATTTCTCCCTCTATTGGAAATATTCCAATAATGAACACCAATTCATGACCTATTATGGACAAATCAATAACCTTTACTGAATCTCCCTTCCCTTAAAGAGATTCAAGCCCTCTATTATAGAAAATTAAAATTGCTAAAAATCTATGTGACTTGTCCTTTCTAAGATACAACAATCAATTAATTTGCCACGTGATGCTTTCCCCTACTATACATAAGTAGGTGAGTCCAAAACTGCATTGGTAATAATACCCTTATTGTTCACCCCAAGAAACACTCATATGAAGACTAAAGGGGTTTGAAAATGTAAAGAAAAACTGATTTTGTTCCAGAAATTGACTTAGTTTAGGAGCTTTCTGAAGTTAGTTTTTTTAGTTAATGTATTGTAAGAGTCTATCTTGTAAAATACAATAAGTCAATTATTAAGTCAGTTTGAGAATAAGACACTCAAAACCGTACCTGGAATTTTGAAACCTTTTTTGGTTTTGGTCTTTTGGTGCTTCCCAGATTCAAAGTCCTGGACTTTTTTTACCACTAGGCTGTTGAATTAATACTCCTATCGATCTTTTGGCCTTATTTTCTTCCTCGTTAGAACCACCAAAGTCATGCTTTGTCCCCTCCATGCTCCGACGTTTCCAAAAGTGCAAGCTTGCTCAAGACTTCTAGGCAGACCATCACTAGACATAAATGCCTCAATTGTATTGAAAATACTGTAGTACTATCAAAGCATCACAAAATACACCTCCATTTCCATTTCCATTACCTCTTCTATTTCTTCACTTCACAGACTCCATTCTAATTTCTAACCTCTTCCTCCCATACTTTGTCCTCCCTAGCCACATGACTCCACTCGTAGACATGGCTAGGCTATTTAAATCACGTGAATCTTGTCTGCTTTTTCTTCCATAAAATTTATAGCAAATTTGAAATTTCACAGTCCTATTGAGCATACCTCGATCATATTTAGATTATGGGCTGTTATGATTGGTTGAGGCTAAAGGGAATGCATGTGACTGCCTTCCCTTGTCTTGAATCAAGTCTGGTTTGGCTTGGTCTGTTCTTGGTACATCATTCGGTTTACCAATTATAATGTGACACAAAGTTAGTGTCCGCTGTATAAACACCAAAAAATGTGACGTGTTTGGGCACGTTTTTGTAGACTAAGAGTAAGAAATGTTTCGCTCGAAAGGGCAACCAAATGAAGTTCATTGGACTTATTGGAGGCTATCATCAAATGGAACAATAGATGTCACAATAGTTGCTACGACTGCTCCAACTTTTGAGGGTTCCCCATGTTACTAATCTCCATATTGGTCGGTTGATTATCAAATTGTATCGTTCTTTATCCTATGTTTCGGCTTTGTGGGCTCATTGCATTTCTAAGCCAACCCATCCGACCCATTAAGGTCACATCGACCTCTCAGCCAAGCCCAATACTTGATCCATCGTTTACTAGCATGGAGTCCGACTAAAACAAAGGCAATGTCCCGTTTGGACAGGCGCCATAAGATATGCATATGAGAGGTTTCAAATATGAGATGTAAGGAAAAAGCAAACCCCTATTTCCCAAGTCCCAAGCATAGACTACGAGGCCAACCTATTGGGGCTAGGTTTAAACAATTTGATGCAACTTTTTGACTAACAAGCCTCCATTTCTCCCTCTGTTGGTAATATTCAAATAATGAACACCAATTCATCACTTATAATGGACAGACCAATCACTCTAAGGCATGAAATCTCACTCCTCTTAAAGAGATTCAAAACCTCTATGCATGGTAGAAAATTGAAATCTTAAAAAATCTCTGTGACTTGTCCTCTCAAAGATACAACGACCAAATAATTCGTCACATGATGCTCTCCCCTAGTACACACAAGTAGGTGAGTCCAAAACTGCATTGGTAATAATACCCTTACAGTTCGCCCCAAAAAACACTCATACAAAGACTTAAAGGAGTTTGAAAATGTAAAGAAAAACTGATTTTGTTCTAGAAATTGACTTAAGTCAGAAGTTACTTCAAGTTGGTTTTTTGAGTTGATGTATTGTAAAAGTCTGTCTCATAAAACACAATAAGTCAATTTTTAAGTCAGTTTCTAAAACAAGCCCACCAAAATAGTATGAAATAGTAAGCAACACATTTGAGGCAAGATTTTTGGATAACACTTACTCTGTAACAAGTGCAGAGGATAGTGAGAGAAATGAAACTAATACCACTTGAAGAAAAAAAATTTGGGTGCCGAGTGGGTATTGCCACTTGGTGCTCAAGCATGATCCGAACCGTTCAAATATATTTTGAACTACCTAGATTGATTCCCTCTCTCTCTCTCTCTCTCTCTCTTCCAACCACTCTCTCTCTCTCTCTCTCTCTCTCTCTCTCTCTTCTTTTTGTTTTTTTCTAAAATCAAGACCATTGGGTTACATTATGGACGATTGAGAATGCCGAACAGGTACCATGTGTGCAATACCCACCCAGCATTGGAAAATTTCTCTGCTTGAAGACATAACTTCTTGGGGACCGTATCTGGATAGAGGAGATGGTTTTGAAACCTTTTTTGTTTGGTGCTTCATAGATTCAAAGTCCTGGACTTTTCACCCACTTAAGTGTTTAATATATTCATAAATATCGATCTTTTGGCCTTATTTTATTTCTCGCTAGAACCACCAAAGTCATGCTTTGTCCCCTCCATGCTCCAACATTTCCAAGTGTAAGCTTGCTCAAGACTTTCGGGAAGCCCATTAGCACATCACTAGTGGTATACTCAAACATAAAAATACTAATCTTGAGTATTTTGATACACAAAAGAGGCTCACAATGGTATTTAGATAAATACTCAAAGTTAACAACATTTGTTGCAAAATATAGATACTCAACTTTTGGATTTAGATACTCAAAACTACAAATCTTTCTTAATAACCAAATCTCAATAACCAAATTTTAAGGACCACATTCTATCAAAAGTAATAACGTTCTCTCTCCATTTTTCAAATACTTATTCAAAACTCACTTTTGTTGCACTTTCTCTCAAAAATTGAAATTATCAATTTTTTTGGGGAGGGTTGATATTCAAAAATAGAGAATGAATAGCAGGTCCTTCATCTTACTTCAGAAAGGACCCTATGACAAGATATAGATGGAAAGGGAAAAAAAAATACAGCAATAACATAAACTATACTAACCTCGAGAAAATTCAGAACTATCAAAGCAAAATAATTAAGGGTTCAAAGGAAATTATCAATTTTTAATTTTTACCAAAATATGTTTAAGATTAATCTCATTTTAAACGTATTATAAATATCTTTTAAATGATACTAATATTATAAAAAATATATATATACAAATTTAAAGTTGTGCCCATTTTATGAATAAAAATAGAGTAAATAGTACTTTTTTGATTATGAACATAAATTAACCATTATAGAAGGATAGATATTCAAACTTATAAATTCAATAAATAAATACTCAAAATATAATATGACAATCTTTAAATATCCATATTTTAGCATACCACTAATGATGCTTTTATAAATGCGTGAATTGTAGTATTAAAAAATTCTGTAATATCAAAGTATCACAAAATACACCTCCATTTCCGTGACCTCTTCAATTTCTTCACCTCCTGCTCTACAAACTCCACTCCAATTTCTAACCACTCTGCGCCAAGCATCCATGGCCACCGAAGATCAAAAACTCAACGCCCTCTTCCTCCCATACTTCATTCTCCCAAGCCACATGACTCCACTCGTAGACACGGCCAGGCTATTTGCCGCCCGCGGCGTCACCGTCACGATCCTCATCACCCCAAGCAACGCCCTCATGTTCCAACCCTCAATCGATCGCGCTGCAGCCGCCGGCCACCGAATCGTATTCCACACCATAAAATTCCCCGCCGCCGAAGTGGGTTTACCCGAAGGCATCGAGAGTCTCCGCTCTGTCACTTCCCCAGAAATGAACCCGAAACTCGCCGCCGCCATGCCTCTCCTCCAGAAACCCATGGAGCAATCGATTCGCGATCTTCGCCCCGATTGCATCGTTTCCGATTTTCTTTACCCTTGGACCGTCGACATAGCTGAGGAATTGGGTATTCCGAGACTCATCTTGTCCGTCACAAGTTGCTTCTACGACTGTGTTTTTCATAGTTTGAAGATTCACAAGCCTTACGAGAAATTGCGATCTGACTCGGAGAGTTTCGTGATTCCTGGTCTTCCCGACGAAATTGAGATGACTGGTTCTCAATTAGAAAATTATTTGAAGAACGAAAAAGAATCAGGAGACGATGGAAAGTTTTTAAACCAGATCATTGATTCGGAGACCAGGAGCTATGGAGTTGTTTACACCAGTTGCTCCGAGATGGAACCAGATTACGCTCGACACTACAAGAATGTCTTGCGAAAACGGTGTTGGCACGTCGGCATCCCCTCTCTGATCCTCGAAAAAGATAACAAATCGAACGCAGAGCAACAACACCACAGTTGCTTGAATTGGCTCGACAATCAGAAACCCAATTCAGTTTTGTACATTTGTTTCGGGAGCATGACTCGGTTTCTCAACACCCAACTCACTGAAATCGCACACGCACTCGATGAATCGGAGCAGCCGTTTGTTTGGGTGGTGAAGAAGATAGGGGAAACCGACGAGACAGGAGAGGAAACTTGGTTGCCAGAAGGGTTCGAAGAAAGAGTAGAGAAAAGTAACAAGGGTGTGATAATAAAAGATCGGGCACCACAGGTTTCGATCCTGGCCCAACCGGCGATCGGTGGGTTTGTGACTCACTGCGGTTGGAACTCGGTGTCGGAGGGGGTGGCGGCGGGCGTGCCGTTTATCACGTGGCCGCTGTTCGCGGAGCAATTTTACAACGAGAAGTTGATTACGCGGGTGTTGAAGATTGGGGTTGAAGTCGGGTCGGGTGTGTGGAACCGTGGTAGTAAGATCCGGAGTCCGGTTGTGGGGAAAGACAAGATTGTGAAGGCTGTGAGTTGTTTGATGGGTGGGTCGGAGGAAGCTCAGGAGATCAGACGGCGGGCAAAGGAGGTTAGTGCGATGGTGAAGAGGTCAGTGGAAGAAGGCGGATCCTCTTCCTCTAATTTGAATAGTTTGATTGAGGAAATCAAAGCTTATGTTTTTCGTTCATGAGTAATAATTTTATGATCTAGGGCGCTCTTTCTTTATAGTTACCCATCATAAATATAAGTTATGCGTTCGTGATAGGTGAGTTCATGTTTTAAGAAAGTTTGTTTTTTTTAAATTAGATGTTCGAGTCAGTTTACGCTTACCTCAATTAAATTCAGAGCCTTAAAGGGAACGACCAAACATATTCAAGAAAGTTACATGTTTGTTCTATAAGTTATGGGTATTGAGTTGTTTCTTGAACTTTGTCGTCAGAAAAGCTTTTTTTTTTTTTTTTGTTTAAATATAGGCGAACATTGGTGTGAATTAGCCTTCTTAGACGGATCCGGGGTAGGTATTATGCGGTAGGTGCGGCAAATTTACTTCGTTTTGTTTGATTTTTGTGCACACTTTTAAAGTTTCCAAAAGCCTTGTTTGGAGGGAAAAAAATCCACTACAAAGTGACTTAACCCACAGTGCCTAAACCCTAAACTCGAGGTGTCTAAACTCACTATACTTTATCAGCAAAGAGCCTAAATCCCCTAAAATTAAACCCCAAAATTAAACTTCAAAATTAACTCTTCAAATAGGGCCCTTGAATGTACAAAAAAAATGAACAAAACGACGTAGTTTTACCGCACGACACGACACACAACATTTATCGTATAACGCCTCCCCCGATTCTTCTTGGACATGGTTCTCATCATAAAAACAATAGTTAAAATGAAAAAATGGCCCCGAATTGTATGAATATTGAATAACATTTGTCGAAAAGATTTTTTCTTTACACAACCAGGGTTGGTATATGAAGACCAACTTCGTGTTGAGATATTTGAGGTCTGTGCGACTCAAGTCATCTAGGATTAGCAGTGCTAAGAAGAGAGTACGTTATTTGGCTACTTTAGCGATTTGTAGGGCTCTTAGACGTTTCTCAAGGCTGAAAAACATTGATGGTGGTCAATCTCTCAAGTCTTTCAAAGAAATTGCAAGGCATAAGCGCAAACGAACACATTTCATTGAGGATAGCTATTTTGATCCTCATATCTTTCGTGCTCCGCAGCGTTGCACGTTACCTTAGTATCCTTTATCTACTTTTCCTCTCTAATATTTTTTTGTAGGTGCTAGTGTTTTGCTCATGGGTGTTTGTCTTGTTGCCTTCGTATTAGTTTATTGGGAGTAGGCATTGCTTCTTTTTGTTTATTTTAGTCTTTGTTCTGTTCACTTCCCAATTTGGTTTATATGTGCCTTGTACTCCTGCTAGACTATCACTGTGTTTTTGTTTTTGTAGGCCTGAAGCTAAGTCGTGACAGATTAGCTTCGTTTGGTCTCCGCCGGTTGCCGGCGCCCTTTCCATGTATAGGTGACATCACAGTTGGATTAATGAAATTTTTATCTTTTGGCAAAAAAAAAAACCAGGGTTGGTGAATGTACACTAAACTTTCCAAATATTGAATAGCATCTATTGATAAAAAAAATTCTTCACATAACTACAGTTTGTACAAGTAGGCATAAGAAAACAACAAAAACAAATATAATTTGTTTATATAATTCCAAGGGTTTGGCTGCTCGAACATGAGACATCAACAATGTTTGCTACCCAAAGGTTGCAAGGTCCTGTCAGTCAAAGACCAACTCTCAAAACCTTGGGCAGCTATATAGAAGTTTGTCGATCACTAACGTTACACTCCTTAATTAGCTGAAGTGCGCAAAAATTTACCTCATACATTTGGTTATAGAAAGGAAAAAAAAATTTCTTTAACCGTAATACTCCCTCCGTCCCTTTTTAAGTGAATTACTTTGGGAAACGTGTATTTTGTGGACATTAAAAAATGTACTTTCATATAATATTTTTAATTTTTTTTGCATCAAATTAAAGTACTCAAATGAGTACTTTAATTTGGTATAAAGAAAATTAAAAAATTATATAGGGAAATATGTTTTTTAGGGATTTAAAATTGCACGTATTCCCAAGGTACGCACTTAAAAAGGAACGGAGAGAGTAGTAATGATATTTTGTGTGGCTGACTAGGCATCAGGCCAAAGGAAAGATACATCATTTGACATGACAATAACCTTACTTTTAGTTTTTGGCTACACTTCTTCCGTGATACATGGAGCTTTTACCTATTCCAATACATAAATTTAGAACTCTCTCTTTAACGTGGCTATCTCCAACCCAAAAAACACAAAAACACAAGGGGACCATGAGTTCAAAAGAACAACTCCATGTCATTTTCCTTCCTTACATGGCACCAGGCCACATGATGCCAATGGTGGACATCGCCAGGCTATTCGCTGCCCACGGCGTTCGTGCCACCATAATCACCAACCCGATGAATGCCCCATGCTTCAAAACCACCATCGATCGCGACATTAAAACCGTTAGGCGTTTCGCCCTCGGCCCCTCGAGATCCTCCCTTTCCCTTCCATATCAGGCCTCTCCCAAGGCTGTGAAAATCTAATCCAAGACAACACATTGAGTTTGTCCCTGTATTCAGTTTGTCAGTTCTTACTTAGGCATGTTTAGTTTGATTTTTTTTAAAACTTTTTTTTGTACATTTTTTGATCTGTGCTTCAATTTCTTCTTCAAAATGCAAAATGTGATGAAAATGGAACAACTTTTTGCGGATGTTTTTGTGTAGTATCAAGACAGTTCCTTGCATATATGTATGATGCATGCTTAGAATAACATATTTAGGAACAACTTTTTGTGGATATTAGGTTGACTTTGTGGATATCATCAGTTATACCGGTTTTGTGGATATAAGTTATAACTCTTTGCGAATATATATAGGATACATTATGGTGATGGGATACACCCACTTCTGCAAAAAAACGAAAATGCTAGGAGTACCCCAATATTGCACCCCAATTGCACACCCTGATAAGGTGGAGCTGACTGGGATTTAAAAGGTGGGGTCCACCACTAACCTTAATTTAAAAGAAAAAATTAAAAAAACATCTCTTTCTCTCTCCTGTTCTCATCTCTATCCTTTATAAATCCTATTCCCTCCCCTCCATACCCACCACCACCACCACCGGCAAAAAATCCAATCAACCCCAAAATCAAGTCCTTCCCTTCCATCCTACCAGATTTTTGGTTTTCCGACCAAATTACAGCCAAAACCCAAAAATCTAACCAAACCCGAAACCTAAAAATCAAAACCCAGAAATTTAAACCATATTCTAACCAAAATCAAAACCCAAAACCCACAAAATTCCTACCTACCACATGCTCCAGTCGGCATCGTAGAAGACGAAGGTAGTGGTCAAGTGACGAACAGACCACTTGACGACGTAGAAGACGTCGGTAGTCGTTGGGCTTAGGCAGCGAGGGTGTCGGTGCTCAAGGATGGAGCCAAGGGGGACAAGTGGTGGCGGCCGCCACCACAAGGTTTTCAAAAAATGCAATTATTAAATAGCAAATAGATTTTTATCTCCAAATTATGTAGACTTGCCACCACTATATTTTTATGTTATTATGGTTTTCATAGAGTGGATGAATATTTGTAATACAATTTGTCTTTTTATTTTTTGAGTACATATTTTCGCCGCCACAAAGGTAAAATCTTGACTCCGTCCCTGTCGGTGCTGGTGGGAGAAGAGCACTGGGAGTTCGGGACAGAGATGAGGGGGAGAGAAATGGAAGTTCCAGAGAGAGATGAGATAGGGCGTTTGAAGCCTTTAAAATGATTTGAGGCATTTTAGAATTAAAATCTGGGTTTGGTGGTGGTGGGTATGGAGGGGAGGGACTTGGATTTGGGAAGGAGAGAGATGAGAACAGGAGAGAGAAAGAGACGTTTTGAGTTTTTTTTTTAATTAAGGTTAGTAGTGGACCCCACCTTTTCCCAGTCAACTCCACCTCATTAGGGTGTGCAATATTGGAGTACGCATAGCAGGATTCACAAAAAAAAAATGCTCATGTAGCTATTACATAATTACATTTTGAAAATCCTGGGTGATTGTGGCTAATGTTTAGGCTTCTTATGTAATGACATTATGGATGTTTTTGTGACATTATGGATATGGAATTGGCTGATTTTTGTCCACTTTGGATGGTGGATTAGCAGGTGCTTTGAAGTGAATGTTTTGCCTTGTTGAGATGCCTCCTTAGAGCATCTCCAATGGGGTGCCATACCCATTTTTGGCACCCCTAGCCATTTTCAGGGCCTTCAACAGCAAGCCATTTGTGCGAGCAATAAATGGCCCTAGCCATTTCTCTGGCCAAATTTGGCTAAGAAAATGGCTCCAGCCATTTCATCCACGTCATCATTTTCTCTCCATTTTCAACAACCAAATTTAATTTTAGATTCACAAAAAAATGGCTATTTCTTTTACATTCTTATAATCAAAAATTATTTGGAAACAAGAAACATACCGGATTGCCGGACTTCATTGTCAGCCACAAAAGTCGTTGAACTGTCACTCCGGAAACTTGTCGGAGCAGGTGATAGTAGAGATCGGCGTGAGAGAGAGAGAGAGAGAGAGAGAGAGAGAGAGAGAGAGAGAGAGAGAGAGAGAGAGAGAGAGGTTTGGTAGATTGTTCATTTTATAGCTTTGGGAATAAATGAAATGAAGAAGATGAACTTTCCAAAGAAAGTCGATGAAAAAAAATTAGGGTGTTAGTATATATAGCCTTTTAAAAAATTTGGTGAACCAAATAAGTTAGGTAGAGAAAGGTAGGTGGGTAGAAAATTAGGTAGGGAAAACTTAGTTGGGGTAGAAAGTTAGTTAATTAAAATCGTCATTAGGAGGTGGTTAAACAATCGTTAAAGTATATAATTAGGTGGACCAAAAAAATTAGGTAGAGAAAGGTAGACGGGTAGAAAGTTAGGTATGAAAAGTTAGTTGTGGTAGAAAGTTAGTTAATTAATATCGTAATTAGGAGATAGTTAAACAATCGTTAAAATATATAAATTTTTCTTAGGAAATTTAAAAGTTAGTTGTGAATTAGTTGTTGGAAGGTAGTTGAGGGATTTGGCACCCACATCACTGGGGCAGGATGGCCAAAAAAACACTGATGGGGAGCCATATTTTAGTTTGTGGGTGCCAAATTTGGGGTTGACACCCAAAAAATGGCAACCACCATTGGAGATGCTTTTAGGCCTTAATAGATGGTATTCTGAACAATCCAGTTTGATTCAAATTTTTGGGCATGTTTGATGCAGTTTTATACGAGGACATTTCCTTGCTAAAAAAAAAAAAAGTAGTGTTATGCTCTACCAAGTACAAGGAAAAATAAATAAGAGACGGTGCATTTTTTCCCAATACAAGGAAAAAAAAATTACAAGAGTACATTTTTTCAATATACTGTACAAGGAAAAAAAAAGTAGTGTACATTTTTTTTAGATACAAGGAAAAAAAAAAAGAGAGAGATGTTAGATTGTGTTATGCTTTGGCAGGCCTTTTGGTGGGTGTGGGTGTGTATATTTATAGATGGAAGAGTGAGAGAAAGGGGTAAAATGGGCATCGAGAGTTAAAAACTAGATGACATCATTGTTTTCTGTCAACTTTTCTAACGGAAGTAACGGGAAGGGAGGTATGTGACAATTATTTTCAAAAGTATGAGAGATCAGTGAAATTTCAAAAAGCTCAGGGGAGGTCTCTGTAATTGTCAGAAACCTCAAGAGAGGTAAGTGAAATTTACCCCATATTTTATGTTTCTGCATATGTTCATGAGTTCATCTTTTTCCCAGACAAGCTAACAATGGTGTGTGGAATGAGATAAGCAATCCGGGTGCTAAGGGCAAACTAAACCCCAAATAAAGACCAACTTTTCTTAGCTTATGCCAACCCCAACCTTATCTCACCCTCTTCATCTCCCGACAAACAAGCCATAATATTCTAGGTCAGGTGAGTTTCTAATTAATCTGGGTTTGCTATGTTGCTTCAACCTAGCCCACCTCTGGAGCAACCAACCAAACTCATGGGCAGTTCGAAGTACAAACTCATGGGCCACAGAGTCCATAAGGGTCTGAACTTAGAGGCATTTGGGCTTAGGCCCATTGTTCAGTATCATTCCAAATTCAATGGAGTTAATGAATATTTCTGTAACCTGATTACTTGCGCTGGATTTGGAGAATTGCATGAACAAATTTTATTAGGGGAAAAAAAATAAAAAAACGGTTGGTCCCAAAATTGTCTCTATCTCCCTCTCTCAAGAAAAACTTGGGTGTCGGATGGGTACCACGTGGCGGTACTTGTTGGGCATCTCAACTGTCCAAAAGTGTTTTGGACAATCTGAATTTTAGAGAGGAGAGGAAGGAAAAAAATTTGGGGCCATCAAATACACTTTTAGACGGTCGAGATACATACACTCGGACACCACGTGTGTGGTATCCTATTTACACCCAAAATTTTAGAGAAAAAGTAGCGCCTCTTTTGGAGGTTGATTAGATGCTAAGCTCGTTTGTTTGTTTTTTTTTTTTGTCATTCAATATATATCAATAAAGTTAGTTGTTAGATGTTAGTAAACCACAATAATTGACCTCTTCTCCATAGGAAAATACAGGGTATTACACGACCAATTGAGCTAATTGTGTAATACCCTGTATTTTCCTAAAATGAGTTTTGATAGAAATTCTTTAATACTTGTAGTATATATATATACATACATACATATATATACATATATATATATATATATATATATATATATATATATATATATATATATATATATATATATATATATATATATATATAAGTAATTTTAGCAACAAGGTGGGCGGGTTTTCGAAGATTGAATCCACTGCACCTAGCCTCGAACTTGCGACCTCCTTAAGGGAGACCACGAGTTTGGCCACCTGACTAACCCGAGTGGTCGTTTATGTACTGACCAACTTATTTATTTATACTGTCCAACTTTCTACTACACTCCTAAATTTCGAGGACGAAATTGTTTTAAGGGGAATAGATTGTAACGCCCCGTATTTTTGGTTTCCAAAAATGATTTTTTTATTGTGAAATTCCATATTTGGTTATTTAATTTTTGCTATTATTTTGAGTTTTCTTTTGTAATACCTTATATTTTAAAGCAAACCAAAACCTCAATTTTCTATTTCTTTTCGGTCAGAACAGCTATGACCACCATCCTCATTTAATTCTTCCAATACCATTTCTTCTGCCAATTCTTTTGCCTCCCTCCCACTTGTTCTAAAAAGCACCCCATGCCTAACCAATTACTTTGTCCTTGCTTACCTTCAGCTAGTGTAAGATAGGAGTGCATGTGATGGTATGGGTAGATATTCATAACTAATAAGTGGGATTGGTTGTGCAATAAATATTGGAGTTACATATTGGTGGGTTTATGATACTTGTGTGTGTATATATACACACTATACACTATACACTTCCCCTCCAAATTCCCGGATTTTCTTAAGTTACTGACCTTATTGATCCCGATCGAATTTCGATGATCCGAACCATCCATTTATAGTTTTTGTGAAAACGGCTCGGATCATGCCCTTCCCAATATTTTTTTGATGATTTCTCGCGAAGACCCTAAAAAATACATTTTAAACACATTGGACAGTTTGGATCATTGAAATTCGATCGGGATCAATGAGGTCCATAACTTAACAAGTTGAGGGAGTTTGGAGGGGAAGTAGACTCTCTGTCTCTGTCTCTCTCTCTCTCTCTCTCTATATATATATATATATATATACACACACACACACACATGGGAGTGGTAAGAAGATTGAGAAAGAAAATTGGGTAGAAAGAAACCAGTGGCCTTTTGGCCCATGCATGTATGAGAGGGTGAGGAATGATCTTAGAGATCAATAGTGTTGGTTGAAGTGGAGGCTACATTTTTTGACAGTTTACATCACGATTTGAGGTACCGGAAGTATACAATACATTCTAAGTCTCCAAACTAATTTTATTCATTGTTCCGTATTTGTACTCATTTGCTATCCTGGTCATATTATTGACTCTAGTTATACCGTTATATTTGTGAATGATGGTATATTATGTTGCGCTAATGATTATCATGGATCAAATTGGTACATGTGCAAGTCCACCAGGTCCGAAGAATTAAATGGAAATGAGATGTAGTTGATTGATTGATTGCCCTGCGGGGAATCAGGGTAATTAATTATTGGTTGTATGGCCTGCGGGCATTGGAAATGGTAAAAATATTTTGACCCTGGTGGTGCTTCACATATTATCAAGATGGGCTAGATACGAGACTTAAGTTATCTATTTGAAAGTTGATTTGATGATTCGGTTGATTCAGTTGAAGTTGTGAATATCGTTTATTGATTCCATTATGTCCTTTTATTGTTCCCGTATTGTATGCTTCCCGAGTAGTTTATATGGCAGGTACAGAGCAGAATATTAGAGACCGGAGTTGGAGCATTTTGAGGACTATGATCTTGCCCGGAGATTTTTGGTGTATTATTTATTTAGGAGGATTTTGAGGTCATTATATATATATATATATATATATATATATATATATATATATATATATATATATATATATATATATATATATTGTGGTTTCAGGGCCCATAAGATGTATTATTGAAGACATTATTTGTTTTCGAGGATTTAGAAAAGGGATTATTACCTCTAGGTCTAGAAAAGAGATGTCTAATTACCAGTAAGGTAAGTCATTTTTTTTAATTACCACTAAGGTAAGTCTCTTTTTTTTTAGAGTTTTGGTTTAGGGTGCACTTTCTTATTAAAGGGTTTTAGTGGTTTAGGCACTTTCATAGAGTACCCTAAGATTTAGACACTTTCATGGGGTACCCTAGTAGAATACCCTAGGATTTTGGGCACTTTCATAGGGTACCCTAGTCGTAGGGTACCCTAGAATTTGTGTTTAAGGTGCACTTTCCTATTATAGGGTTTAGTGGTTAAGGCACTTTCATAGGGTACCCTAGGATTTTAGGCATTTTCATAGGGTACCCTATGATTTAGGCATTTTTATATGGGTTGGGAGTTGATGAAAATTTTTCAGAGTTGGACTTGACGTGATGGTAATTATGAGATTCAAGGGTGACCAAATTTGAGAATTTATTAATCAACTCCCAACCCATATAAAAATGCCTATAAAAATTTTCATCACAAATTTTTATACTCACCCTATGAAAATGCCTAAATCACTAAACCCTATAATAGGAAAGTGCACCCTAAACACAAACTCTAAAAAAAAAGAGACTTACCAAATTAAAGGGTTTACAAACTGCCCTAGTCGCTTAGCTCGTTTGTCTGCACGATTTGAAAATGAATTCGTTATTCTTGTTAACTCCGGAACAATGTGGGATAACTCCTATGCCACTGGGGAGATGGGATAGAGTTTGACATGGTAGGAGAAAAAAATCAAGTGAAATACTCAAACGTGTCATCATCCTACATGATATACCTCATCCCATAGAATACAATTTTATGTGGTATAACTCGAGCACAGTCTCTATCTCACTTATCTTGCCTCATGACTAGCACTACAAATGAATCAAATTTATTTCATGAGTAATTAGGGCTTTACCATTTAGTGATTTAGTAGTTGGAAATTTCAAGTATGAGTTTTAGGCTTGTGTCCCAATTACCGAAATTTGAGCTCAACATTTCAAAATTTCTCAACTTGGTTCACAAAAACTCAACTCCTTTGTATAAGCTTGGCTCAATTACAACCTAGCAGAACTTGAGCTCAAGTTGTAGACTTGTTTAGTAAATGAACCGAGTTGAAACACTTCAAAGTGGCTCGTTTGCACCTCTACTCATGACGAATGTGGCATTGCGACAAATTTAGTATTCACTTACTCTTGACCTATTCCAACAAATATCCACACATTCACCAGGTATGATATTGTGAGGATTCTGGTGATGTTATGCCGATTCTATTTTTAAATTGGGTAATATCAAAGAGTAGTAGACAAGAAAATATTTAACTATGTTAACGAGTTGATTAACCTCTGGTTTTGATGATTTGGTCGTTCAAATAATCTTGGTAACACTAGCCCCCTCCCAAAAAAAAACTTCTTGTTAACATCTCGATTCGGATTATAATAAAAACAAATAATCAGCACCAAACACCTTCTACATATTTCATTGCCGGCATTCACCATGATGATTCGACAAATAAGTTCATTTCTAAAAATTATTATAACCATTCCAATTTTTGTTGGAAGTTTCATGACTGTTTTTCAGATAATCTCAAACATGAAAGCATGCACGTTTTCTTATACAATAGTCACCAGTCCTCCATAAAGTTCAAGAGGGGAGCGCCGAATGAGGAGGACTTCAAGCAGCTTTTCTTTCAAATTACTAAATCCAATGCTCTTAGTTATATCAAAAATAGGTTAGCTTATCCCATGATATAATTATTTTGCACCAAACCTTCTTTCTCCTTGATATACAGAGACAAGTTCCGATAAAATTGAAACGATATATAAAGACAAAATGTAGGACGGACGAAAAATTTGTATTGCTATGTACAAATACAAAGCAGGACGGGCAAAAGTACATAAAACATCTAAGCTGCAAGACTCAGAGAAGTAGAAGGGGTAGGGATTATGCCCTTAGGGGGTGTTCTAGTAACAAAAAATTGTTTTTTTGAAAAACCGAGACAAGTCATTAATTCTTTTACAATACATCACATAAAAAACTGTGAAAAACTAGTTTTTTTTTTTCCAAAAAACCAACTTAGTGGAACACCCCCTTAATATATGGTGTGCCCCTGCACAGTGCACACCATGCAGTTTTTTTTTTGTGTGGTAAATGTCATATTATTGTATCAAAACACAAAAAACAACAGGGCTCAGCCCTTGAACAAGAAGAAAGCTATTGCTCCTGAGAAGAAAAGAAACAAAGAGAGATAAATACAAATACACCATGCAGTTATCAGAGACTTCCACTTCGACTTGATTAGGCCGTGTGACTCTCTCTCCAAGTACTTCTTTGATAACTCGGTATTCGGCCAAGGGACTGATAAATTTAGGGGAAACAATTATATCATCTACTGGCTAGGGACATAATTAAAGTCGAGAGAAAGTATCGTAAAAATTCACCCAATGCGGGTGAGAGTCGAACTCGCGACAGACTTTGTAAGGCCTTTGATTCTTAGGTGACTATGACTGCTCCAGCTTTTGATGGTTCTACATGTGACTAATATGCTCGGTTAAGTATCAGATTGTTTCGTTGTTTGCCCTATGGTTGGTCTTTGTTTATAACAGTAACAGCCCTCACTGGTCCATAAAATCTATCGGCAGATTTTAATGGGGCGCATTGCATTTCTAAGCCAACCCATCCGACCTATTAAGCTCATCTCAACCTCTGAGCCAAGCCCAATACTTGATCCATCGTCTACTAGCAGGGAGTTCGACTAAAACCAAGGCAATGCCCCATATGGACAGGCCCCGTAAGATACAGTATCTGAGAAGTTTCAAATATGAGATATAAGGAGAGAACAAACCTTTATCTCCCAAGTTCCAAGTGTAGACTGCGAGGCCAATCTATTGGGGTTAAGTTCAAACAATTTGAAGAAACTTTTTGACTAACAAGCCTCCGTTTCTCCCTTTGTTGCTGATATTCCAATAATAAACACCAATTCATAACTTAAAATGGACAAATCAATCACACTGAGGCAAGAAATCTCACTCCTCTTAAAGAGGTTCAAGCTCACTATGGTAGAAAATTGTAATCGTTGAAAATCTATGTGACTTGTCCCTTTTAAGATACAACAACCAGATAATTCGTCACATGACGCTCTCCCCTACAATACACAAGTAGTGAGTCCAAAACTGCACCTACATTAATACTGTTACAGTTTGCCCTAATAAACACTCATATAAAGACCAAAGGGATATGTAAATGTGAAGAACCTTGTTCCAGAAACTGATTTAAATGAGGAACTCGATTAAGTTGGCTTTTTGAATTGATGTATTGTGAGAGAATAACTTGTCTTGTAAAGTGCAATAAGTCAATTTTTAATTTAGTTTGAGAAAGTCAGTTTCTGAAACAACCCCGTCAAAGTATAAAATAATAAGCAACACATTTGAGAGAGGATTTTTGGGTAATGAGTATAGAGGATAGAAAGAGAAATAAAATTAATTCCTTGTCCGTGTTTGTCGGTCCTTTTTTAGAGTTCATGTCATTTTTTAAAAGTTTTAGTTATAATATTTTTCATGATTTTGAAAACTTTGAACTATAGAATTAATTTAAATCTATCAAATAAGATTTATATTGTATATTTTTTAGAATCTTCTTAAAAGATATAATCAATTAAAAAGTGGCATAAAGTCTTACAAAAGATCAACACATGCGGATAGAAAAAGTAATTGAAGACATAAATTATTGGGAACCGTACCTAGGGAGAGGGGATGGTTTTAAAAAACCAAAGAAAGTCCTCGACTTTTTCAGTGCTTCGCAAATTCAAAGTCCTTGGCTCCCCTACCTTACGAATCTGGGGATCCCTAGTATGGCACCGTACTACAATCCCTACAATCCTATAGTGTGGCACACGAGCCATTAATTTTGGTAATGAACCACTTAGATTTCATCTCGGTAATGAACGGCTCAGATTCATGCAAGTGTCAATATGAAATCTGAGTCATTGATTGTGTAATCAACGACACGAATACCGTACTAAAACCTTGGAATGCGACACTGACTACAGAATGCCCGTTGCCCTCTCCCCTTACCCACTACCAAGGAGATTTGTTAGCTGATCAATTTCAGTAAGTCTGGGTGCCTAGAAAGGGTACCCAGAATTGACTCCGAAAGTGTAAATCGACGGTCTAGATTGACTTCAAGTGAATTTGGGTCATTGATTTTCAAATTCTGAGTGTGTTTCTATTTATGTAACAATGCTGGATCAATTTTATGTCAAAAAAGCTACATACATAACAAATCTCACACAACACTCTCACATATAGGTGAATTCTACATGTGGGCCCCATATATGGACCCTACCCATTTGTAACAGTGTTATGTGAATTTTTTGTGTGTGTAACATTGTCGATTTTATATCGACCTTTTGGCCTTAGTTTTTTCCTCTTTAGAGCCACCAAAGTCCACACTCATGCTGTCCTTTCCAGGCTCCAACATTTCCAGCCAAGACTTCCAGCCAATCACTAGACACAGATGCCTCAATTGTATTGGGTAAATTTCAAAAAACACCCCAAACTTTGACCAAAATATCAAAAATACTCCTAAAGTTACAAAATTTTCAATCGTACTCCCAAACTTCACTTCCGTTATCAAAAATACTCCCACCGTCTGGATCTGTTACCAAACTAACGGAAAATGCTAATGTAGAGGTTAACGGCACCAAAAACCATTAAGTGGCCCAAAACGACGTCGTTTTGGGCCTTTTTTTTTAACTTCTTCTTCCTCCTCCCTCATCCAATTCATAGGAACCAGGAGAGAGAGAGAGAGAGAGAGAGAGAGAGACGAAGTAGAGACAACCTCATCAGCCAACAAACTTCCGTACATGAAGACGTTGTGAAGTCTCTGCTGCCCCATTGCAATTGACGACGATTCCATTCTCTCTCTCTCTCTCTCTCTCTCTCTCTCCTGGTTCCTGTGAATTGGATGAGGGAGGAGGAAGAAGAAGTTAAAAAAAAGGGCCCAAAACGACGTCGTTTTGGGCCACTTAACGGTTTTTGGTGCCGTTAACTTCCACATCAGCATTTTCCGTTAGTTTGGTAACAGATCCAAACGGTGGAAGTATTTTTTTATAGCGAAGTGAAGTTTGGGAGTACGATTGAAAAATTTGTAAGTTTGGGAGTATTTTTGATATTTTGGTCAAAGTTTGGGGTGTGTTTGAAATTTACCCCAATTGTATTGGAAATGCTGTGATATTAAAGCATCACAAAATACACCTCCATTTTCATTTCCATTTCCATTTCCGTTACCTCTTCTCTTTATTCACTTCACAAACTCCATTCTAATTTCTAAACCTCTCTGCTCGAACCAGGACCATGGCCACCGAAGATAAAAAACTCAACGCCCTCTTCCTCCCATATTTCTGCCTCCCGAGCCACACGACTCCACTCGTAGACACAGCCAGGTTATTCGCCGCCCGCGGCGTCACCGTCACGATCCTCACCACCCCTAGCAACGCCCTCATGTTCCAACCCTCAATCGATCGCGCTGCAGCTGCCGGCCACCGAATCGCATTCCACACCATAAAGTTCCCCGCCGCCGAAGTGGGTTTACCCGAAGGCATCGAGAGTCTCCGCTCTGTCACTTCCCCAGAAATGAACCCGAAACTCGCCGCCGCTATGCCTCTCCTCCAGAAACCCATGGAGCAATCGATTCGCGATCTTCGCCCTGATTGCATCGTCTCCGATTTTCTTTACCCGTGGACTGTCGATATAGCCGAAGAATTCGGTATTCCGAGAATCATCTTGTCCGTCTCAAGTTGCTTCTCCGACTGTGTTTTTCTTAGTTTGAAGATTCATAAGCCTTACGAGAAATTGCAATCCAACTCGGAGAGTTTCGTGATTCCGGGTCTTCCCGACGAAATTGAGATGACTGGTTCGCAATTAGAAAACTATTGGAAGAGCGAAAAAGAGTCAGGAGACGATGGAAACTTTGTAAACCAGATCATTGATTCGGAGACCAGAAGCTATGGAGTTGTTTACACCAGTTGCTCTGAGATTGAACCTGATTACGCTCAACACTAGAAGAATGTCTTGCGAAAACGGTGTTGGTTCGTCGGCATCCCCTCTCTGATCCTCGAAAAAGAAAGCAAATCGAACACAGAGCAACAACGACACAGTTGCTTGAATTGGCTCGACAATCAGAAACCCAATTCGGTTTTGTACATTTGTTCGGGAGCATGACTCGGTTTCTCAACACCCAACTCACTGAAATCGCATACGCACTCGATGAATTGGAGCAGCCCTTTGTTTGGGTAGTGAAAAAGACAACGGAAACCAAAGAGGCAGGAGAGGAAACGTGGTTGCCAGAAGGGTTCGAAGAAAAAGTCGAGAAAAGTAACAAGGGTCTGATAATAATAGATTGGGTGCCACAGGTTTCGATCCTACGTTTAGTTGTTATTCCCTCCGTCGCAAATTGTTTTTCTTTTTTGAGAAATTGCGCATTTTGGATGTAAAAAATGATGGGTTTACAAAAATTATTTTTCAAAAAAATTTACACCATTTTTTTTTACTCAATGAGATTTTTAAATTGGTGTAAAATTTTTTGAAAAGAAAAGAATATTTATACGTCATTTTTTGGGTGCAAAATACACGGATTTCCAAAAAGAGAGAATAAGTTGGGACGGAGAGAGTAATAGATACCTACTTTTTATTTTAATCTACTAATTATTTTTTTCAAGCAAATTGAAAAAGTGAATCACTGTACTTCAAAATTTTGACTCCACTTATCAAAAAATCCTTACTCCGGCCATTGGCACCGCAGGTTTCGATCTTGGCCCACCTGGCGATCGGAGGGTTCGTGACTCACTGCGGGTGGAACTCAGTGTCAGAGGGGATGGCGGCGGGGGTGCCGTTCATCACGTGGCCGTTGTTCGCGGAGCAGTTTTACAATGAGAAGTTGATTACACGGGTGTTGAAGATTGGGGTTGAAGTTGGGTCGGGTGTGTGGAACCGTGGGAGTAAGATCCAGAGTCCGGTTGTGGGGAAAGACAAGATTGTGAAGGCTGTGAGTTGTTTGATGGGTGGGTCGAAGGAAGCTCAGGAGATCAGACGGCGGGCAAAGGAGGTTAGTGCGATGGTGAAGAGGTCAGTGGAAGAAGGCGGATCCTCTTCCTCTAATTTGACTAGTTTGATTGAGGAAATCAAAGCTTATGTTTTTCGTTCATGAGTAATAATTTTATGATCTAGGGCGCTCTTTCTTTATAGTTACCCGTCATAAATAAGTCATGTGTTCGTGATTGGTGGGTTCATATTTTAAGAAAGGTTTTTATTTTATTTTTATTTTATATAATCGGATGTTTGAGTTAATCTATGCATATCTCAATTGAGTTTGGAGTCTTAAATATAACGACCAAGCATATTCAAGAAAGTTACATGTTTGTTCTATAAGTTATGGATATTGGGTTGTTTTATGAACTTTGTTGTCAAAAAAAGCTTTTTTTTATATATATTTTAAATATAGGCAAACATTGGTGTGAATTAGCCTTCTTAGACAGATTCGGGGTGAGTGTTATGCGGTAGGTATTGTGAGGCAAAATTGCGTAGTTTTGTTTGATTTTTGTGCACACTTCCAAAGCTTCCAAGGGCCTTGTTTGGAAGAAGAAAAAACCACTACAAAGTGACTAAACCCACAGTGCCTAAATCCTAAACCCGAAATGCCTAAACCCACTATACTCTATCAGCGAAGAGCCTAAATTCCCTAAAATTAAACCACAAAATTAAACTCCAAAATTAACTCTCCAAACAGGGTCTTTGGATGTACCAAGAAAATGAGTAAAACGACATAATTTTGCCCACAACACAGCACACAACATTTACCGCATAACGCCTCCCCATGATTCTTCTTGGACATGGTTCTCATCACAGAAACAATAGTTAAAATGAAAAAATGGCCCCCAATTGTTATGAATATTGAATAACATGTGTCGAAAAGATTTTTTTTTCAAACAACCAGGGTTGGTAAATGTACCCTAAACTTTCCAAATATTGAATAGCATCTATTGATAAAAAAAAAAGTTTCTTCACATAACTACAGTTTGTAAAAGTAGGCATAAAAAAACAACAAAAACAAATATAATTCGTTTATATAATTCTAAGGGTCTGGCTGCTCGAACATGAGACATCAAAAGGGTTTGCTGCCTAAAGGTCGCAGGGTTCTATCACTCAAAGGCCAAACTCTCAAAACCTTGGGCCACTAGAAGTTTGTCGATCACTAACATTACACCCGTAATAAGCTGAAGTGCACAAAAATTTACCTCATACATTTGGTTAGTTATAGAAAGGGAAAAAAAACTTCTTTAACCTTAGTAGTAATGATATTTTGTGTGGCTGACCAGGCATCAAGCCAAAGGAAAGATACATCATTTGACATGAAAATAGCCTTACTTTTCGTTCAAAAATGATACACGTATATCCAACTTCTCCAACATCCAAAATGACGTCGTTTTGGCCGCTCTAAAAAAAAAAAAAAAAAACCACCTCAAAATCAGGTTTGGGCTCCTCCCCCTCCGCCATTTCGTTTGATCGACCAAAGAGAGGGCAACCACCTCCCATTCCACCACCACCGGCAACCCAGCTCCTCCGAGATTAGACCTCTGTTTTGATTGTTTCCTTACCTTTGCAATAGAACAATTCGGTTTGCCTGGATTGAACTTCCGAGTTTACCATGATGAGGATCTACCCTTGCTTTTTCTCAACTGAGCTTGCTCTTGCTCGAGAACTAAGACGAGACCAAGCTCAAGTTGTAAATACTAGTATATGATTATCTGATGTGGTAAGGCTATTTCAGGAACAATCACTTGTTGTTTTCATTGTAGGATTCTTGGAGGGAACTCAAAAACAAGCATAATTGCAAATATTAGCCCATCTACTTGGTCAGTGTTTCCTGTTTTTATATTTTTTCTTTTTTCATTTCCTGCCTCTGGTTTTGCCATCCATCTAAATGATACAAGCAATTTTTTATGGGATGAAGTTTTGATATGAATTTCCCACTATCAGAGGCAAGATCAAAGGTCATCTCTTTCAGAGCTTTCTCAGCGGTGGCGATCGCCGGAGGTGGAGAGGGAGGCCGGAGGAGCTGGGTCACTGGTGGTGGTGGAATGGAAGGTGGTTGCACTTTGGTTGATCGAACGAAATGGGGGACAGGGAGGAGCCCAGATATGATTTTGAGGTTTTTTTTTCCGGAACAGCCAAAACGACATCATTTTGGCTATTAGAGATTTTTGTTGGAGATTTTTGTTGGATGTACATGTATCATTTTTGCTTTTAGTTTTTGGCTACACTTCTTTCGTGACACATGGAGCTTTTACCTATTCCAATACATAAATTTAGAACTCTCTCTCTAACGAGGCTGTCTCCAACCCAAAAAAACACAAAAACACAAGGGGACCATGAGTTCAAAAGAAAAACTCCATGTAATTTTCCTTCCTTACATGGCACCAGGCCACATGATGCCAATGGTGGACATCGCCAGGCTATTCGCTGCCCATGGCGTTCGTGCCACCATAATCACCACCCCGATGAACGCCCAATGCTTCAAAACCACCATTGATCACGACATTAAAACTGGTAGGCGCATAGCCCTCGGCCCCTCGAGATCCTCCCTTTCCCTTCTGTACCGGGCCTCCCCCAAGGTTGCGAAAATCTAATCCAAGACAACACATTGAGTTTGTGCACACAAATCAAAATGATTCTTAGATCTGCCCTCTTTGATGACTCTTGGCTTTGATTTAAGGGCATGATTCCGCATTAAACGCGACAGTATAGGGGGACCATTGTTTTAGCGTTATTTTGTGAGCAGCTACTTTGTGCATTTGTTGCCAAAAGTTAGGTCTGTCCCCATTCCATCTATTTCAATGGTATTTTGGGAGCAACCACTTTGTGCATTTATTGCCAAAGATTAGGTTTGTATCCTATTCATCCCCCGCCCATACCTCCAATTATTGGGGACTAAATGGGTTATGTTATGTATGACAGCACATTAAGTTTGTCCCTATATTCAGTTTGTCAGTTCTTACTTATACAGGTTTAGTTTGATTTTTTTTTTGGGTACATTTTCTGATCTGTGCTTCAATTTCTTCTTCAAAATGCAGAATGTGATGAAAATGGAACAACTTTTAGCAGATGTTTTTGTGCAGCATCAAGACAGTTTCTTGCATATATGTATAATGCTTAGAATAACATATTTGGACAACTTTTTGTGGATATCAGGTTGACTTTTGTGGATATTGTCAATTATACCGTTTTCGTGGATATCAGTTATAACTCTTTGCGAATATATATAGGATACATTATAGTGTTGGGATACACCCACTTCTACAAAAAAAATGCTCAAGTAGCTGTTATGTAATGACATTCTAAAAAACCTGGGTAATTGTGGCTAATATTTAGGATTGTTATGTAATGATATTATGGAAGTTTTTATGACATTATGGATATGGAATTGGCTGATTTTTGTCCACTTTGGATGGTGGATTAGCGGAGGCTTTTAAGTGAATGTTTTGCCTTGTTAAGATGCCTCCTTAGGCATTAGTAGATGGTATTCTGAACAATCCAGTTTGATCCAAATTTTTGGGCGTGATTAATGCAGTTTTATATGAGGACATGTCCATGCTATAAAAAAAAAGTAGTGTTATGCTTTGCTAGGTACAAGGAAAAATAAATAAGAGACGGTGCATTTTTTCCCGATACAAGGAAAAAAAATTACAAGAGTACATTTTTTCAATATACAAGGAAAAAAAATAAGTAGTGTACATTTTTTCTAGATACAAGGAAAAAAATAAGAGAGAGATGTTGGATTGTGTTATGCTCTGTCAGGCCTTTTGGTGGGTGTGGGTTTGTATATTTATAGATGGAAGAGTGAGAGAAAGGGGTAAAATGGGCATCGAGAGTTAAAAACTAGATGACATCATCATTTTCTGTCAACTTTTCTAACGGATGTAACGGGAAGGGAGGTATGTGACAATTATTTTCAAAAGTAAAAGAGGTCAGTGGAATTTCAGAAACCTTAGGGTAGGTCCCTGTAATTGTTAGAAACCTCAAGGGAGGTAAGTGAAATTTACCCAATATTTTATGTTTCTACATAGATTCATGAGTTCTCTTTTTCCCGGATAAGCTAACAATGGTGTGTGGAATGAGACAAGCAATCTGGGTGCTAAGGGCAAATTAAATACCGAATAAAGACCAACCTTTCTTAGTTTATCCTGACCCCACCCTTATCTCACCCTCTTCATCTCCCAACAAACAAGCTATAATATTCTAGGTCAGGTGAGTTTCCAATTAATCTGGGTTTGCTATGTTGCTTCAACCTAGCCCACCCTTTGGAGCAACCAACCAAACTCATGGGCTCTGAACTTAGAGGCATTTGGGCTTAGGCCCATTGTTCAGCATCATTCCAAATTCAATGGAGTACATGAATATTTCTGTAATCTGATTAGTTGCGCCGGATTTGGAGAATTGCAAGAACAAATTATATTAGGGGGGGAAAAAAAAACGGTTGGTCCCAAAATTGTCTCTATCTCCCTGTCTCAAGAAAAACTTGCGTGTCATAAAAGTCATACGTACTGGGTGCTTTTGGATTTATTTGTTGCTCAAAAGTGTTTTCGACAATCTAGAATTTAGAGATGAGAGAGGAAGGAAGAATATTTTGGGCCGTCAAATACACTTTTAGACGGTCGAGATACATGCACTCGGACACCATGTGTGCGGTACCCTATCTACACCAAAAAATTTAGAGAAAAAGCAGCGTCTCTTTTGGAGGTAGATTAGATGCTTAGCTCGTGTGCCATTGGGGAGATGGGATAGAATTTGACATGGTAGGAAAAAAAAAAAAGTGAAATACTCAAACGTGTCATCATCCTACATGATATTCCTCATCCCATAGAATACAATTTTCTGTGGTATAACTCGAGCACCGTCTCTATCTCTCTTATCTTGCCTCATGATTGTAAGGCTCATGAAGCGAATTGAAATTTATTTACGAGTAATTCATACTCTACATTTTTTAGTAGTCGTGAAATTTCGAGCTTGAGTTTTTTAGGCTCGTTTAATTCTTGGTAGAAATTTCAACATTTCAAAAACTTCGACTTGATTCATAAAAACTTGGATTCGTTTGTGTAAGGCTATCAATTATTCTGGAAATTTAACTCGAACTTCGAAGTTTAGACTTTTTTTTAATAAACAAGCCAAGTTAAAAACTTTTAAGCGGCTTGTTTGCACCTCTACTCAATTTCTCATGACGAATGTGGCGTTGCGACAAATTTAGTATTCATTGACTCTTGACCTATTCAAATAAATAAAGTGAAATACTCAAACGTGTCATCATCCTACATGATATTCCTCATCCCATAGAATACAATTTTCTGTGGTATAACTCGAGCACCGTCTCTATCTCTCTTATCTTGCCTCATGACTAGCACTGCAAACTAATCGAGCTATTTACAAGTAATTCGTAATTTCTACCATTTAAAGAATCGTCGCCAAACTTCTAACTTTGAATTTTAGACTCATTTAATTATTGAAAAATTTCTCAACTCTCTGCTTCGACTTTGGTTCACAAAAACTTAATTTCATTTGTATGTTCTGGGCCAATTACAACGGGAAATTAACCTCGAGCTCGAAGTTTAGACTCTTTTTTATAAAAGCAGTAGGAGTTAAAACACTTCTAAGCGGCTTGTTTGCACCTCTACTCAATTACTCATGATGAACGTGGCGTTGCGACAAATTTAGTATTCATTGACTCTTGAGCTATTCAAATAAATATCCACACATTTGGCTCTGCTTATCATTTTTCTTTTCCCCCTGTACGTTTCAGTTGAATTAATATGTTACGCTATCTTTTTTTTTTTTTTTTGGGAAACGTCTTATGCTATGCCCTAGTTATTTTCGACAGGTATGATATTGTGAGGACTTTGGTGATGTAATGCCGATTCTATTTTCAAATTGGGTAATATCAAAGAGTAGTAGACAAGAAAATATTTAACTATGTTAACGAGTTGATTCACCTCTGGTTTTGATGATTTGGTCATTCAAATAATCTTTGTAACACTTGCCCCCCAAAAAACTTCTTGTTAACATCTCCATTCGGATTAGGATAGCACTACCCGTACAAAACGGGACACAGAAAATGTACCGATCGCGTTCGGAGACTCATTTTTGGTCCCACAAGATTGATTCGAACCATTCATTGTTCTTAAAACATTTTTCTGAGGTGCCCCACAAAATTTCAGCTCAATCGGACGGTTGGAAGTGCTCGAACCAAAGTCTCACCGTTTGAATAAAAAAAATCCCTCGGAAAAATGTTTTAAGAATAATGAATGGTTCGGATCACTCGTGTAGGACCCAAAAGTGGGTCCCCCAACGCAATCTGTACATTTTCGGTCCCATTTTTTCCATACCCGTATCTTTATCCATTCGGATTATAATAAAAACAAATAATCAACACCAAACACCTTCTACATATTTTATTGCCGGCATTCACCATGATGATTCGACAAATAAGTTCATTTCCAAAAATTATTATAACCATTCCAATTTTTGTTGGAAGTTTCATGACTGTTTTTCAGATAATCTCAAAGATGAAAGCATGCACGTTTTCTTATACAATAGTCACCAATCCTCCATAAAGTTCAGAGGTGAGGGCCGAATGAGGAGGACTTCAAGTGGCTTTTCTTTCAAACTACTAAATCCAATGCTTGGTGAGTTTCCAAATGGGTTTTATCTAGATTTTATCAAACTAGTTGAAACTGACGTGCTTCGCACGTCACTTATTGCCCATGGTAAATTATTCGGACATTTTAATTGCACGTTATCATGTGCTCATTGATTATGATATTTCAATTATTATAGTGATTATTTGAAGGCCAAGAACATGAACAGATTCAGCCGAAAAAGAGCCATTGCTTTGAACCTTGGATTATAGTACTAAAGGCAGCACTTCTTCCCAAAACTACTACATAGTACCATGAGTAAAATTAGTATATTTGCTCTCAATCATCTAAGCCTAATATCAAAACACGCAAGTCCACATTAAAATCAGAGTGATGCACCAATATGCTGTCAGTTTCCAAGTTGTGCAGCAACAAATGACTCCCATGCATCACGCCAAAAGTATCCAGCAACATTCTGGACAGGCTACCTATTTCTTTTAATACCAATCTAAACTCTTCAGGACCAAACTCTTCACAAATACGTTTGAACCACTTGACCAGTTCTCCCAAGTGAGAGGTATTACATATGGCAGCTGCATTTTGTGATGAGCAGATGACAAATGGAACTCATAACCACATGATAAAGAGAAATCACAAGCACTATTCCCACTTTTCCCAAATCAGAAGATCTCAGTAGTACAACACCCATGGTGGTAGAACACCTACAAGCAACAAACTTCAAGTTATTAGATTTAATTGGTGAAGAAGTACAATATATTGCAAATGGTAAATAATCAAACTAACTTCTTCCAGCTCCGCACAAATCATCTTGCGCGTTGGTTGCAAGTAACCAACCGCTTGTATATATAACTAACCTGAACCAAACCATGCGTATGCATGAGTTAGGAAAAAGATAAAACTATGAGTGAGAGAGAGAGAGAGAGAGAGAGAGAGAGAGAGAGAGAGCTGTCAACAGATCTTTACAAGTTTAGATGGATCCAGCTCTTACCATGATCTCTTTAGAGATGCTGTATTTCTAAGACCAAACTAAGAAACAATTGTAAAGGAGAAAATAAACACTCATGGGCTACAACCAACTTAACGTCCAGACCTACTTGATTAGGAGGGATTTGCTCTTTTTCAAGATAACCAACATATTCTGGAACACAATACATTAGGATGGATTTGCTCTTTTTTAAGATAACCAACATACTCTGATACCATCGCTACATTGCTAGTAGATGCTTTCTACAGTTGGAAAACAATGGGAAGAGGAAATTCAATGGATATTTAAGTAATGTAGCTTAAATGTAGTCCACACAATAAAATCATCAGAAACCAAAAAATGCTCTAACTCGCGTTGCTATCCTACTGTCCTACCAGTCTGTGCATATTTTATTGTCGTAGTCTGATGCCTGGGAAAAAAAATGCAGAGTCGGCTTATATAAGAAGACAACCAAAATAGAGCTAGGATGCCAAAGTCTAGAAAGCTTACATGTAATAGGTTAACGGTGTAATCAACATTAGTACGGCTATACAAGTTTCTTCCCGAAGTTTTGATTTTTTTTGCACAACCACCAAACCCAGAAAAATATGAATACGGAAACCAGAGAAATAGAGATTGATTCTCTTCTTCTTCTTCTTCTTCTTCTTCTTCTTCTTCTTTTTTCTTTTTTTGTGAGAGATCCTATAGATCGACAATCGTTGTAACATTAATATAACAAATAGTAATAACATTAAATCTGCGTTCAATGAGTAAGTGCTTCAAATTGCAACCTAAAACAATGGACAAAATTCACATGACTTGCGACAACCATCCTCAAAGGAACTGACATAATCACTCCACAATCTAGAGAACTCAAAAAATAGCATGGAGTTTCATAATGAAACTCAAAATCCTCAATCCTATAAAAGAAAATACACCTTAGAGGAAATACACAACCATCTCTATTTCTACATCACATTTACATTTTATTCTGAAACACAGGCCACCAAACCTTCCACTACAAAACCATGAAACAAAAAGAAAAAAGCATAAAGAAGACAAAAACACCATCACGTTTTCCTAAAGCAAGAGCATCATGTGATAAACAAACATAATAAACTAAGACCATAAAAAGAGGGGGGAAAACAATATAAGCAAATCAAAGACAGAGAATGGACCTTAAGAAGGAGAGTTTATACCAACCTTTTTGACAACCAATTAATCATTGGCAACAATGTTTGATTGATCTGCACTACTCAAGGACATATCTTGACAACACAAAGACAAACACTGATCTGTGCAAAGATAGCGAAGGAAGAAAATAAGCAAGCCTCACTAAATAACATCACTTTAAAATTCTCATAGGAAAATGCTTTCCACAAATACCAAACACCAATATTGTATTTTAAAATAAGTATTTTATTATCTAATAATTTCCCACAAAAACCTAAAATATGGGAGGGTGATCATGACATATACTTGTAGAAGATCACAACCAAATAGCCCAAATCAACTTCTCACGTCCTCAATTGCACAAAACATTCAAAATCGTAAATTAGAACAACAATCGAATCAAATTCTCAAAACGAAAAGGAAATCAAAACAAAACGCAAACCATGTCAAAAGAAAGGTTGTTTACTTTACCCTAACTAAAAACTGAAACACGGAAATGGAGAAATGGAGGAACTGGATTCTCTCTGTGTAAGGAGAGCTTTTATAGATCGGGTAAGGTCCAAACTTGGTCGTGGATGCTACTTGATACCTTTGATCACCATCCTCGTGTAAGTAAAGCCGTGAATCTTTCCGCCTAGCTACGAATTACTGTATATACTGCAGAGTTAGACTCTATATTATTCAGTCAAGTCCAAAAAAAAAAAAGAATCAAATAAGTGAATGTAATAATAACCCAAGGGTCACCAAACAAAATCTTTAATTAAAATTTTCCTTTCTCTGGGTATGTTTTCATCCGATATTCATGAAATTTAGGAATGGGAGATTTTCCTCCCTTCAGCGAAATAGACCAATTGATTCAATCATCCAGATGCCTATCGAGATAGATAACTATGACTTTCTGTGGGGGAGATATAGAGAGGAGAGAGTTCTACCTGCATGGTTACTGGCCAAATCAAGACCAACTTTTGCTTGAGAAGGAATCTCTGCTCTACGTGTAAGTGACCACGAATACAAAACAGAGCAGAACAATTTCTCTGATTTCCCTCAACAACTGATTGAAAAAGGAATGAAACCAAAAAAACCAAAAAAAAAAATACCCAATCTAGGAAGTAGATATTAAAACTAAGACAAATATTGGAACGAGAAGTAAAAGATATTGGTCTGCTCTGTTCACCCCATGAAAATCATCCAAACGAACCAAGAAAAGTGGAGCAAGTAATTCTCTCTAATATCTGCAAAGACGTTTTATATACTGCCGCTAGAACAGTGCGTGAATCAGAAACAAAAGATTCTGGAGCCATAGCTACAGTTAATGCTCACATCACCAGAGCAATCATACGCAAAATCCCAAATTTAAGGAGAAAAAGAGGGTTTTCAATCCTTATCACCAGAGCAATGGTATGCAAAATCCTGGATTTGAGGAAGAAAAAGAGGGTTCAATCCTTGCTTCTGGGAAGAACCAAAATAAGCTCAAAATGACGAAGCTAACCCCACTACTAAAACACTAAATAATACAATCAGTGGCATTTTGGTCTGAAAGAACCAAAATACAAAGAGGGTTCATCCTTGCTTCTGTGAAGAACCAAAATAAACTCGAAATGACGAAGCTAACGCCACTACTAAAACACTAAACAATACAATCCGTGGCATTTTGGTCTGAAAGTGGGAAAAATGGTCGAGCCATTCCATGTACATAGCAAGAATTAGATCAAGCACAACGAAAATGACATGATGGCAAGGTCTGGGATTATCTTGAATTCCATGCCTTCAAATAAGAACGTAGCAACATGAACATGTTCAAAAGAAAATAGTCATAACACAAGCATGTTCAAAAGAAAATAGTCATAGCAAGTTACCGTGAACAAAAATCTTGAATAGGCTCCCTAACTCCAAGGACCAACTCTAAGAAATTCTGGAAGTTAAGATTGTCCATGACTTCGTTCTGCCAAATAAATGAAACTAATCAGGAATATAATTCACAACTACAAAAATGTGTGGGCACCAATTAAGTAATAGAGATGGAATAATTGCCTTCGGCTTTATTCTGTCAATTCTTGCAAGTGCACAAAGACCACCATATGTTGGAATGTTTTGGAGTGCAATTACTTCTGAGTAGTTGTTCCCCAATTCGTGAGTTGTCTCCAAGAACTGGAAATATGCAAAAAACAGTGAACGTCACAGATCCACATGACTTACGACATGCAACCTAAAACAATGAGTAGGTGATAATCTGTGTTCAATGTGCTTGACAGCTGATCTCCTGCTCCTTGAAATACAAAAACAAACAAGCTAGGAAATAAAGAAACTATGACCCATAATACAATTACAAAGCCAAAATCTAAATGTTCTTTTGGCATTACCACTTGTGAAGAGATTTTGTGAGCAGCTTCCAATTGAGACATCTCTGTGTCAAATGCATCGACCAATTCCAGGACGTCTGGTTTACTAACAAAATGTACAAACCTGAAGATAACAATTTTCAATTTGCTTCAAAGTTCAAATAGTAAAATGAAAGTTCAGGCTTTTCAGTTGGCAACGCGCCTAACCTCTCAAGTGTCCCTTTTGTGAACCACGTTTCAATATTTTTCCTATACTTTATGTCAATCCCATCGACTGAACTGCCAATGCTACTTATTCTTCCTCAACCTTTAAGTGGGTCACAAATGGCTTCACCAATCCTGATGCAAGCTTTTCAATTTTCCATTGTTGGAACTAAACAATTCACACTTACTGATGAGAGAATAAAACCTAAGCATCAAAATATCAAGGCAAATTAGTATTAAACAATATCATCCAATTAATCCCCACCTCGAGTGCTTCAGTGACAACTGGAATATAGCGTAATCAAGAGTCGTGCCATATTTCATTTTTCTCCAACTATACTGATGCTACCAATTCTCTGAACTCGTTCATAAGAACAAATATACCTCTTGGATTCCAAATCAAATGATTCCCTTAGCAATCCTAATCCCAGAACTACAAAACCAAAAATACAATTAGTATCTCGATATTCGGAAATTTCCCAGCTGAAATTTAGGATTAAAAGGAAAAACAGATAGACTTAAATGGAACTGAATTTGAAAGAATAGAATGAAAAACACTGCATATGCACATCAAGAGCCAAAGTCAATTCTTGGCTGATCCCTAAGGGAAAAACACAAGTGATCCTTAATTGTCACAAGACTCACAATAGTAAGTAGATGTTTGTAAACTGATAAAACAGCCCAATCAATGAACCATATTTCCATACCAAATTGCATCAATGGCACCCAAAAAAAAAAATCACATCACAAACAAATTGAAAAGAACAATGCCTGAGATCTGATTCCGTAATGTAAAGTTCGGTCGGTGTAAGTACATGAGAATCTGCAAAAAAAAAAAAAAAAAAACATAACTGAAATAGCAAATTCCAAAATAGAGAAAAAATGAAATACCCTAGCAATTGAGTGAGAAACTTGAAGAGAAATATAAAGACGATCGTGAGAATTGAAACTAACCTAGGCAAACCAAACCAATGTGGATATCTTCAAAATCCAAGACGGATCGTTCGCTTGCAGTATAATTCTTGAACTATCATGCTTGGTTTCATGAAAATGCACAAACATGAACATGAACAGATTTTTGCATTGTGTTCATAGTTATAAGTAACTGAAGCTTGTCCATGAAAGTGCATGTACTTGGTTAACAGTGGTGGTCCTGTTAAAACTCTCTTTTTCCCCAACAAATGGTAATCCTACATCGCCCAAACAATACCCAGATTTCGAATCTTGCGGTTAATTTTTATGCCAACTATGATTCACGTCACACTAACTGCTATAGTTCCGAAATTGTAAAAACGTGAACACGACTTCAACCGAAACACAAACCAAAGGGTTTTTTTTTTTTTGGGTAAGTTCAACTGCAAGTTATGCAAAAAACAAAAAGCCTTCAAGAGTTGACAAGTCTTCCAAGGGGAAATATGACACATTAGAAACATTTGAAAGTCGTATTTCTCAACCAATTCAATTTGAATTTGAAATGAGGTTCCATTTTATGATTGGTTTGCAAGCAAGAGCGCAAAAATAAAGTCCCACAGACACCATTTCAAATTTGTGAGGTTCTTTGCAGCCCATGCATCTATATATACAAGCACCATTTATGTATACCTAAAAGTAAGGAAATATTATTGGAAGCAACCTTCATATTCAACAACTCATACGGTAAGAAGATGCAACCTGATTACCATCCATATTATATGCACGGACCCATATAATATGGTGAATTTGGGACAGGCTATTAACCCCTACCATCTCAGTATCAGTGAAGCACATCATTTGAGTTGCGAGGCAATGGCTGCTCTCCATAGGGGAGTAATTTGCAACTTGCAAAGTTTGCATATGGTGACATGTAAGTTGACTTGTTCTCACCATTCGACGGTGCACAGAGATTGGATGAAAGACTTGGGATCCTGGGCAATCCAGCGGTTGTATCAGCACCCAACCCTGAATCTTGTGAAAACACATCAGCTTCAACCTCATCAAGAGTCTACAATACTAAAAACTATTTTAGACAAAAAGATGTGCATTTGCATCTAGAAATACCAACAATGATGAAACGAACTACTTCCATTCCAATTATTTCGTCAAATGGACACCAAAAAACCAAGGACCATAGAACCTGAAACAAAGCAGATGACAGACCACTAACATAAGCACTCTTATATCATGTTGATGCCTAAAGCTGCATACTTCTAGAGTTTCTGGACATTGTCTAATTTAGTATTTTCTTGTTCTTTCTGGATGAAAAACCCTTCAAACACCCCACATTGGACGCACCTTTGCAGGGTAAACCCTAGATATTTGCAACCAACAAACATGTCACAAGTTTGTTTAACTCGAGTCGCCAGCAACAGTTTAACACGAGACCTTCAGATTTATGGTTGATCCCAGTGACAATGTTAAATCTCTTGGCCGACCTAAAGGGTTAATATTTTCTTTAACTTCTTTCTTTTCATATTTGCTTTTTTGGACTAACCTGAATAGCTTGTTGCAGAACATGGAACAATTCACTTGTCCGTTTTCTTTTCATGACCACCTCATCATGCTCCTGCAGCATCTCTTCAAAAAGGTTCTCTCTGCGTAGACCAAAAACAGATCCTCAATAACGCCAAACTCTTATGTTCATTCAGCCGAAGAAAACAGTGAGACAGTGACCCATAACAATATTGGAGCACAAAGGTGGTGTGTTTCGTTTCATTACGTTTTTTAATCAAAAGGAAAATAATAAAGCTGAAAACATTGCTGCTTTTTTTCCCACCAACTATAGAACAAACACCATTGCAAATTTCAATGTCCAAGTGATCAGAACCATTAGGTTAACTTTCGATTAACACCCTGTCAGTCAATGGTGTGGAGAGAATAACCAAAGAGAAAAACGTATCCAACAGTGTTGAGATTGGTATAAAAAAGGCTCAGACAAATATCTATAACTTGTGTACATGTTGACATTATTCTAGAACGCCCCAGAACACTATTTCTAAAACATATAGGTCCGAAACAATTTATCTACCAGTGTATGAAACAGGTAAAGGGCCTCCAAATATATCCTCATGCAAATAACAAATATTGCCTGTCATATGAGAAGACATCTATAATCCAGCCAAGTATCATCCATTATTTCTGGCATTCAATATCTTTTCTTGAGGAAAAATAAACCAACTTTATCCAGAACCATTTGGATGCTCCGGAGCAGCACACAACAACTATAAAAGTATGAAGACTCTGTCGAATTGGCAAAAATGGCAGCATCAATTAAAACCTTAAAACTTAGCCTAAAACATTACAACTCCGAATTATAAATGACTGAAAGATGGGACTACGAGGAAGTTATTTGAATGATGGATCTATAGGTTATTGGAGTGATGGGACATGAGAATTTCGTTGTTCAAGAGCCCTCAGTAACAGGCAGCCTCACTCGGCCCACCTTCTATTACAAACAAGCAGAAATTCCAAGCGTAGTTGTGGAGTGAGGGAGCCAGGAATCAAAGTTGGAGGGGCCCAAACTATGAAAGAATTCAATGTTTTTTTTTTCAAGGTTAAATCCAGTCATTTGAGCTTTTATGGGACAGCTTTGATAAATTGAAAAATTAATCTCGAGTATTGTTGTTACAATATTATTCAACTCATGATACACCAACTATGGTCCACTCAATGACTGTTATCCCATTCAAGCATATGCCTCAGAAAGGTTGGACAGGTTCGATTAAAAGGGAACATTTATGCAATGGGGGAAAAGTTAACCCTACCAATATCAATACCTCTCATACCAAGGGGTTCCTCATTTTCTCTCTCTGCGAAATAATTAAAAAGGTGGTTATAGAAAAAAATTGCCCATGGATGGAAAAAGAAAACAAAGCTACTGAATAACTCAATGGGATAGTAACCCAAACCAATCCAATACACAACAGGTCATACAAATGCCGGAATTAGATAAATTTCCACAAATGACATATTTCCACGTCATTGATCCAATATTTACATGCCCAATGTGAAGCCTATAAGATTTAGTCGAATCTACAAAAAGGAGGCCTTATTGTAGTGTTACTCTAGAGGGAAAGTGAACGCCTTGAGCCCCGGCAAGTTGGTGTTGGTTGTTTCAACTTCCAAATTTTACTTCCAGGGAAGTACCCAATGAGGTATACAAAAGCTTGGACGCAGTTGGGGAGGGTGAAAACTGGTGGGAGGTATTACAGGCACTGTTTTGTTTTGTTTCTTTTTAACCTTCTTAATGCATTTATGTCATTAGCTAAAGCTGATTGTGCATATGAAGATATTGCAGGGTAAAGTGTTTATTGCTCTCTCATCCCAGAAGACCTGAGAAGTTAGAAGTCCTTTCTACGTAAAAGACAAATGACAAGTCATTACCTAGTACGCAACTTCATATCTATCGATTATATAGGCGGTATCTAAAAGGAATAGTTACCTATGAAAATATCAATTAACCACTACAAATCAGTCCTAAGAACTTTGAAGTCTATCCCAAGTTTGTGTAATTTTTCATTTTGTAACTCAGATGCCTAGACCTTCCTGTTGTTCTCATTTTGCTTCTATTGTTTGACATCCAACCATACATTCATAGCTCCAAACACAAATTCTATCAAAACAATTACAATAGAATCATTACCAAAAGTTACCTTGAAAGAAGAAAAGAAGAATGATTTGCAATAGATCTCAGGTGTTCTGGTATTGTAACTATTGTTGCATAGGTCGAACTATTTTGCATCAGTTCTCCCCCTAAAGAGGCAAAAAAGGAGTGAACCAAGATTGCTTCATTGCATTTGAGCTAAACTTTTGATGTTTTTCCAGCAGGATCTAAACTCCATTTAGCCTAACACGGTTAAATGAACAGAACTTTTTGCCTATGATGACCCCCGACAAACTGCTTTGGTTCTTAATTGTTAAAGCCCTTGTACCAAGGTTATCTATTACTATTTTCCGCATGTGTCAACTTTCTATATGCCTGATCAAATGTGTCAACCCAAAAACACTTCAATTGCACTAACCAACACTTCATAAGATAAAACTTGAGATGATAAACTTCATACCCTCCTGAAAGGAAGCCAGTACTTTTTGATTTGTACAAGGAAAATTGACCACCAAAACCATGGTGAATATTCATTTGGATTACTTTCGTACTACAATAAGTATCTAATTTGGTCTTCAGCAGCTAATGATATCATGAATGCATAGTTTATAGCACCGTTCAATGATAACCAAATAAAGCTTAAACAGGGTCAGACCAGAGTACTTGGAGTTGGAGCCCCAAGCTAACCAGAATTTTGATCCAAATTTTTTATTGCAAGAACTTCCCTAAACAAAAATAAAAAGATTATCATCCCCTTCAATCGTCAGCCCCCCAATTTATCACAACTTGAGAACAAATTGCAAATGAGAGAAGACTCACATAGTCAAGAGAATCATACCAGCTTTCTAGACCCTGGTAGCAAGAAATCAATGGGACTTTTCATCAAACACCTACAGTGAACAAAGAAAATTGCAATATTTTTTTTTGTAAAGAGAGACCTGATGAGATCAACCGCGGAGAGGAACTGCAATAACAGCAAAATCTTCACGTCTATTTGTTTTTATACACCGCGGGTTGAATAGTAGGACGCCGTTCCTACAATATTTGCAGGACATTTCGATTACGCCCTCCCCTTATCACCCACCCGCCACTGGAACAATAGGACAGTACGATGCCATCCAGAAAACCCTATGCGTGTGTACTTCCATGGCGTCGATACAGTACTCGAAAGACTGCCATCGCTGTTGCAACAAGGCCAGAAAAAGAAAAGAGCAAGGAGGGATGCATCTGCCCGATCAGCACAGTCCACCGCTGTAGCAACAGTCCAAGCGCAAATTTTGGATAGTAAAAGGACGGAGAGAAGAGGTAAAAGGACTGATTTAATACTTCATTGCCGTCACAACAGTTGCTGAAGGACAGTCGAAGGACTCCACGACTTTACGCCCGAAGTCTGGAATCAAAGGACTTCGGTCAAACCACAGTGTTGCCCTTCTACTTTTGAAGTATTTCACTCCTGTCCCTGCACTGAAATACCCAAACTGTCCACATTTGTGCTTCACAGCCAAATACATTATCAGGGCCAATTTCGTCCAAAATGGTCAAAAATGGCATGCCATCCTCCGTTCTTATATAAGAAGGTTTAGAAATTGATAAAATCAAGCCTTGATTTTATCAGATTTTGATAAAATCCATTATTTTTATCAAAAATAGGTTAGCTTATCCCATGATATAATTATTTTGCACCAAACCTTCTTTCTCCATGATATAAAGGGTTGGTGGATTTACCCTATCGATAAATATTTTGTTTACATAACTAGAGTTTGTACAAGTGGGCATAAGAAAATAGCAAAAATGAATGTAATTTGTTTATATAATTCTAAGGGTTATAATTAGCTGAAATGTGCACAAATTGTCTCATATGTTTGGTTATAGAAAAGAAAAAAAACTTCTTTAACCTTAGTAATGATATTTTGTGTGATTGATTGACCAGGCACCCAAGCCAAAGGAAAGATCAGTTGACATGAAAATCTCATCTCCCTTGCTCTAAGTCCATCAAGCCGTCCGAAAAATGGCCTTACTTTTAGTTTTTGGCTACACGTCTTTCGTGACACATGGAGCTTTTACCTATTCCAATACATAAATATGGAACTCTCTCTCCAAGGGTTTCAGATCCCATGTTCCAAAATCTCCCTGTTTTTTTGTTCCACGGGGGTTTGGGCTATTGGATAATAAATTTTGTTTCTGTGTTTTAAAAATTTGTGTGTGATCCAACGACCCAAACTCTCTTACAACAGAGGAACATGGAATTTTCGGAACAGAGAATTTGGCTCCCTCTCTTAAGGGACTGTTTAGACAGAAGTTCTCCAATCCAAAAAACACAAAAACAGAAGGGGACATGAGTTCAAAAGAACAACAACTCCATGTCATTTTCCTTCCATACATGGCACCAGGCCACATGATGCCAATGGTGGACATTGCCAGGCTATTCGCTGCCCACGAGGTTCGTGCCACCATAATAACCACCCCGATGAACGCCCAACGCTTCAAAACCACCGTCGATCGAGAAATTAAAGCAGGTAGGTACATCGCCCTTGAGATCCTCCCTTTCCCTTCCGTACCGGGCCTCCCCCAAGGCTGCGAAAATCTAAGCGACACTCCGACCCCCGAAATGAGCATGCGACTCTTCCGTGCCATCAACCTTCTCCAACCTCAAATCGAAAGCCTCATTCGCGCAATCTGCCCAGATTGCATTTTCTCTGACGTCCTCTTCCATTGGACGGTTGACATTGCGATAGAGCTAGGCATTCCGAGGCTTGCTTTTAGTGGTAGCGGATTTTTCAATCTTTCTGTGGCATTCGCGGTTGAGTGCTACGGACCACACAAGAATGTGGATTCGGAGAGTGAGTCGTTCCTTGTCCCCAGCCTTCCGAACAAGATTTCACTCACCGGATCTCAACTACCCGATATTGTGAAAACGAAAACAAAGTTCTCGGAGATGTTTGAGAAACTCAAAGTGGCAGAGAGGAAGAGTTTTGGGATGGTGGTGAATAGCTTTGACGTATTGGAATCGGTTTATGCCGATTACTATAGAAAAGCTATAGGAATAAAGGCTTGGGGCATAGGTCCTGTGTCCCTCTTCAACCAAGAAGAAGCTGATAAAGCTGAGAGAGGAGACATGGCAACAATCAACAAAGACAGATACCTCAGCTGGCTCGATTTGAAGGGGCAAAACTCGGTTCTTTACGTTTGTTTTGGTAGCTTAACCCGATTCAACAAAACTCAACTCGCTGAGATAGCCGGTGCCCTGGAAGATACACACTGTTCTTTCATTTGGGTTGTGCCAAAAGTGTTGAAAATGAACGACGACGACAACAACAAAGAAGAAGAAGAGTGGTGGTTGCCAGACGGGTTTGAGGAGAGAACAGAGAAATCAGGCAAGGGAATGGTTGTAAAAGGTTGGGCTCCGCAAGTGTTGATACTGGAACACCCTGCCATCGGAGGATTCTTGACTCACTGCGGATGGAACTCGATACTCGAAGGGGTCACCACAGGTGTGCCTATGGTCACTTGGCCAACAATCGCTGACCAATTTTTCAATGAGAAGCTTGTGACTCAGGTTTTGAAGTTTGGAGTCCCCGTCGGGAACGAATATTGGAAGGTGTGGGCTACGGAGGAGACACCGTTGATTGGAAGAGAGAAGATTAGTTTGGCTGTGAATACGGTGATGAACGGTGGGAAGGAGGCCGAGGAAATGAGGAGCGTAGCGAGACGGCTGAGCGAATCGGCAAAGAAGGCTGTTGAAGTAGGAGGTTCTTCTTACAATGATCTAAAGACCCTTATACAAGACATCAAATTGTATAGGCAAAAAAAGGAAACCATTTAATGTCCTGTTTTGCTTGTGAATCATTTGTAGCAACTATATTTGTGAGCAAAAGTACACTTGACATTGATTTGTTATGGATTATAGCGAACACATGTTCAATCCTACAACGTCCCTACGGATCTTTAATTAAAATGAATGCTTGGAAAAACAAGCAATAAGTTACAAGAATGAAAACTGAAAAGCAAAAAGGAAGACCTTGAAATATAATTGGAAAACCTCCAGCGTGAGGAAAAACGGGGGCCACGTAGGTCCCACTACGAATCCAATCGAGAAAGACAAGTTTTACAATCTCTCTGAGATTGGTTTTCTCTTGTCTCTCACACAGTTTTTCGCTCTGAAAATCTGATACATGACTTACTAACTCACACAGCCGGCCAAAACCTTAAAAGTAGCATTATAAGACTCTCGGTAACGTTACAGGGAAACATCTGTAGCGCTCCAAAACACTCTGCCCAAAATATAAGCTATAGGTAGCGCTACCAAACCCTTTTAGACGCTAGTTTCCGACCGACGTGAAGGTTATGCACATCCAAATATGATTGGCAGGTCTCAAGTCCTCCCAACTGCTTAATCGAGGGAAAGTGACGACTGGTCAAGCGAGGGTGAACAAAATAGCTCTTCTTTTTTTGAACTGAAAATGGCTCTTCTTTGACAACACCTCACGTGTTTTGCATTTGTTTCTTGCTCCTGTATATATGTATGTATCAAGAGTGGGATTTTTCTCTCTTTTTTTTTTCCCCACAATTTGTATTTATGATTAACACAACAATTGGTGTTTTCCAATCGAACGACTAATTTTGAAGCAATTCTTTTGGTAAATATTTTATGTTTCTACACATGTTCATGAGTTCATTTTTTTCCCGGATAAGCTGACTATGGTGTGTGGAATGAGATAAGTAATCCGGGTGCTAAGGGCAAACCAAACACTGAATAAAGACCAACCTTTCTTACCTTATCCAGATCCCACCCTTATCTACTCTCTTCTTCCCCCAACAAATGAGCCATAATATTTTAGGTTGGGGGAGTTTCCGGTTAATCTATGGTTGCTATGCTGTTTCAACCTAGGCCACCTTTTAGAGCAACCAAGCGAACTCATGGGCTGATCGAAGTACAAAATTATGGTCCATAGAGTCCATAAGGCTCTGAACTTGGAGGAATTTGGCCGGGCTGAGTTTTTTGAGTTTTTCATTTGATTGTAGTAACTCAGTTGCTAAAATCAACTATGACTTTAGCAAATAAGTTCACCAGACGCTAAAATGATGGTTTTGAAATAAAAAAAATCAAGTGGTTCTGTGTATCGTTTTTTGATTTTTTTCGCACCAAATTAAAGTACTCATTGTGTACTTTAATTCGGTGTAAAAATTGAAAAAAATAATTCACGGAAACACTTAATTTTTTTATTTGAAATACTATGATTTTAACACCTACTGAACTCATTTGCTAAAGTCATGGTTGGTTTTAATAACTGAGTTGTTAAAATCAAACAGAAAACTTAGGCCTATTGTTCGGTATTATTCCAAATTCACTGGACTACATGAATATTTCTGTAATCTAATTACTTGCGTTGGATTTAGAGAATTGCGTGAACAAATTTTTATTAGCAAAAAAAAAGTTGGGATTCCCAAAACTGCCTCAATCTATTGCGTGAACAAATTTTTATTAGCAAAAAAAAAGTTGGGATTCCCAAAACTGCCTCAATCTATCCCTGTGTGATACCCGGAGGCTCTACTGTCCACAGGATGACAAGTCCTTCCAACCCCTCCAAATTGTCCATCTTGACAATGAACAGTCTAACAAACTCTTACCGTTACTGTACGTCTTACCGGTAATGGTAAGAATTCATCTGCGAATTCTAAACGTGGGGGATGGTAGATCCTACCAACCCTCCAAACCTTCCATCTGGACAATCAACAGTTTAATAAACTCTTACCATTAATTCATCTGTAAATTTAAACCGTCAGTTGTAGAGATGGACGGTTCGAATAGAGGATTGATAGTGCTTGCTGTCCCTGATAGCGCAGCCCCCATTTGAGAGAACAAGCAGCGCTCTTTTGGAGGTTGATAAGATACGTAGCTCGTTTGTCTGCACGATTTGAAACTGAATTCGTTATTCTTGTTATCTACGCAACAATGTGGGATAAATCCTATACCATTGTGGAGATGGAATAGAATTTGACAAAATCAAGTGAAACACTCAAAACGTAGAATATGATACATGTCATCATCCTACATGATATAAAACAAAATTCTATAACACAACTCGAGTACAGGCTCTATCCCACTTACCTTGCCTCATGACTAGGGCAGCGGCGAATCAAACTACTTGTGAACATCTCGTCGCTCCGTTTGTTTAGTAGAATGAGCTCAGGTCGAGTTTTTTTCCCATTTAAGCGAGCATTTCAGCTCACCACTCAAAAATCGGGCTTGGCGGCCAAGAAAAACTTGGTCCGTTTAAAGAGTACCGTTAAAGTAAATTATTTGAAACATCGTTTCGTTTTTACAACCGGTAGTTTTCGGTTACCGAGTTTTATGTTTGTATAGTAAAGGAGCCGGGCTCAAACACTTCGAAGTTCAATTTGCCTCGTTTGCACGTCTCATGATGGGAGTGGCGTTACGATAAAATTAGTATCCATTGACTGTTGACTATTCCAAATAAATATCGACACCTTATTTGGCTCTGCTTATCATTTTTCCTTTCCCCTAGTACTCTTCAATTAAAATACGCCATCCTTTTTCTTCTTCTTTTTTTATTAGTATTTTTTTTTATTTTAATAAACGTGTTATGTTATGCCCTTGTTATGTTCTCCAGGTATGATCATGTGAATCATTTTTATGTCACAAGGAATCTGGTGATCTAATGCCGATTCTGTTTTTAACTTGGGTAATATCAAAGGGTAGTAGACAAGAAAATATTTAACCATATAACAAACAAGTTGATTAACCTCTGCACTGGCGGCTCCATCCTATGGGATGGATGGTCGCATGACCACCCTAAAAAAAAATTGTACTAATAATACATGTAAAAATTTGTACAAATTTTTAGGTTAGTTCATGTTTTGAATACTCAGCCAAAATATGAATGAACACCCAGTGCAAAATTAAATGAACACACACCAACAAATCAGTCTACTTTGAATAACCTAAATTACATCCCGTTATAGCTCAATCATAGGTGACACAACATATAAGAAAATGTGGTCAATTGAACACGTTTTTTTTTTATTTTGTTGTTATATTGCTTATAGTAATTTTATCTAATATTTTGTTTGAACACTTAGTCCTATACTATAAACAACACACACTGCAATTCAAGTGATTTACAATTGAATACTTAATATATCATCTCAAAAAAAGATAGACATCTTAATGACAAAAAAATGGAGAGGAAAAAATATCTATTGGTATCGTTATGGTATAATTTTTCTTAGAGCAAACAATCCAAAAATAAAAACATATGTTTATAAAGATCCGTGCAAACGTATTCGCTACATAATTTCCTAAAAAAAAAAAAAGCATATTTATGCTCATGTTTGATTTTGCTTTGGTAAAAATAAATAAATAAAAACTGAAAACAACTACAGCGTTTTACGTGTTTTTATATTTTTGAGGTCGCATTATACACACTAGTATATGAAATTTTGTGAAGATACGACTAATTGGTTAAGCTAATAGAGTCAAAAGTAATTTTTGAACACTCTGCTAAAAATTCTTGGAGCCACCACTGATTAACTCTGGTTTTGATAAATGATCCTGCAAATAATCTCGTTAACACGTACCCCAAAAAAAAAACTTGTTAACATCTCGATTTGGAATATAATAAAAATAAATAATCAGCACCAAACACGCTCTACAAATTTCACTGTCCGCATGCACCATGATGATTCGACAAATTAGTTCATTTCTAAATTTATTATAACCCTTACAATTCTTGCTGAAAGTTTCATGACTACTTTCCGATAATCTCAAAGACGAAAGCACGTTTTCTTACACAATAGTCACTAATCCTCCATAAAGTTCAGGAGGCGAGCGCCGAGTGAAAAGGGCTTCAAGCGGCTTTTCTTTTAAATTACTAAATTCAATGCTCTTAGTTATATCAACAATAGGTTAGCTTATCTCATGATATAAATATTCTCTGTCCTCGATACACAAAGACAAGTCTCTTCGGAAACATCCGATGAAATTGGAACAATATACGGTGACAAAATGTAGGACGGACGAAAATTTTGTATTGCTATGTACAAGTACAATGTAGGAATGGGCAAAAGTACACTAAAACATCTAGCTTCAAGACTCAGAGAAGCAAAACAAAATCTCTCAAGTCCCCAAACGAACACTGCCACAGTCTTGTGGGCAACTATGTAAAGATTATAGCCGATAAAAAAACCTAGGGGAAAAAAAAAAACTATGTATAGATTATAAGACAAAGAATTAGCTTGATACATATGCACCTTGTCACTTCAGAACCGTGTTTGGCGATCTACCGGAGCTATCCAACACAATCTCGAACAAATCTCCTTCAGACTCAACATCGTAGTCAGGTCCCTTTTGGTGGTTACTGCCATTGTTGTTGTTGTTGTGTCCGTTTCTAGTGGCATTTCGATTTAGCCACTGGGAGTCGATTCTTCCCATGGAAAAAAGCTCTTTGCTGTCTTCGTAGCTCAGAGCAGGGGACTTGGCAAGAGGGCCAATGAAGCAAGGATTCGGAGTTCTTTGTGAATTCGCCGGTGCATATTTGAAAACACTTTGCCCGAAATTGACTAGAAATGTGGTGTCAATGTTCGATGCCAATGTCGGGTAGAGTGGAGTATCAAATTCATCGGATTTGCAGTTAATTACATGAACAAGTTGTGAATCTACTGTAAAGAAGACCTTTCTCTGGCTTGGATTATATCCGCAGCCAACTACCTTGTCTGTTTTTCCCCATTCTGCCTTCTCTGATTTGAAGATAAGTTTAATTCCTGGAAAAAAAAAAAAAGCACAACGAAGACCAATAAGCCAGAGTAAAAGAAGTTCAAAACTCAGAACACTAGTATGTAAAAACTAGTCCAGCTGTTGTGTCTCATCTTAGAGTTATGACTAGGAAAATAACTCATTCACTCCAGCGTTACGGGACCCGGGGACCCTGCAGTGCACTCATGCACTACACCATGCAACTCAGCATTCCAGTTGTCCAAAAGTGTTTTTAATGATCTAAAAAACTCTTTGATCGGGGCATTGCACTTAATCACCCGCTCAATGATCACAATGTCGGGGTTCGACCCTCGCTGCCTCCTCTTTTCTCTCCCATTTCGTCTGTACCAGAATGGGAGTCTCCAATGTCGAAGGTAAATGAAGTTTACCGATCTCCAAGCAAGGTCAACTATTTAAGTTTGACACTTGGATAAACCGTAAATCTAAAGGTCTATATCCATTCTGTAAGATTAGTGTTCGAGTCAACTTACGCATGTTTCGACTAATTTTGGACCTCAACCCACCTCCCACTTGAAGGTTTTCAACATGCCAAATAAATAGTAATTCTCAAAATAGTTGGTGCCAATTTGTTTTAGCAAAAGTGCTTGCTACTTTTAATCCAAAAGTGCTTGCTACTGTTCCATTAATAGACAAACCCTATGGTCTACGAAGACTTGAACCTCACTTTTCACCTTTAAGCCTTCTTTAAACAACATGATTACTTCCAAACAGGCCCTACTAATCCCAAGAAAATTTCCCCCGCACCTCCATTCGTCAGATGGGTGATCCAAACCTTGAAAGTTTGCAAGTGCAACATACACCCTGTGTTGCACCCTTTCATGCATCAGTCAAATGATTGGGCTAACTTGTATGCGTCTCAACTAATTACTTCATGAAACGGCCCAAAGATTTAGAATTCTTAGCTTCTATGAAATTGTAACACGCGGCCACATGAATTGACAACACTTAGAGCTTTTTCCTGCCAACTTGACAAAATCCTCGGAGGGTGTTTAGAGCTCTTCTAGAGAAAAGAGAAAAGTACGATAGAAACTGTAAACAGACCAGCTTATGGGTTCCCTCTCATCTAAAATTAAAGTTAGAAACATAAAGGTTAGCTTATACGGTATTTTTTATGCTGCTATAATCCGGCCCGCCAGTGGATTGTAAAATGAGTGTCTAGCAAAGGTGCACGTTATCTGACTCGAACACTTTAATTATAAAGAAATTAAACCGAAAAGAGAATTTAGAACTCACCATCAAGATAAACAGAGCCATCTGAATTGAACCCAATGGAGCCCCAATAGCTACCAGGCACCTTCAATGGAAGAGACGACCCTCCACCTCTACTAAGCCCAACTGTCAACATATCGGATTCCTCTTTCCCAACCCACATTTCCTCAACCTTGTCGTTATTCCCATTCCCGTTCCCGCTATTCTTGACATGGACACGCCACTCCGAGTAATTCAATTTCTTATTCAATTTCTCCTGAATCAGATTCGCCTTCTCCCCTTCCACCTTACTCCTCCTGCTCCTGTTCCCAAACGGGTCGTAATCGAAATCGTTCTCTACAACCGTGATCTCAAAATACGCCTCCTGCGGAAAACACGAGTTGCCCAGCTGCGGACCGGGTAACGGCAAGCCGGTTTTGATAACGGAATGACACGAGCTGGGTCTTTTCAAACCGGAATTGAGCCGGATTTTCTGGAGAAAATCAGCTGATCCCTGACAAATGTCCCAGGTTATTTCCACGTCGGATTCTCGCCGATCACCTGCCCCGCACGAGCCTAACAGCGTTGACCGCGTTGATCTGACGGACGGCGAGGATGAAGTGTAGGAGGCGGCGAAGGCGAATCTAGACCATCCGTTTTCGACGGCGTCGGTTATGAGGGACGGCTGATCGGACCAGTTGAACCGGGGGTTCGGCGAAACCTCCGGTTTTAAAACGTAGTAGCTGTTTGACCTTGCTCTGATATCGAGATCGTGATTATGGAGATTGAGAGGGGTAAGTTTGGAAATCCCGATTTGCAGATTTTTCTCTGGTATTTCCCCAGGAGAATCGGTTACACCGAAATCTCTGCGTCTAGAGAGAGAGAACCGTCGCCGCAGACACACGAGGAGGATTAGAACAACGACGGCCGCCGCCACCCCCCCAACCGCCACCGTTATATTTTGCCATTCTTGCATCCCTTAATATACTACTAAATTGAAAAAATAAAAATAAAAAATTCCACCTGATTTTATTCTTGCTATGATTTTTGTAGCTGGGTTAATCTCGAGTGTGTGTTTTTGACGAATTATGAGGTGGGATTTTTGAAAAGGATGAAGTGAATAAGAAGGAAAGGTGGACTGGAGACTGGTTCAAGAAAGGCAGGAGGAGGACGAGGAGGAGGAGAGAGAGGATTGAAGAAAAGTGGCGAATATGGAAGGAGGAATTGTGGAAGGGGGTGTCATTAATAATACTCCATGTATCTTTATAGAAGGGATCTGTATATATTAAGGGAAGCCAATGAAGAAACCGACACCTCATATTTTGACATTTAAGAACGCGTTTGTTGATTTCATATGCATCATAAAATTCATTTCAACATAGAGAGAGTCAATGGGTTGATTCGTTGATTGTAACGGGTCTTTTGGATTACGTATGAGTTTGAGAGGAATTAAATAATAAAGGGCGATAAAATAGTATGAGTGATTGAATAAGAAGGGTAGGTCCACATTGATGTGATAATTAAGAAGAATGATTAAATAGTCCATGGTTTGGATGAGAGATAAAAAAAATGAGGAATAAGGAGGGTGAACGATGTAAGAATCAGTTAAATGACTATTTTGTCGTTGTGAATACCCATATTAACTTATACATTTAAATAATTATATAAACCCAAAAAATAATTATACAATACATAATTTAATTATTTTATATAAATGAAGAATATTAAATATTAAAAGTATATATATATATATATATGTATATATGTTGTTTCTAATAAATAAAAAATAATTTTGTTTAACAATTTTTTCTCAAGTACATATTTTTAAAAGTATATATATATATATATATATATATATGTATATATTTTGTTTCTAATAAATAAAAATTAATTTTTTTTAACAATTTTTTCTCAAGTACATATTTTTAAACAATTTTTTCTCAAGTACATATTTTTAAAAGTATATATACATATATATATATATATATATATGGGGTTGAGTGAATTACTATATTAAATATAGGGTGATGTAGTGTAATTTTTATAATTAAATCCCAATTAATATGGGTACAATGGTGACCAGTACTTCTTCTTCTTTCTATCTTTTTCTTTTTCCTTCTTCTTGAAACCACGAAGAGCCAAACGACGGACATCGGAAATCCAACCAAATCAACTGCGATGGTCCGATGAAAACGAAAACGACGGTGATCGACTGGCAAATCCCTCACCCAGATATGTTTTCTTTTTTCCTAATCACTTGTATTTTCCGAAATTATGATATCTAAAAATTTTGAGAATTTTTGCTTGAAACAATGGTGGTTTGTGCTTGTACTTCAATTTTTTTGCTTGAAACAGAGGGGTATGCTCATCATTTGGTCTCGAATGAGAGTCCGGATCAATACAACCCCCGTGCTTGTATTTAATCCGGTCTCCCCATGGTTATTTAGCCGCCGGCTATTTAGTCCAGGGTTATTTTTTGTTGCCAAACGATGGGCGAAACGTCTAATCAGATGCTCATCCGCTTGGATTGTTTCATCCCCCTTCTGAATATTGCATCCAAACAACGCCTAAGTGTTCACGAGGAACAAAACAAAAAGGTTAAAACCAAACAGAGTATCTTTTAAGAAACATCATCATCCCCCAATTCCTATTTACAGGAGTGTTTGAGAGTCTCATTTTCAGATATAAAGATCCTGTAGTGTTACACACGAGCCGTTAATCTCGGCAATGAACGGCTCGGATTTCATCTCGGCAATGAACAACTCAGATCATGCAAGTACAAAGATGAAATCCGAGCTATTGATTGCTTGATCAATAGCTCGGATGCCGCATTACAACCTTGTTGTGCGGCACTACACTACAGGATCCACTCTTCCCTCATTTTTAGTTTTTCATTTTCAATTTTTTGGCTTTCAAAATTATGATTATAATTACCTTGTTTGTTTCCTGTTTAGTTTTAGTTTTAGTTTTGATGACATTATCATTTTTCTCATTTCTCTCTCTATCTCTCTCCACTCATTACACATGCTGACATCATCAAAACTAAACTAAATTATCTATCAAACACAACCAATGTATTTTGAATCTAATAGGAGTGTTTGAAAGAAATGTACAAAATATAATTTGCAACAAGAATAGTGTTTGTTAAATATGTGCAGAATACATTTTATAAGTCTTTTTGTTAATCAAAATGGAAAAAGTGAAAATGAGAAATAAAAAAACTCTTCTCAACCAACTTTTTACTTCTCAACTCTAAACCCATAATTTCAAAACTCATTTGGGAAAACATGTTATGGCTTTCACTTGCCAAACACGGGTATTGTAAAAAAGAGAATCCCAAAATATGAAAAAGAGGTGCCCAACCACCCCTCTACATTAATTATATTTTTTTGACTCCTCATGTCAAGACAAATGATTATTCCAAAAAACCTCATGCAAATATTATAAAAATCCAGAAAAAACGAGAAAATACATAAAAAGATATTTATGTCAAAGTGTCCATATAAATAAGTAGCATGAATGGCACTATTGGAGGAGTAGTATGGTATATGAAGAATTACTCAGAAATTAATGGATAATTTAAAAAAAAAACTCTTTTAGGCCGAAATCTTTCCACACAAATTGATCCTACGCGGTAAATATAGGATCCATACACATTAAACAATTTTGAATATATTTGTATTCAAGTTTGTGCTTACCTATTAGTGTTCAATCTATAAAGTACACATTCAGAAAGTCTGCACACACCTTTCAAACATTATTCCGTGTACAAAAGTGGCTAAAATTGTTTGATGGGAAAGTCTAGTCACACGTATTTTTACAACAAAACTTACAACTGATTTGTTACATTATTATGTAGGCTTCATCATTTTGATGATTGAAAACGTTCACTTTATAGGGCATGTTACAAATAATAATAATACCAAAATTTAGGTTTGTAGGATGCCGATAAATGTATGATCGGAAAAGAAAAATACCTCACTCATACAGAAGGCAAATGTGTTTGTGATCATGCATTTATCGGCATCATATAAACCTAAATTTCAGTATTTTTATTGTTTTCGACGTATTATATAAGGTGAACACTTTCGATTAGCAAAATAATTGAGCTTATATACTAATGTGACAAATAGATTAAAATTGCTTGTAAAAATAAATGGGTGTGATTAGACTTTGCCATTGTTGGACACATGCATGTGAATTCATGTGCATGAATTGTGTTTGTTCCCAACATTATTCGTGCACATTCATGTGATACAGCGAGAGGGGACAAATGACAATTACAAGAATGTTGGAAAAAGGAATAAAATTCACAAAAAGTTCAATAAATAGAAATGAACGATTCAGATTAATAATGATTAGGGCTGGAAACGAGCTGAATTGAGATGAGTTTTAGAGTGCTCAAGTTCGTTTATTAAGTTTTTATGGGAACTAGAGCCGAACCCAAACTCCACCAAAATTTGGCTAGTCGAGCTCAAGCTGAGCTTCCGCAGGTTTGAATCGAACTCCAACTTGTTCACGAGTCTTAAAAAGTTTAGAACTACTAATAGAATTATTATTTTGTACATAAAAGTTCATACATGTACAAAATTATATAAACATATTAAAATGTAAGTATATAGTACTTTTAAAGGTTTATAAATGTACAAGTTATAAAATTTTCATTATGTACATGTAAAACTTTATACATATTGAAGGTTATATGTGAAAACGTATTAGATATAAACATATATACTCCGGATTCGCGAACCTAACCGAGCCGAATACTATCAGGTTTAAGTTTGACTCATCTAATAATCGAACCTAACATTGAGTTCAAGTTTAGCTCGTTTACTCTCCGAACCAAACTCAAATGAGCTTTTATCGAGTCGTGCCTCAAATAATTTTTGCATGGCTCGGTTGACATTTATCTTTTCTGAGTCAGATATTTATCTTTTCTAGACATTTTCAAAAAAAAATAAAAATCCTGTACACGATCAAGTATCATCCCTCACGACAAGTAGACGCACCACAAAAGTTAGGAGACCGTGGTAATGAACGTTTAGGAAATACTAAAAGACAGAAAAGTGGAAACAGAATTTTTATCGACATGGGCGCCGGTTATAAGTGCTCCAGTTTTTTTGTCTACGGCAGTTTTTTAGGGGAGAGAAGATTAGGAGAGAGAAAGAATTACTCCCTCCGTCCCAATTTCTTGGCCCCTTTTAGAGAAGCGGGTTTTTAAAGGGTGTAAAAATTTTGTATTGACTTTTCTATTTTGCCCCTAAATTCAGTCAATATTACTGTGACAAAATTTGTGAGGCTAATTTATTATATGAAAGTCAAAACATATTCAATATGGATCTTGTTTGATAGATATCAATTAGTTTTATTATAGAAAATTTTCAAAATCATAAAAACCGTTATAAAATAAAAGATAATAGACTAGTCAATTAAAATAGAAAAAGTACTTTCTAAGGGTAAAATTAGAAAATGACCCAATTTTGATGGATGTTTTTAGAAATTAGACAAATATTTTGGAACATCCCAAAATGAAAAGAAGGACCAAAAAATTGGGACGGAGGGAGTAAAAGATTAGGAAACAGAAGATTTGAAAGATGGAAGAGAGATTGAGATAAATTAAAAAAAACTAGGAGACAAAAATATTTAAAAAATTAGGAGAGATAAAGGGCCTTTTGAGGTTTATTTGAATGTGAGGATACAACTTAAGGTTTCAAACCAACTAGAATGGGGACATAAATAATTCTATGGTGGAGGGTCCTTTTTTTGACTCTCCCTTTTTTATTATGTATTTTATCTCCATAAATTCAAGATCTTTATTGAATACTACTACCTTATTTATTTTGTCTATAATTTTAAGTTCATTCTATGGTTCATATTCACTCATAAGGGGTGGATATTCCTTTCAAAATAGAATAACAATTTTCATTTTTATCTCAATTTTTATTTATTAGCACAAATCGATACGAAAACCGAACTCTTTTGCTCAAGTCATTTGGCTTTGGGCAATATTTCCCAATGTCTTCTTGATTTCCCACTAACCGTAATGAGAAAAATAACAAGTGTCTACTTTATCTTCTTATTTTGTATTTTCGTCCATAGTTTCAATATTCTTTGAATGAATACATTCTTTTTGTTTACAATGTTAGATAAATGCAACGGTTTACATCCAATAAAAATCCCTTCAAAAGAATGTACCATGTTCCATCCCAAAAGATAAAAGAAAAGAAAATAGTGTGTCATGTATCTATTTATGATTTAGTGGAAAACCGAAGATGATAGGTTAAAAGATTATTACTGTAACGATCTGATGATGATAGGTTAAAATATTATTATTGCAACGACCCAATTTCGCCCTCTACAATATTTTTTGCTTGGGCCGTTAACCCCCTCTAGACTTCCTAGTAGGTCACCCATCCCAGGATGAGCACGCTTAGCTGCAAAGTTCCGAAGGGCTTTGACGTCTGCTTGGTTTTAAAATGCTTTGTACAAGTTATAGGGTCATGATCTATTATATATAGCACCAAACTTTGCATTCACTAAAGATGGATCGTCACAATCTCCTCACTTTGCGACCAGGCCCGGCCCTATGGGCAGGCAGGGCAGGCCCGGACCTGGGGCCTCCCAAAAATGGGCTATTTTTGGGGCCCCAACTAGGTACATATAACTTGGTAAGTAATAAATAATTAATGTAGTGCAAGTATTATGGTAAAGGCTTCTAGCATAGTGGAAAAGCCTCCACTCTCTAGAGTGTGGGCAGGGTTTGAATCTCTCTGGCAGTATTTCTTTTGTTTTTGTTTTTTTCCCCTGTGTACTATGGCAATGTAAAGAAGAAGAAGTCAGGGTGCAATGTGAAGGTTCATTCTCTTACTTAATTTTTTCCCCCTCTCCATGACATTTCTATTATAAAAGTTTTTTAGGTTTTCTTTTACATTAAACGTTGGTAGACACCTTTACTATAAAAGATTTATACTTGTTTAAAGGTTGTTTCATTAAATTTTTAGTTCAAATTACCTCAAAAAGGTGTTTCAATTTTGCGATTAATGATATAAATATTATACTAAGTTCAAAACTATCATCTTAGAAGAAATCAATTGAGTGAACATATTATTCCACCACATCCATATTGTTTGTTTACTTTTTAAAGAAAAATTTGCCAGTATTGTCGTCAAGGGAAAATAAATAAAACACTTTGGGTGTATTCGTAAAATATTTGCATCGATTTGTCGATTTCAATATTTTTTTATTGTTGCAATAAAAATGAATAATTACAACCAAAAACTATTGTTTATTGACATAACAACAAATTACAAAAAAGACTAAATATAGAACGAATTAGTATTTATCATTTGAAGTAAATATTGGTCCTCTAAATTTTTCTTTTAAGAAAAACATAAAGCCCTTTTTTACATTCTTGTCTGGGGCCACGAATTTCTCAGGGCCGGGCCTGTTTGCGACGCAACATTCCCGTTGCATTGACCCAACAACCTTCCCGGGGTGACCATGGTAAAGCAATTAGTTTTGCATAGCAACTTGCTACCTACTCCTGGATTTGAGGGGTGGCGAATGTAAATTCTAGAGGTGGCCTACACCATGTAGACCAAGAGTGTGCTCTAAAACCAACTTTTACGACCCGATCCCGCCTTGTATAATGTTATTTGTTTTGGTCAAAACCCCACCCATCCCTGGATTGTTCCAGTAAGAGTACGCTTAACTAAGAAGTTCTAAAGGACTTTGACGACTGAACGATCTAAAAGGCTTTGTACAATGTACGATCCTGATATATTTTATGTAACATTGAAGTTTGCATTCACCAAGATGGACTGCCACAATTATTTTAGAAATGAATGTATCAGATGATCTGTGGAGAACCGAAGATGCCCCATACATGAGATGTGTATATTTTCTGTACCCTTTCTTGGATACTTATAGTTGCACTAGCTAGCGACAAAGTTGCAGAAGCTGAAATTTAAGTTGATGTATAAGTTGTTGGAAAAATTACAGCGGCAATCGTAATTCCGAAAAACAATTACTTCTCATATGAACAGATTATAATAAAATGAACACAAAATTTACAGAAACTGGAAATACATAAACGGTAAAACAGAGATACAAACAGTCGATCGAATGCCAAGTCGTGTGTAACCACACTCTCCTTAACAAAGATTCGCCGCCTACCGTGAGTGTTGTAGATTGAATCGGCGTCTTCGTCCCAAGATACAACGGCTAAACTACAACCACCGGAACATCACCGCTGGAAGCCTTGACGAACTGTAACTCTCGTCTGCCTCTCTCTCACAAGAACGATTTCTATACTGAAATGTGTTGCTCGAATTTCTGGTGATAAAAACCAATACGGAGCTGCCCTTTTTATAGCTGGAAAAGGGAGCTGAAAACATGAGTTCGGGATTAATGGGGGAGCCTCCCCATTCAATAACGAAATGAATTTCTGCCAATGAATTTCAGATCTTGTAACCGCAGCCATCAATCCGAATTTGAATTGAAATTCAATTTTGCCATTATCTCCATAATCACGAGGGAGTTACCCAACGTTTATTGCATAGCGTGTTGACTCCGTGGGTTGGTTTCAGTTGCCCCGGGAGACCCTCCGAGTGCTCCGGTTTCATTCACAAAATTCTCCAACATAAGTATCTACATGATTTGTAGTAATCTAATTTGCAAAGGATTTTTTTAATATGTCAAGGTGTTCGGGTCAATTTACACATAGTTAGACTACTTTTAGAAGATCAATTACATCGTCCACTAATATAGGCGCGATTAAAATTCAGGCTCTTTTCTATTGCCTTTAGCAGTTTCGAAAATTGAACCTGTGGAGAGAGTAAATTCTCTTAGGTGTAGGTGTTTGCCACTAGGGTTCACTAATGCTACTTGTGACAAAAAAGAAAGTTCCTAAGATCTTATCATAGCTTTTCCTTTAATTATTTGAGTGATATTGGCAATCTGAGGTAACAAAACTTCTTGCAAAAAGATATGTTGGAGGGTTATGTGTTTGACAGTATGGGGGTGTTTGCGATAATTTTTTCATAGATTTTAGATTATTTATTCTGCTTCATATTCTAGATTTCAGATTATAAAAAAGCTATGGACAATGTTTGCTTTAACTTTGGATTTTTGATTAAATATTTTAGATGTTAAAGAGTATTGTTTGTTGTGAACATTGTAAAATAAGCTTTTTGTTGTGAATGAGTCTATTTTTCCTGAACCGAAGGGGTAATTGTAAAAATGGTAGGGAATATTTATGTCATTACACTAATCACAGCTTCTCAGAAATGTAAAAGTATTTAAATTGTAGCTTCTAAAAATAAGTTTTTGCACATTAAAATAGCTTCAAAAAAAGTTGGTGATTTTAGAAACTGCTTTTAGAATCTCCCGCAAACACTCCACTGTAGATTAAATAGATAGTCTAAAAAAATTTCACAAAAAGGCACTATATTCAACAAACCAAAACCTCCATAAATATTAAATTCAAGATCTTTATCGAATACCTTATATATTTTGTCTACAATTTCATATTCAAACAACCTTTGTTCATATTCAAATACTCGTAAGAAAAAGGAGTGGTTATTGATCCTTTCAAAATATAATAACCAATTTCAGTTTTCATCTTAATTTTTACATGTTCGCACCAAGCAATACGAAAACCAAACTCTTGTTTCTCAAGTCATTTGGACAATACTTCCATTGTCTTCTTGATTTTCCATTAACCATAATAAGATAAATAATAAATGTCTACTTTATCTTATTATTCTGCATTTTTGTCCATAGTTTCAAGGGCTATGTTCGGTTGAGTAGTTTAGTTTTGTTTTGTTTTGATGATGTAAGCAGGTGTAATAAGTGAAGAGAGATAGAGAGAAAAATTAAAAAAAGTGATGATGTAATCAAAACTGGAAACTGCCAGGTAGAGAGCATAGTCTTGCTCGAGTAGTAGATGGGGAACTGGTCCTGTCCCTCCTGCCGAACCAGTGCCGAACTTACGGCGTGATCGGAAACTGCCAGGTAGAGATACAAATCCTCATCCTCTCTTGGCATGACCAGCAATGGCGCTCGGGACATGTAACTTTTAAGCTCGGCCAGTGCCGCATCACATTCGGCGGTCCAGCAAAAGGACCTGTTGCTGGTCTTGATGGCTTGGAAGAAAGGTCGGCAGGCGTCGGACGACTTGCTAATAAAGCGGTTGAGGGCAGCGGCCATCCCTGTCAGCCGTTGTACCTCCTTAACCGTCGATGGTGCTCGGAGACTTTGAATGGCTTCCAGCTGGTTTGGATCAGCCTCGATCCCTCAGCGGGTGACAAGGTACCCCAAAAATTTCCCTGAACCGACCCCGAACGCGCACGTCTCTGCGTTAAGCTTCAGATCGTGCCTTTTGAGAATGGAAAAGAACCTGCCGAGGTGGGAGAGATGGTCCTCTACAAACTTGCTCTTTACTACCATATCGTCGATGTAGGCCTCCATAATGTCGCCGAGCTCCTTGGCAAACATCTTGGAGACCATCCTCTGGTAGGTAGCCCCTGCGTTCTTCAGGCCAAAAGGCATGACCCGATAGCAGAAGATTCCTCTTGGCGTGATGAAGGCCGTCTTCTCTACATCCGTGTCATCCATCGCGATTTGGTGGTACCCTCGGTAGGCGTCCATGAAGCTGAGTCTAGCATGGCCAGCCGTGGCATCTACCAGTTGATCTATCCGAGGGAGTGGAAAGCAGTCCTTAGGGCATGCATCATTGAGGTTCGTGTAATCCACGCATACCCTCCACTTCCCATTCTTTTTCCTTACCACAACGGTGTTTGCGAGTCACGTCGGGTACATCACCTCTCGGATAGCCTCTACTTCGATAAGGCGGTCAACCTCCTCCATGAAGGCGTCGGAGTGGATCCCCGAGGACCGCCTCGGTTTCTGTACCACCGGTTTCCTAGCCGGATCAACATTGAGGGCGTGCGTGATGAAATCAGGGCTAACGCCCGGCATTTCGTACAGAGTCCACGCGAAAACCTCGATGTTATCCTTGAGAAAAGCGACCAAGTCGTTCCGCTCGGAGTTAGATAGATCCGAACCGATCATAAAGTACCTGGTGCCTTCTTCGTTGATGGGCACCTTGACCAGCTTTTCGACTGATTTTTCCTCGGCTTTGGAGCCGACATCATCTAGAACAGGAGTGCACTCGGGTGCCTTGATCCACTGAACCTGCTTCGGCGGCCTGCCCTCCCTTCTGTCCTTTTGACGAACGACATTGACAAAGCACCTCTTTGAGGCCATCTGGTTACCTCGGATGGTCTCCTGTTTTCCGTTCGTGCCGATGAACCAGACGCACTGGTGGAGGGTCGAGGCAACGGCCCCCATGGCGTGGAGCCAGCCACGCCCCAGGATGGCGTTGTAGGGGCTCGGGGAGTCCACCACGGTAAATTCTATCTCCAAATGCATCGATCCCACCTGGGCCGGGGAGGGTGATCTTTGCCGTAGCCGGATAAAGCGGAAAGCCGGGGAACTTCGACATTGGCGTGCTTTCGAAGGGGGTAAACATCAGCGTCGATCCCGCGGCCTTGAAGGCCGAGTAGTAAGGGCGTCGGCGAGACTCCCCAGTCCACCGAGTCGCCGATATATCTCGTGTCGATACTTACCCGATTACAAAGGGCATCGTCATGCGGGAGTTGTAGACCGTCCAAGTCCCGCTCGGAGAATGAGATAGTGTATGGGTCCGCTGGTTCGTCATATTTTCGCTTTGGCGCTCTTCCGAGCGTCATTACTTCCATGGCTGCCTCCATCCTCTGCCGACTCAGGTGTGCATTTTGATATTTCGAGCCTTGCCGGCGCCCCGTGGATGGTGAGGACAATTCCCGGGCGTACCCTTTCCCCGGGCGCATTTAGGCCGGTGGTGGCGGGGGCTCGCCAGTGGTTAATTTTGTGGGTGCGGCTCCCGGCGTGGTGGTATCACGGCTACGGTCGATCCACTCGTTCATGCGTCCCTCGGCGACAAGCCGTTCTAGGTAGGCTTTGAACGGACGGCATCCCGTCGTGTAATGGCCCATCTCGTTGTGGTAGGTGCATTTTCCCTTCTAGGAGGGATCCGACCCCATCTTCTCCTCCGGCCAGTAAAACCAACGCTTTCGCCGCCAACAACGCCAACAATCAAATTGGCATGGTGAAGCTTGTTGTTTCGCCATATAATCGTTATCGCCGGGGCTTCTCCCATCCCCCACCGGCCGGCATACGCCATTGTCCCCGATGCCCCGTCGGCGTATCCGCCACCACGGTCATTGCGATCCCTTCTCGATTGTTCACCGCTTCCTCACCTCCTTCGTGTTCCCTAGACACCCCCCTTTGCCTCTCCGTCGAGAATCAGCTCGTCGAGCTCTCGGAAACGGTTCACTATCTCCATTAGCTCTACCATGTTTTTCGGTGGCCGTACCAAGAGCTCTTTGAAGAGGTCGGAGTGGCGGTTAAGCCCGTTTTTGAACGACGTGGAGGCAATCTTCTGGTCACATCCCTCCACGAGGTTGTACACCTCCCAGTACCTTGCGATATAATCTTTGAGGGTCTCCTCCGAGCCCCTCTTCATGTTGATAAGTGCGTCGAGCGTCTTCGGCTGTGTGTTACTGGTCACAAACCGAGACGTGAACGCGCGCTCGAGCTCATCGAAGTCATTTATTGACCCCGAGCGAAGCCGCTATACCACGCGAGCTAGGGGCCTTGGTGGTCGAGACTCATAGAGAATGTTCGCACATGAGAGCGTCGCCGCCGGGCCGTGAGAGTTCGGAGACCAAAGCGATATGGCTGGGCGACGTTACGCACGATCCGTCGTTGGCTCATACTTGTCAAACTTCGGGATTTTGAACCCACGAGGAGGCGCCACCTCTGTGATTGCTCGGTAGAACGGGGATCGTCTGGCCTTCTCTAGTCTGGAGTCGGCAGGATGTGGTCGGTCGGGATTCATTGTCCGGTTTTTCCCGTGCACACGTTTTGCCGGGCCGACCGCCTCGTGCCACGGGTTAGACCCATCCATGGGTAAGTTGCTCCTTTCGGAGGACAGTCTCTTATTGTGGCCATCCTGGACCCTTGGCACTCCTTCAGGGGTGTTGGCGCCAGGTCGGGCTTCGGCATGGTATACCCTTTTTACGCCCGATCCCGAGCATTGTGAGCACGATCTTTGCCACCATCATTTCGCGGGGTATACTTGTCCCGGGCCTCAAACCAACAAGTTTACCGATTCGTTCGGGATCTTCCGAGACCTCGTCCGGTCGGCGGTTTTGTCCCCGTGAATCCTTTCGCTCCTAACATTAGGTGCACCATTCTTGGCGCCCGTGCCCGTCCACCGGTGCGATTGCCACCCATCACCTCCCCGATCCCCGGTCGTGATTCTGATTATGGTCGCCCCACGCTCTCTTTGCCTTCGTATTACGCCTGATTACGGGCGTATTCTTCCCTCGTCCACGGGGCCTTTCCCTTTATCAGAACACCTCTCCATCCCCGGCGTTCCCGCCATTCTCGCGGGCCTCCTGGCCGCGGGCACTTGATGCCGTGGCAATTTGTACTCGGGATGGCTTGTCCGTGGGAATGCCCACCACGCCGTAGGCTCCGCTTTGGGCATCGTGATCGCTATTGTTGTACCCATCGGCACACTTGAGTGCCTCGCCTGGTCTTCCTTACGCACTGGCCCGAGGCGAAAAAGACTCAGAGCCCTCCGGACGCCGCTGGTTCTTTTCGCCGGGCGAAGCTCTCAGGAGTCCTTGTCCACCCCGTCCGGACGCCGCAGTTGAACCGGGCTGTTTTCATCGCCCAACACCTCTTGTCCGGAAGTGGTGCCGTTTCGGCCTCTACGGAGAGGGCTTAGGGGAGGAGAGCCTCAAAGTCGGGCCGGAGTCGGAGGTGATTGAGGGAGCAGGACGCCCCCATTCATGTTGGAAGAGAATGCCGCTATCTCATGGGCTTGTTCGCCAAAGACCGTTGTTGGTTACCGCTACCGGCCATGTCCCCGCTTGGACGACGGGAAGCGGTGGAGTCCTGTGTCACTCCCCGACCGGGTGGTAATCGTGAGCGGACGCAATAATCGACCCATTCCCTAAGATTATTGAATGCAGCCATGCCCAAGGTCAAGTCGGCCATGTAAGTTGGTTCAGGGTGCTTGGTTTGGAGGAAAACACCACCGAAAGGTGTGAGAGTCCGGGAAAAGTGGTCCTTTTCTCCCCAACGGAGTCAGCCAATGGGGGTGTCTTTGCTCTGATTGAGCCTTCCAACCTTTTAGAGTTGAACGGGCTACGATGGAAAGAGATGATGCACGCCTAAGGAGAACTCCGCACAAGTAGGCAACCCTATTATGCTGCCCTGACGGTGGTGGTCCTGGAAGCACCCGATGATAAAGTCGGGCCACCCGAGGGAAGAGATATGCTCTAAATCTCAAGAAAAGACCTCAAGCATACGTGGTAATAAATGAGGAGCAGAGATCCCCCCATGGAAGTCATCAAGGTGGGAGTGCGGTATTTTTATGTGCGTAGTAAGGCGCCCCACGCCGGGCCCTTTCTCCCCACGCCGAACGACATTCGGCTTGAATGGAGTGAGGTGACCTCTCTATCCCCGCCACAGACACGCCATATTTCGCCGACGCCATGGCACGTGAGCTCTAGTAGTCAAATCACCTCGACATTCTCGCGTTCCCCACGCAGGCCGTACCGCAGCGCTGTGACAAAAGAGGTGAATCGCCGCGATTTAATGCTCTATTGGGAAATGTGTAGCGTACTTGGTACGCTTCCCCCGAACCAGGTGTCGCTCCGAGCCCCTAATTGTTCGTGGTTGAATGGCTCGGCACGTAAGGGACCCAGCCTATGGACGCTCGGCACGCCGATCGGCGGAGGTCCCGAGGGGCTCCCGAGAGCCAAGAGGAGGATGCCACACCATGGGCGCCTCTCGCTCGGCAAAGATCGTTCAAATCCTTATTCGTCCAAAACCACGCACACGGGCTCCTCGCCCGAGGTACCATCCGATTCGCAAGACCGCTCTTGCGCGGATCTAAGCTGATTCGATTTTTCTTGATTACGAGATACTTGAACTTTTTCAAAACTTCGTAGTTTAGGAGAGTAGCCATTCGGTAAACCCCTGGACCTGACAGCTACAGTAAACAATTCATATCTTTGTCTTTCACACTACTAGTTTAAAAGTTCCTTTAAACTTGCTAGAGCCAAAAACCGTGCACATGAAACAAAAAATATATTCACACTTTTATAGTGGAGTTCTGTCTCAACCAACAACACTGATGAAAATTCATATCTCGCAAAACTTAAATAGTATGTGAAAATTGCACTACTACCACAGTAGCCCCCACAAAAGTGTCTTTTCTTTTTTGTTTTATCAAGCAGCCCAACAATTTTTTTTTTTTGATAACTCGGAGGATATGGGATAATTTACATGTATCTCAATTAATATTAGAGATTCAATTTCACTTCTCAATTGCGGAGAGCCCAATTAAAAATATAGTAAAGCTTTGTATGAACTAATTGAAAAAGAAGTAATTACACCTAAAAGGTTTCGAACTTGAAATCTTAAAAATAATACTCTCTCCGTCCCAATTTGTTGCGCTTGTTTCCTTTTTGAAACTTCTTAAAAAATTGTCTATATTTCATAATCTATAATATTTTTTACGATTTTAAAATCTTTGCTTTAAAAAATTAATTGAGATCTATCAAACAAGATCCATATTGACTATAAAAAACATTATAGATTAAAAGATATAGATGATTTTTGAGACGTCCAAAAAAGAAAATAAACACAATAAATTGGGACGGAGGGAGTAATAAAAAATCCCTAAGTCCCGTGTCTTATTAGGCCCAGTTTTTCAAAAGCTAAAATCATAATATTTCAAATCAAAAAATAAAGTGGTTCAGTGTGTCATTTTCTGATTTTTTTCGCACCAAATTAAAATAGGTGCAAAAAAATTAGAAAACGATACACAAAACCACTTCATTTTTTGATTTGAAATATCATGATTTTAGCACTTGGGTGCTAAAATCCTTTGAAAAACTAAGCCAACCCCGTGGCCCAAGAAAAGTTGAGATAGCAATTTATTATTTTTGGCCTCATCAAATGGCGATATGATTTAGAGACAATTATGTGGGCTATCAATTTCAACCTGAGACCATTAACTTATAGCTTAGGATGACTAGGCGCCAATGGTAGGGGAGATAATTGCCATGATTCAAGAAGCAAAACACTTAATTATTAAAGGGATAAACAAAAGGCTATTTGACCATTGCTAATTATCAGGCATTCCTTCTAAGCAAATAATCAAAAAGAAAAAGTGGTAATAATAGGGAGACGACAAAAGGAAAAGTTGGTGCCATTGTAAATCATAGAAAAAAAGGGCTTTGAATTACCTACTACCATTGACGGGTTATTTTGTTGGACTTCATGGATGAGAAAATCCTACATCACAAACGTCTTATTGTGGATAGGGGTGCACATGGTCCGGATCGAATTGGTTTGGATTGGTATGAATTCAATTCTAATTCGCAAGTCAAGATTTTTAGCAAATACAAGTTGTGTCCGGACCAAGAGTCTTACGGTTCGGTTCCAATCCGATCCGCTAGTCACGAATCAGTTCTGGTTTTATCCACGGGTTACATGTCATACGTAAACAACTAACAAATAGTTTCATCAAAATAAAACCCTGAAAAATCCAACATAGAAAACAGAGAGACCTTTGATGGAGCATGTGATGACACAACCGGGGCTTAAACAATCAGCAGTGGAAACACATGTAACTTAATTCAGCTACATTGTAGAATAGAAACAAAGACCGTTTAACAGCAAACAAAAAAAATAGTGAACACCTACTAAATTCAGTGAACATCTACTGAATTTATTAAAGTCCAATACAAATGCACATCAGTGAAATTAATACATCAAATGGGATAACAATTTACTTCCTAGATTTTATAGGAGATAAACATTATAACCCTATTTCAAATTGACAATATTAATGAAAGTGGTAAAATTATTTATACATTCATACATATATATTTATTTTTTAAAAATTATATATAATAAAAATTTTCCGGTCCGGATTGGTTAATCCACCGTTTCAAAATCAAAATTCATGTCCGGACCATGAGTCACGGTTTATTATTTTTTGGATTCGTGTCTGTACCATTATTCCATGGTTAAAATCCAAAATGTGTGGATCGATTCGGTCTGGACCGAATTCACAGTTCATAGGTTTTTTTGTGCAGCCCTAATTGTGGACGTTTATCCGTAATTGTTGAGAATGGACACAGATAAAGGCAGGGCCAGAATACTGGTTCGAGTGGGGGCCAAACTAGAAGAGGTATTTTTGTGCAAATATGTACTCTATATATCGTATGTGTAGCTTTTGTTCTATATATCGCACATGTAGCTTTTGTACTGTTAATTTAATGAATAATGATGAAGCCACACATTTTCAACCACACACAATCACACCCTCTCACATGTGGTGAGGCCTACCCCATGTGAGACCTAGGGTGGGTCCCATCACATGTGAGAGGTTGTGTGGTTGAAAGTGTATGGCTTTAGCATTTTTGTAATTTAATATATTGTACTCCCTCTGTTCCTAAATAAGATCCCCACTAATTTCTCTTTCTTACCATTTTTCAACTAAAAAAATGATGTACTTTTGTAAATCATTTTTCGAATTTTTTTGCACTGAATTAAAGTACTCAACGACTTTTTATTTGAAAAAAATTCAAAAGATGATACACAGAAGTACTTTATTTTTTTATTTAAAAAATGACACGACTTTTTGTAGTGGAATGTTAATATGGAACGGAGGGAGTATATTATACTTTTTCTATCCGTGTTTGTTTTTCCTTTTTAAGAGTTTGTGACACTTTTTAATTGATTATATATCTTATAATATGGATCTCAAAATATGCAATAAGGGTATTGTTTGATACATCTCAATTGTTTCTATTATTCGAAGTTTTTAAAATCATGAAAAAAAATTATAAATTGAAAACATTTGAAAAGTGTCACAAACTCTAAAAATGATCAACAAACACGGAAAGAGATAATATTATATTGTAACTTTGGTGACAAGTGCAACGCCCATGCTGCCATGCTTGATTTTTTTCGTCTATGAAATAAATTGTAGAACATTTTACATGACGATGTAAAATAATTTTTTTTTTACTAAATCAAATCAAAATTATTTAGATTTTTAGAGACTTATATTCCAATAATATGAATTATAATCCTATTGGATACAATAGTACTGAAATATTTTACATTCGGGAGGGGCCAGGGCCCTTCAGGCCCTATGTGCCTCCCCTAGTGGATGGACATCTTCCCAAAATTATGAGACACGTATGAGAAAGGGGCTAGGGTTTGGAGTCAATCTTAACTTCGTCTTTGTCCATCACAAGTAATGAGATTAGATTAGGTCCTTTTAAAAGTCGTATCCATTATAATTAGTTTGCACCAATTAAATGCACGTGATATGACCAAAATACTTGTTCCTAGAATGTGACACCCGATTATATGTCCGGGTTGGTCACAACATTTGAGTATTATCAACACCCCTCAAACCATAGTTTTCAGCACACTTTAAATCGTATTCGGCAGTAGTATATACGAGTTTTCAGCCCACCATTCGAATTTGTTGAATGTTTGATGCCAAGAATGGACTATTCTTTGATCTGTTGGTCTTTGTGAGCATGGAAATGAAAAAGGGCCATTGGTTCGGAGGAAAAGTAGAAAAGTGAAAGATGAATAAAAAGGACAGAGACACAAACACACATAAAGGGTTACCTATGTTAACATAGAACTGCAAAAATGAAATTTAGGAAGTTAAAAGACTAGGCAAAACCATCTAAGTAAGAGCTCTTCCATCCAATTTGTTCACCTTTTTGCAGACAGTATTCCCCAAAGAAATGATTTGGGAAGAAGGTTTTGATTGAAACATAAGCAGCTGGGACAAAACAGGGGTCCAGGTTTGTGCTTGAATTTATGTCAGCATGCGTCAATTATGCATCACCACCACTAAGGAAATTGGGCCTTGGGCCCGAAACTGTAACTTTTTGACAGGACTATTGGTGAGTTGATTCTATATTTAACAGCAAAAATCTTGATTTATGGTCTATTCAACTGGCTGGAAAAGGTCAGGCAACCATCGCATTCTGACAACAACTCTCCATCCCTGGTACTATTAATATCTAATCTTGATTCATGGTCTATTCAAAGAACATGTATCATCAACGTGGATGGTTCTTGGAAAAAAGGAAATGCATGGAATGAGATAAGTTTTACAGCTAATCTCCCGCGAATGGAAATATTATTGCACAACACTCAATATCAACATATAGCAATAACCCTTTGCCAACGAGAATTCAAGCGATGCAAGAAGCAGTAAGATGAGTTTTACAACACATCTATAATGTTGTATATATTCTTTCTGTCTGTTTTAATGCCATCATGCAAATAAAGGAAGCGTGCGTGTCATCATCATGACATCTTTTTTATTTGCAACTTAATCGAGAGAGGAGATTGGCAAGCTGACCTTTTGTAGAATCTCTAAGGTAGAACGGTGAGATGTTTTGTGTGTGCACTATTTGGCCCAGCATGCTCTTGACTATTTTGTTCCTCATCACTCGGACATAGGTGATGGAAATGTCTTTTAGTCTGTGTTGCTTTTATTGTTGCTTGTCCTTGTCTTTTTGTTGGTTGTTTTCACTTTTCATCTTGCTAGAACTTCATTTATATCAAGTTGTGATTAATGATATTTCTATCTCTTTATCAAAAGAAAAAAAAAATCTTTCAGCTCTCTTGTCTTTGGTAAAAATTGAATGGACAAATATGGTACTCTGTCACCTCTGCTGTGGAGTATTGTCTTGCCCAAAATCTTTTGGCTCTCAATTTATGTCACCATCATTTAGGAACTTGGGCCTTAGCCTGAGACCGAAAATGCAAATTATAGATCCTTTGGCTCTCGGTGGCGTTGCAGATGACATTAGTTATAGACAGTGACGATGCACATTATCGAATGGCCTGTGCCATGATCAACCACGAATACCATACAAGGAGAACCAGTGTAGTGCCGGTCGAAAATAGTAACAATCACAAGTAGACAAAGTTAAAACACTATAAAGTTCTACTAATCATTATATAATAACAAAAAACTAAAAAGATAGAGTCTCCAAATACATATATAATGCACGATTATCACTTAAATATTACTCGTATTATGTTTTTAGAAGCAAAAGTATCAATTACACTTGTATCATTCACCTCTTCTACCAAGTTATTTTATCATGGCATCGAAAAATAAATTCATTGGCAAAGAAAATTCTATTACTATGGCATCAAAAAATGAAGTTATTACAATAAAAAAAATGGAATCCATTGAGTCAAGTTCAAAGAGTATAAAACTCTTTGACATGTGACATATCCATAAGTCAAATAAGTAAGAAATAGTAAACCCACAACTATGAAGCTATCGTTGCTTTTTGCTTTTTTTCAACATTCAGATTTTGATAAAAAAAATTTTTAATTAGGTTTAGCCTTTATGCCATTTTATAACTTATCTTTGGGCTTTTTCTTTTATAGATTAGGCCACAATGGTTTGAGCTATTTTGTAACTAATAATGAGTTTGTTTTTTTCTTTATTTGGGTAAAAAAAGAGTTCTAATTTAGTCCATTTATAAAAAATGTTGGAGTGCTATAGGCCCATGGGCCTTGGGCCTGGGCTAGCCCCGAGAGAGAGGCTCCTATATATAATCCAATATACATCCATAGCATTACTCCAATTTTCCAGCACCAGACAGTTGGGAGTTGGATTTGATTGAGAGCATGTGCAGTAGAGTAGTTAAACATGCATTTTGAATTTTTGAGTGATCATCAAGAACACAAGTGAGATGTAAAATCAAGTTTGTGCAGCTTCAAGACCAAATGATTGTCATAACCCCGACTGAGAAGTAGTTCAACATGCATTTTTGGGTAATTGGAGGGCTAAATAAAAATAGAAACTCATTTACCGGCCAGCCTCAAGAGATGGTCTGCGAAATAACTTGAGCTACAACTCCTAGCCAAATGTGCCGAGGTTTTGTTCACTAGCCAAGAGTTCTTGATACAATTTCGATCATCCCCGACGGTTAGTTGTATGACGCCAAGGTTCGAGATCGATAATCTTCTTTTAAGTATCGTAAAATTGTTTTGTTGTTTTTCCCCTTCTGAAGGAGGGGATTTCTTTAGCTTACTCGTCTAATTATGAAAAACATTGTTCAGAGAAAACAAGAAATAAACACGACCAATAAAAATTTAGGATTTGCTTTAGAAACTGTAGCGGCCAGGTCAACGATGGTCCAGAGGGCTCGCACCTATCCCTTGGAAAGATGAAGGGATAGTGGGTTTGTGAGTGCAAATCAATCACACACACAATCAAGGTTCGAATAAGAACACTACTAAAGAAATCGACAACAAGATTTACGTGATTCCCCAAAACCGAGTACTTCCACGGGAGTGAGCGAGTCTATTATTATGATAAAAGTCGGTCAAAGTTTTTACAATAGAGAGTATTTATAAGACATACTCTATTCCAACCATAATTATTATGTACTGTATCGCGAGGGGCTACGCCCGCTCCACTCGGTTGTTTCTCTCCTTTGCTTTGCTCTGCTCTGTTTTGCTCGGCATCTAGCCTTCATTAGAACTTTTCAGTACATCTCCATATGAGCCATAAGTTCTAATAGGGTCGTCTATGCAAAAAAGGGTGCATGTAGAAAGAATCGACTTAGTCTCGCCAATAATTGTATGCCCTCGGTGGCCATCAATTCGGTGCCGAGCGCGACAAATATTAAAAAGAAGTCACGCCCCACCGCCTGGACGTCTATCTTAGGTGTTTGGCTCTCAACTGAGCACTCACGGGAAGGTCCCAAAGAGTCCATCACTTGGATCGATGGATCTGGTAGGAATACCTCTCGGTGTCTGCGACAGCCTTCATACTGAGCGCTAATTAGAGTCGAACCGATGGATGTCGGTCTTACGACGCTCGACAAGCTATCAGGGGCTTGGCACAAGACGTGTTTGACAGACCATTAATGGTGCCAATCAATTGCCCATCATGCTTTTCTTGCAGGACCACGTGGTTGAGTACTCCCAATCTAGTTGACCATCCAGGTGTACTCGGCATGACATTAGCCGAAGCATTGGACATGACGTCAGTCGAAGCATAGCGTCTGCCCAAAACATTTTGATTAGATCGCATGAGGTGTCAAGTATAGAAAGTGCACGTAGGGCACATGAGGGGAGTGATAGGCATGCCCCATTTTGCTTATAAATACAACACTTACCTATCTCACTCTGGATCTCTTTCTCCACATTTAAAACCCTCATAACTCCTTCACTTTCTCTCTCCAGATTTTTCAGTAAACTTCTCCCTCTCCGATCACTTACAACCACCGTTTAAGGTTGGCACTAATGCGGTTGTTCAGTGTGCAAGTCTTCTTCTCAGGCCAACACTTAGGGTTTCAACAAAGTTCAACCACCTCTCCGTACCATACCAGAATGACCAAAGAGGTAACTCCGGTGAAGCGTCTCCCACAAAAACTAAACTAGCTTTTCACGAAGTAACACAATTTAGGGATTTAAATTTGGATTCCTTGTGCTAGTATATCACTATAAACAATATATTCAACCTTACGATGGGTTAGTGGAATGAGAGGCTGAGAGCATGATATCAGGTAGGGAGATTGTAAACCGATCTGAACAACAGATATAAGAAATAGTGGTACGTTTCTTGTAGATTGGCATGCTATAAGGGCACGTTTGATTGCTGGATTTTTTTTTTTTTTTTTGAGAGGATTGAAAAATATGGAATCAATTATGGGGATAGAGGATTAGTTATAATATGTTTGATTTGGGTAAGATAAATGATGAAATATGGGGTACAGAATCATTTTTTTATCGTTAAGAAGTCCTAAAAAAAATCCAAGTTAATCAGACATCGTTAACCTATCAAACAAACCATGTTTTTTTTAGTGAAACAAAAGCAAATACAGTTTATAGAATCACAATTTTCTTCAATAGCCAATCATTATGCTTTTTTCTCGAATCAGCAAAAAAAAAAAAAATTACACACCTTATAGGTCCCAAGAAATATAAGGTAGATTTGCGATCAACTTGATTTCTTGATTTTTTACAGGAGTAACTCAAAATAATGACTGATTCAAATTAGTATGTTTTTTTAACTCGGAAATGCTACATACACAACAGATTGGTAAAACAAACTAGACAACAGCCCCAAAACGATTGCTGCTTTTCCCCTTCTTCCCCAAATCAACTCTTAGATAGAGGAGAGGAGAGTTGGGTCACGATGACGAGCCACGACCGTCGCCGCGGACCTCTGCTGCTACGACCACCACTACCAAGATTTCTCTCTCTCTCTCTCTCTCTCTCTCTCTCTCGCGTGCGCGTACGTGCACGCGCGCACATTTCCAATTGACAAACCCTAACTCAGTTGAAAACCTCCGAATTGATTGAGAATTTAGGTTTGCTTTATTCAGTTGAAAACCTCCCAATTGATTTAGACTTTAATCCTTGTTTCAATTTTAGAAACCCCAACTCTATAAGCTATGTTACTGTCATTAGTTGTTGTTCATTCTCTATACTCCTCTGTTCAGTGTAGTTGACGGGCTGTTATTTGCGAGTGTGATTATCGTTGAATTGTCTATGAGAACTTCCATCTTGTTTTAAATATTGGTTTCAATTCAATGCAATTTTTCTGTTCCATGCTTACATTTTGCATATTTTGTTGGAAAATATGGTTTGTGTTCTTGACCCGAGAAATTACCATTGCATCTAGCGGATCAGATTTGGTGATGCAACTTCACTGATTAGTTAAAGGTGGTCAATATGGCATTTCACGTGTTTGTTGTTTGGGTTCCAATGTTATGGTTCCCTACTTTTGGAGCAAAATATTTGGTGTTCAGATTCTTTGTAATTTCCGTACAGGACTGTGAGAAGGCTAGAGTTCGAGATTGAGCAAAGAAAGAAGCATAGGCTCTACTTCAAGGGTTAAGAGAGAAGAAGCAAGAAAATTACTCAAGGGAGGAAGAGGCGAGGTGATGGAGGAGGATGTGAATATGGAGTGTCCAACGAAGAAGGTCAAGAAAGGCAAACAGCGATGCTAGAGACACTTAGTGTTTTTTTTTTTTCATTGTGCTTGGAAATAGAGCTTAGGTTAGAACGGCTCGTGCCTCTTTTGCAAAACATTATGACCAAGTCGGCCAAACTAGCAAATGCCATATTTTTAAGTTTGCTTGTTTTGGTTTGTAAAAACTTTTGTTTCAATTGCAATGTACTACTCAGCACAAGTCTAATTCAAATCACAAAAGATAAAGTAAACTTTGTCCAATTTTCTGGAAAACAGGATACATCTTTCCAGACACGATGCAGATTGGCTTTTGTGATTTGAATTAGAACTGGGTATGGATTTTTAGTCACTCTTGCTACAATTCTGTGTTTGTGTCCACCATCGTGTATGACGTCGGGGTAGACCGAAAATAAAGTAAACTCTGTCCAATTTTCTGGAAAACAGGATACATCTTTCCAGACACGATGCGGATTGGCTTTTGTGATTTGAATTAGAACTGGGTATGGATTTTTAGTCACTCTTGCTACAATTCTGTGTTCGTGTCCACCATCGTGTATGTGTCCGTATCCTCCATTAATAGAAGAAACAATATTTCCACATGGCACATTGTTTTATGACACCTCTTTTTTGAAAAAATTTGGACAGCATCTCCCCTGTTTTTGGCCCTAACTCGATGTTAAATGTCTCAACAAACAACCACCAAGTTCAAGTCATTGTCATCACAACCATCAAGCACATTCAAATTTGAAGTTTTGCAAGAAGAAAGAAAACCAAACATCATTACATACATCCACTACAAAGGTGTTGTAATACAAAATTTTTCGAGTACAAAAAAAAAAAGGAATACATTCCAAATATAATTACTTCTATCCTCTCTCTTAAGCTGTGTACAATAATAAAAAAAAAAACAGCAATGAGAAAGGAAAAGATTGGAGTGTCACTTCTTGAGGGATCTCTTTGGAGATGGCTTTGATGGTGGCAAACTTGTCATCTCTTTTTGCCTTGTATCTCTTTTTGGCTTGCATTTCTTTTTGCTCCAATAAGAAGCATGAATCTGAAAAGTAAGAAACAAAATGTAACTGCAGCAAGGTCATAGAATGTTAAATCCATTTGAGCTGAGGCAAATAACAACAACTATTGACTTAGGACAAAAGCAAAATTGATAATAGACAAGACTTTTGAATTTGATGTAAAGAGGGTTAGGATTTAAACATGTGTAAACCCACATGGCTGGAAAAAATAACTAAGAGCCCATAAAAGTTGACTTAAAATCTTGTCATTCTGATCTGATACTGATTGCTAGGGCTAGTTATGCTTATCAGTTTATGAGTCAATCATGGTGCTTCAAATAAAGGATCATATCCACCCAGGTGTCGGATTCTGTAGCATAATATATCATCATCACACCAAAGAAGTCCTCTTTATTTGATATCATCACACCTAAGAAGTCCTATTTACTTGATCACCATTAAAACTTGCCCAAAGACTCTTTTGCTAATCCACCAACTACCAACCTAATACCATTAGCCAATCTAGCTTCCCTGATGTGCTTGAAAAGCTATCTTGACAACCGGAAATCTGACTGGGCATAAGGTTGAATGAGATTGGTCATGCCATTGTCAAATTGGAGGACTTGCAAGTCGTATTCTCTTCATCTAGAGAAGTTTGGTGCATGTTTCTTTTTCTTTTTTCTCTCTTTTTTTGTCAAGTCGGTGATGCACTTATGCCTAAAATAGAACATAACTATTAGTTTCAAACGAGGCTGGCTTGGGATGCTGCCCATTGTACTCAATGTTAGATTGACTCTATTATGTTCATGGCATCCAAGACTTGTACATAATATACATTTCCGACAAGACTAGTTGAATATGCATCAACCTAAGTTAATTTTCTGAAGTTTGAAACAAGCCAATTATGTCTCACACCAGCATGGCAGCCTAGGTGAAGTGTTGGAGCTTGTTACAACTAAACCATCAATTATACAATACCACAAAAATAGAACAAGCAAGCAGAAAATCTAGATTATGAGAGCAATTCTTTCTCAAGCTAAATGATTACTCCCTCTGTCCCATAAAATTTGATCATTACGAAACTATGTGCAATTTTCAAGCTAAAAAATAACGTGCTTATGAAAATAATTTTTAGTCAATATGGATATTGTATGATAGATCTCATCCAAAACTTTTATAGGATGCAAAAAAAATTCAAAAATTATTTTGGTAAATACATTACTTTTAGTTTGAAAATTACATGTAGTTTCGTAGTGATCAAACTTTATGGGATGGATGGAGTACTTTTTAAGGGAATCTCTGATATAGAGAAAACCCATTAAAAAAATGGAGTTCAAATTGGGGGTTTTTCAACTGAGTTAGTATGAACACCCCGCGGAGTAGTCCACGAAAACGGTTGTTGATTTGAAAAATGGTTTTGATTGATTGGATGAAGTCGTCACTCGAGTTTGAGGACCAAACTTGAGAAACCAATTGAAAAATGACTATTTTCCCCATAGAATGGAAAATATTTCACTAGCCTGTTTTATTGAGATTTCTTGGGTTCGGGAGCTAGGTTAAGAGAGAGGAAGAAATTTAAAGCACCCCTCTCGCCCGGTACAATCACCAGTCTCTACTAAATATTTACGGGATTCTGAAAATAGCACTTGGATAGACTTTATTCACCAACTCATGCAAGAATACATAATTGCATAAAGAAAATTAATGAAATGAAAGTGGATTCTTGTGCTTGTGTCATGTGAAGATGTTGTATATGCATAAGGCACTGAAACTTAACTAAATTGTCTTCAAACTGCCCTGAGATGCTCCAGAAACTTATCACAAACATTATATTTGCCACACCTGGATGGCAATCTGGGTACATGGATTAGGCAGATCCAGGTGCCTGGATTGAATGCAAGCGCTTGGAATAGGTGAATCCAGGCACCTGGATGGCCACTCAGACAACAATTTCTATCTTCCAGGTTCCACAGTAAACCACAAGTGCAATGCTCATAGCTTGTCCACACACACTCTAAATGATGTTTAATGACTTTGTGGATGAAACGAATCTCAAGATTAATTTCATAGCATGATAAAAATCTTGAAAAACATGATTTTTGCCTTTGAAACACTAAAATACCCCTTATAATGAAGATTAAAACATGAGATATGATTATCTTAACATTAATTCATGTAGATGATCTTCCATAAATTGATAGAAATGCAAAAGAGAGTGGAAAATATGACTAAGAGGAGAAAGTCCAGGCGCCTATATTGAGTGAATTCAGGCGCTTGGAGTCAATGCAGGTGCCTGGAAAGAGCTAATCCAAGTGCCTGGATTGTATACTGATGCACAAAACGAATTTCTTCTTGTGATGTTTAAGACCTTTCCCAAACTCTAAGCCAGTATAGAAGACTAGCTAGAGCTTGGTTGATATCCCTCAGGGCCTTGTTGAGCAAATTTGGTAGATAAACTACCTTGAGACTTGATTTGATGAACTTTTTGAAAAGATTTGGAGTTGGATACTAGGTGATATGTTGCTGGAATGTGATTTTCAGAGCTTCTAAAAGGCTGAATATGGATGCTTTGATGGAGTTTGGTTGATGTAAATGAGTGGGGATTGGGTTAGTATGATATAAAAGTGATTTTTGGGGTTAAAAGAGGATGGATTTGAGAAGCTTGGACTAAAATGAGAGGTTTCTGGAATGAATCCAGCAGCATAACAGTAAGGAATAGAGGAAGAGTTGGTCCCCTCAATATGAAGAGAAGTGGGGGTATATATAGGTAAGAATGGGGTCCAAAAAAGGCCATTAGAACTCTTAGGAGTCAAGGTTAGGGGGTAATACGGTATCCTATATTTCCTCCACTATCTCTAACAGATTTTTGCCTAAAATCCCCAAAAAATCCTCCAAGACGCTCCTCCCCACTCACTTGACCTTGGACAGCAAGTATCTGGGGTGAATCCGGGTGCCTGGAATAGGGGAATCCAGGCGCCTCGATTGAGTCTGGGTTTCTGGAATAGGGTGATTAAGGTGGCTGGATTAGGAGACAACACCACATATGAAATTTCACGGGGCCATTCCAGGTGCTACCGAACTCCGTTTTGCCCATGGTTTAAAGCGTTAGAAAGCTTGTCAAGTCTACTTTCTAACCCAAGTGGTTTGAATCTAAGATGATTTGTACATCAAAATATGTGACCATTTTACCCTCAGAAAGTTGGAAAAATAAGTTGTTTTGGTAAAACGTGCACATCTCCCTCATTTCAAAATGGATTGAGACATATTATATATATCAGAAAAGAGGGTTTTGAATGTACTAGAAAGTGGTGCAAACTTGAGTTTATTTTGAAGAGGTTTAGGAGGAGTTTCCAAATTCACAGTCAAGCTTCACGTGCTCTTATTATGCATTTTCATCATCGGAGATGCTTGATAAGTTTCTCGGGTCAAAATCGGGGTGTCTATAGTTAGGGTTTCTGAAATTGAAACAAGGGATAGAGAGAGAGGGCACCGTATGTAACAGAAGAGGAGAGATATAGATATAGACCTTTGTAGTACGGTGGTTGTGATTCCGACGATTTTGAATCCTTTAATGGTAGTTGCCAGAGGTGGGAAGTCGACAGAGGTGTTGGCAGTGGTTGTCTTGGCAGTCATACCGTTCTCTTGGTGGTCGCTGGAGGTGTCGGCAGTGGTGGAGATTGATGGTGATGGTCATCATGGCAGTCACTCCATTATCTCTCTCCCTCCCTCTTCTGTGGACTGTGAATGGGGATAGGGAAGAGAAAAGTTTTCACCTTTTTTTTTTCAAAAGGCCTAAAACGACGTCACTTTAGAGCCGTTGTCCAATTTTGTTGTTTAAATTGTTGTGTAGTAGTAGCGTTAAAGCGGTACATAACCCCAAATTATTGGCAAAGCTGGGATGTCCGCTCAATACCCAAAATTTTTCCTTCATGACGACGATATTTGCAGCCTCATCATCATTCCTTATCCTAAACGCTTCCCGATCTCCTGCGATACGACGGCTCTCAGCATTTTGCCACTCTCCAGTCTCCACTGAAACAACCGTATGAAGTACAGAAATCCACTATGAATCCCCTCAAATCCCCTTCACCCGCATTCCCTCCCCTTTTTCCCCACCTCAAAATCAAACCCCATTTCCTTCTTCCTCATGCCCTCTCCTTCACCACCAAACCCACTTCCCCTTTCCCCAAATTCAAATCACTCGGAAAAATCAAAGCCACCGTCTTCGACCACCACAGTGCCCAACAAGAAATCGACATGGTCAAGAACAGACAAGGGGTCTACACCTCCAAACCCAACAAAGTCGTGGTCTTGTGGGACTTGGACAACAAACCACCAAGAGGACCGCCGTACGAGGCGGCGATGTCTTTAAAAAACGTGGCGCAGCGGTTCGGCGAGGCTGTCGAAATCTCCGCCTTTGCCAACCGCCACGCCTTTACCCACCTCCCGAACTGGGTCATCCAGCAACGCCGCGACCGGCGCCACCTCGACTCTCTCGAGCGAAAAGGCGTTGTAGCGCCCCAATCAGAAACCTACACGTGTAACGTCTGCGGCCGCAAGTGCAAGACCAATCTAGACTTGAAAAAGCACTTCAAGCAGTTACACGTGAGGGAGAGGCAGAAGAAGCTTAATAGAATGAAGTCTTTGAAGGGCAAGAAACGGCAGCGGTTTAAGGAGAGGTTTGTAAGTGGGAATGATAAGTATGCAGAGGCGGCTAGGGTTTTGATTACGCCGAAAGTAGGGTATGGGTTGGCGGCGGAGTTGAGGAGGGCTGGGGTTTATGTGAAGACGGTCGAGGATAAGCCGCAGGCGGCGGATTGGGCGTTGAGAAGGCAAATGGAGAGTTCGTTGAGTCGAGGGGTGGATTGGTTGGTTCTTGTTTCGGATGATTCGGATTTTTCGGAGATGTTGAGGAGGGCTAGGGAGGAGGATTTGGGGACGGTGGTGGTTGGAGATGTGGATAGGGCTTTAGGGAGGCACGCAGATTTGTGGATTCCGTGGGGTAAGGTTGAGAACAGGGAGGTGTCGGAGGAGGATTTGGGTAGGAGGAGGAGGAGGAGTAGGTTTGTGGAGAGGGAAGATGGTTTTGTTGAGGTTAGTAGGTTCGGTGGAGGGGGTGTGGGGGATTTAGATAGTGTTGTTGAGGAACTTGTTTCGGTGAGGACCGATTTTCATAGAATGGGGAGGGATGGGTTTTTTGAGGAGGAAGAGGAAGGGGAAGTGTGGGTTGTTGAGGAAGGCTATCAGGAGTATGATGATGAAGATGATGAGTTCGTATTGGATAGCGATGATGAGGAAGAGTATGATGTTTACTTTTGAAACTACATTGATGGCAATGAGGAAGAGGATGATGGTTACTTTTGAAACTACATTGATGGCAATAACTTGTTACAGGGTCTGTTTTGTACTGTAGATTACCGAGATATATGGGAATATATTTGTGTGAATAGAGGAGATGGAAGCATTGAAGAAAGAGTAGGAGGGATGAACTTTCCATGTTTCTTGGATTTGCAATTTTGTTGGATTTGGAGTTTTCCGTATGGATCCATGAATAAATCTATCTGATTGGACTTTGCATTTAGAAGTCCAAATTTGTTTTCAACTGATGGGAAGTCTACTCCCACCAGAGAATTGTCCCAGTTTGTTCATCTTCTCATTGTAAGAAAGCACTTACTCTTGGTATGCTTCATTTTAGTCTTTAGTCCTTGCGTTTTGCTTGTGGTTTACTGGGAATAAATTGATGTCATTCTTAATTTCTGTAGGACTGAACTTTTGTAGAAAGTAAAAAATCTTAGCTTCTACTCTTTTCGTCTTGCTTTTTGTTGGTTAACTTGTTTACATGCTGTGTTGAAGTTGAACTCGTTGTGAAACTTTTTGAGTTTTTTGAGGATATGGCTCTTTAGGTGTTAGTTGATTATTAAGTGTAGGAAACTGCATTACATTGCGTTGGATGTGTTTTATAACCTCACAGTGAAATATACTTGTCATTCATATTTGTTGTTTTCCTTCCCATATATGATGGAAAGGATGCAAATGAGACAAGAGGACAGGGTGATCTTCTATAGGATTTTCAACAATACAAAGTACGATTAGTCCTATCTCCGCTATAAGTATTGATGATGGCATTTAATGAACTTCTGTTGAAATTATAAAATAGACATGGTGGTTTACACATTAGCTGTCACGGAAGATATAATCAATAGACCTGAGATAAAGGACGAGAGATTAATGGTAAGGTGAAGTATTCAATTGACAGCTATATTATGAATGAGCTTACGTGTTTTCTTATCTAGTATAATATTATTCATGGATTGGAGTGATTATAATGCTACCAACCAGCTTCATTATTCCCAAGCTTCAGGCTTTTAGGTCTAACAAAATCCTTTCTGCAGTGTAGAAGGTTGAATTCTGTGTAAAGTCTCTGTTAGATGTATTAGCTTTGCAAAGTGTCTGTTGTGCTTATGTGCTGATGACTTGGCAAACGTCCTTAATGGTGTCTAAGCAAGTCTACAAGTTTTTAAAGCGTCTCATGGGTATATGTAAATAATAGTAACAAAGGATGCTATGTAGCATGGATACTTACACGGGACACGAGATTTCTAAAAAATTGGGACATGAACACGGCATCAAATACAGCAAAAAAGATTTTTAAAAAATTAAACTGGTGAAAATATAGTTATATGTTTGCACATGAAGCAATAAGCATCAATACATATAAACAAGTATCATATATACATCATATTACACTTTTAACCCCAAAATTTCGAAGTAATACAAATTTATCCCCCCAAAAGTTTTAAAATTGTATATTTTACTTTGTAGGAGGTTGAATTCTGTAAAGTGTTTGTTTTTCTTATTTGTTGATGACTTGGCAAACTTCCATACTGGTGTCTAACGAAGTCCAACTTTTTTAAGTGTTTGGAGGCTATACATAGATAATAACAGAGGATCCTATTTAGCATGGATACAGACATGGGACATGAGATTTCTAAAAAATTGGGACGTGAACATGGCATGGGACACGACAAAAAGATAAGAAAAATGCTAAGCTCCACCCAATAGTTAGAGGATAACAAGTAGAAAACGCATAGATATCCGATAAAAGTATATTAATAGCCGTGAAAGTATATTGATATCCGTGAAATGTGCATTGATATCCGAAGTAGTTTGTCATTATATGCATATTATCCTCCACCCTATGTAGCACCGACACTTGTAGAGGTTGCCGTGTCCCCGTATGGGACACGGGGACACTCGGGAGACACTTGGGGACATGTATTGGACACGCCATGTGGCGTATCCCGTAAAATTAAATTATTTTTGAAGGTTGACACTTTGGGGACACGGTAAGGACACGTGTCCCATATCTACACACTTTGACTCTCACGATCTCGCTCTCTCTCTCCCTCCCTCCCTCTCGATGTATATACATATATTTTTGTATATATATGTATGTACGGGTATATATTCGATGTGTATATCTCCGCAGATGTGTGTATATATCTTACATGTATATATGTGCGTACATACTAGCGCATAACAATGTAAATATCTTACATATCAAAAGAAAAGTGCATATTTATGTATAGAAACTGTTATTGCATACATATATAATATATTTATTATATATATAATTAATTATTTATTTATTTATTTTTGCCGTGTCTCCCGCAGTGTTCGTGTCCATTTTTTTTGATTTCCCGTGTCCGTGTCTATATCTGTATCCGTGTCGTTGTCCGTGCTACATAGCCTCCACCTATTGAGTGGAGATTAGCAAGACCCAAAAGTTAAAAACTACTATTTTATCCCAGTGAAAATTTGTCGTTTGTGCAGATCACCCATTCTTCAGGTCTTCCCCAACTGTTGACTTACAATACTCCTGAAGATTTTGTTGCGAAGGCGAGGTTAGCAATGACTAATGAGCCTCAGCCGCTCACTCCAGAACAACGATACAACCTTTCTTGGGAAGCCCAGAGATTCATTGAGTATTCTGAGCTTGACAGGGTCTTGAATATTAATGATATAGAATTTGATTCACTGTCGAGTCAAAATAACGGCCAAGTCATGAGAAAATTGGTGATGATGCCTAACTCGTCGGGAGTGGTTGATGGAGGGTTGGCATTTGCCCACTGGTGTCTCACAGGGAACGAGTTCCTTAGGAGGTGTACAGGGGCAATGGCAGGGACACGGGAATACGGCATGAAGCATAGTGAAGACTTGCATCTCTTCCTCCGCAGGTAGAAAAATCCTATTTATGGCTGGTAGATAAGGGGGTTGTTTAGGTGTATTTGAATAAATCTTTTTGTATGTATAGCCACATTCAAGTGCTCTACAGACTACAGACTACATAGGAGCATGTGGGTGTTTGTCTAAACTTAGATTACGGAAAACGCTGATTCTTTATAGCAGAATGTAAAAGCATCAGAATGGCAGCTTCTCAAAACCATTTCCCAGGCAGTTTTTTAAGCATAAGCAGAAGTTGTGTCCGACAAGTTGGGAAGGAACAAGTTGGCACAGTTTCTGTGGTTCTAGAATTCAGCAGCAGTTGTGACTGGGAAGCTGGCCACCGACAAGCACAAGTCATGCTTGACGGTATATAGTTTACTTTTGACTTCACTGTGGTGTGCTTTTGACGTAATAAAGAAGTATCTTGTATCCTAATTATAGGAACACATATCTGGGTTGTAGTTGACTAGTTGGTATATGGTTTTATTTCGTGAAACAGTTTTTTTTGCTCACTTTTTTTTTGCTCGGCTTTTTGCTCATCTTGGATGTAAAAGTTCTCTCTCTCTCTCTCTCTCTCTCTCTCTCTCTCTCTCTCTCTCTCTCTCTCTCCTGCTGGCCTCTGGAGACGGGTGTTTGCAGAGGCAGACAGAGGAGGGGGTGGTTGTCTATTTGGAAAAAAGAACTGACAATTCAAATTTTTAATAAATTATTGTATGGAGTCTCCCTGCATGAAATTCCGTGTTCGCTCTTTGGTGTTTGTATTCATGGAGTAAATTGCAATAATGCTAGATGCACACACTTTTATTGAGTAAATTGCAATAATGCCAGAGGCACACACTCAATCACACATAAACACTCACATGTGGTGGATCCCACCACATGTGAATGTGTGTCAGGAGCATTTTCCGAGTACAGAGTAAATTGTATGCATATTAGCAGTTGTATTTATGGTGGGGCTGCCCTGCTTTTGTTATTTTGGGCTTCGTGTGCCCATATATGGAATCTGTACAGTCATTTTGAAGTCAAAACGTTTGGATACCCATTGTGTACGATATGTATCAACGGGATGTGGCCTGCGGTCATCGTCTTCGGTTTTGGCTTAGTGAGTGCTGCCAGTGTCGCATTCTTAGGCAGTCTCATTATATCGACTGGATTGGAGTGCGACATTAGTTACAAAGTTTTCAAATTGATCATGGCAGTGTAAGGTGCTTATCATTTTGTAAGGTTATCATGATTATTGTCACAAGGATTTTCCCATTTGACAATCCACACCCAGAAAAGGATAGAACGAAATACTCCCAGTGGTTAGTGTAGCACAAGTTTAGTGCAGCAGCAGCATAGGTAAAGGCGGAATTTCGCAAAGGAAATGAAGTGGAACATAAAAACAAGCTGCAGCAGTCTTGGTACTCATATATCCATTATAAATTTGTCTAGAGTTCTTCGGGACTTACGGGGAGCACTGTTTCATGACATGATCAGTTTTTCATGGTTTCAATTGTGACCAAAATCATGACATGATTAGTTTTTAATGATTTCAACTGTAACCAAAATTCGGAAACAAGCTTTTATACGACTCATTGTGATCCCGTCAGTCTATTGGCCTGTGTTGCGGAAGTGGATTCAGAAATAGTGGTCCACAAGGACCAATTCGCCTCTTCTCCGATCAGGTATCCTCCTACATCACTCGAGTTTCGGTTTGCTGTTGGAGTATCAAAGCCGTAATTTATCCACCTACATAACTCTAGATGAAAATTAGACGAGGGACACCCATTTCCAAGTTCTCTTGGCTAATTCACTCGTCACAAAAAAGTTCAAGAATCAGCCAAGCTAATATGATATTTTAGGAAATGGCTACAATACACACCCAAAACATATGCACCCCTATAAAAGTTACGAATTAATTAACAAAAGTTACGAATTTTTTGTACAAAAGTTACGAGACACGCCAAATCTTATGAATCATAAAAAATGTTACGAATCATACTACTGAAAAAGTTACGAAACACTAAAAAATGTTACGATTGCCAATGAGTTGGCACAATATAGACCACACAATGGGTGCATATTGTACACACCTTCAAGGGGTGTGTATTGTAGAATTTTCCAATATTTTAACCTTTTAAGACGAAATTCTTTGTTACCATGTGCAACAATGATGTTTGTAGGTCCCGCATTGAGATTTTCAGAATCTTAAGCAAAATTTGATAAAGGAGCCTCAAATTTGTTTTATACATATATAACCTCAAAATTTGATAAAGGAGCCTCAAACTCCAAATTTGCAGCCCTCATGGATCGGGGTCGAATCTCGATGATCCGAGCTGCTCAATGTGTTTAAAACGTGTTTTTAAGGGTCACCGTGAGGATTGGTCCCAAAAAAAATCCGGAAGGGCTTCATTCGAGCTTTTTTTGATAAACTATATATATATGTACAATTATTATGAAAAACTGCTCGAATGAAGCCTTTTCGGGTATTTGTTTTTGTGATTCCTCGCGTTGGCCATAGAAAACATGTTTTAAACATATTGAGCGGTTCGGATCATTGAAATTTGGTCTGAAAAATCAAAAAAGTGGTGGTCCTCACGGAGGAGATCCATGAGGGAGTCCTTAATAGAACAACTTCCATACAAATCACTATATGGACCTTTGGCTCAGTGGTTGTTTGCTTGAACGAAGGACTTCTACCCTAACGTCGCAAGATCGAGCCCTAGAGTAGTTAGTTTGCAACCTATTTTTTGAAAAAGTTAGAAGAAAAATACATGATAACTGTTGTAGGCAAGAATCGAACCCGTGTCGCCATGGACAAACAAAGCGCATCTAACCAACGGAGCTCGGTTAAAAAAAGAAACCAACGGAGCTAACTAGCATATTTGTAAGAAATTCGACATACATACTACTTAATAGGATCTAATATTTGGGGGCCCTTTTATTGGGCCGAAAACTGGGGACCCTAGGCGACATCCTAGTTGGCCTATGTCCAGGACTGACCCTGAATGTTTGTGGCACCAGACTGGGAAGGTTTTTGAGGTCCTGGGGATTTGCTCACACCAAACTACTGTCAGAAATACCACACATTGGCATGATAGTATCCTTAACTAGGAGATTGGACAGATATGACACCACCTTTTTTGAACCAAACAAGGCGTTGTGAACAATTATTTTGAAAGAATAAAACATTTGCCATGGAATCCTACCAGATTGTTTATT